>CM076581.1:1125492815-1125565733 GCA_034641835.2 Pinus albicaulis | reverse complement strand
TGTTGAAACATCCAACCTCTGTTGTAACTGAACGAAGAAGGATTGAGTCTATTTTGTATTTTGCATTTTGCATTTTGTATTTTGTACTTTGTACTCCAGATTTTTTTTTTTTTTTTTTTTTTTTTTTTTTTTTGATCTTGGACTTCTTGACCTCATTTTGTCTTCACCACATTAATTTTGATGAACTTCAAAGCCTGTATATAGCAAATGTGTGATCATGTTGATACTTTTACCTTGGATTTTTAGTCATGTATTTTTTATGCCTCCAATTTGCTTAGGGAATAGACTGATAGAAGAATTATGCCTTCTTTCAACTGATATGCTGTCATGTTTTTCTCTTTGAAACAATGAAAAACCTCCAAGTGTGAAACCCTAGCAGCAAGTATCATCAATCCCTTTAGTACTCATGTGGGCCATCACTATGAAAAACATTTGGTTTGTTTGTCCTATTCAATCTTCCTGTAGGTAACCTTTTGTGACAGTCTTGCAGAAGTGTTACTAAGGGTTAATTTATCTTTTGCAGAATATACCTTTGATAAGGAAACCATTTCTTGAAGGTCTCTCTAATTTTTTACAAATTGTGTATTTCTTGGCCACTTCTATTGTTTCGGGGGCCAACACAACTTCAGCTTTTGATCACTATCTTTTCATGAAGTGAGATACAATGCTCCTTGTCTTTGTGTTAATACTCTCTGCCTTTTTGTATCTTTGGTGTGGTGAAATCAGTCCTTCTTTTTCAAACCCTACAAGGAAGCTTGAAACCCTTTGAAGCTATCTGTTTTTATGAAGGAGTTCCTTGTATTATCTTTCATAAACTTTAAAGGCAAAAAATTCGGTTCTTGAAAGTATTTGGAAAAATTTTCAAAGTGCTGCCAGGAGCGCAACGCCAACGCGTAGCACTTGTCTGTCTATGCACAACGCCATATTGCAGAAGGAATTTGGAGGCCTTCCCGGTGTCAGAATGAGCTCCGTGATAGCTCGTTGGAAATCTTGTGGAGTCTAACTTCCAAATATAGAATTTGTTTCCTATTTGGAGTTTATTTTCCCAGCAAAAAGTTGATTCTCCCAAGACTGGTCAAAAAGTCCTGAATGATGGTGCAGAAACGTAGAGTGCTGGTGCAGACCACTTTTGGATGACTTCCTCAATTACAAATTGATCTCATGATATCTCATTGGAAATATATTTAATTCTAGTTGTCTTTTTATTCATCAAGAAAGTTATTTGGACAATCCAGCTGTGAGAAAACTTGATTTTCCCAAGGTCACTCCAACAATGAAACATTTCTCCCATGACACCTATATTTTTTATATTTCTCCCAAAATATGCTACCTGTGTAGAAATTGAAGGAGTTTTTTCTTCTTGGACCTATGCTGGACAAAAACCTCTCTCACTTTTTCCAAATTCATCTTGTTTTGGTCAGAAAAACAATTTAAATCAAAACTAGCCCTAGGTGTGATACATGGCTTGTCTCTTGGAATGAATTCTTGGAAAATGATGGAGGCATGATGTTTATGAGCTGGTATAGAATTATTATTTCTGACATGATATATCAAATGAATAATTTTCTCTTGTGCCTCCTTTTCATATCAAACACTAGCTTAGTTGGAAGAGGAAATTAGGGTTTGGTGTGAGGATTTAGGACTGCCTTGTAGAGGGAGGGGAATGAAGGGGTTAAGGGTTGTCTAAATTCTAGGGGAAATTTTTGAGGATAGGAATAGATGTTAGGGAGTAGGGTAAAGTGTAATTTCAATAATTGAGTGAGGGGAATGGGTCCAAAAGGTCAAAACACAGGCCTAGTCTCAAAAAGTGTCAAATTTTGGCAATAGACTAGGTTTTGTAGAAAAATGATGATTCTGAGGGATAGGAGTGATGGAAATTATTTATGGAGGTATTTTAAGGATAGGAGGAAGTGTAAGAGCATCAAAATATAAGCCTTGTTTATTATTTAATCATGGAGGTCATGAAACCAAGAAAAATGCCTTTAAAAACCCTAGATAGGCAATGGAGGAGTTTAGGCAAAACAAAAATAGAGGGCTGAGGCCGAAGGTGGAGAAACATAGTGATAATGACTGGCATGAGCCCATGATGGGTCTTCTGGGATGGGTGAGCTGAGCTTGGCATGACGGAATGATGAAATAGTGAAAAAATTATCCCAAGGATAATGAAGGTCGTGAGATTTCTAGAACTCACAATGTTCATGAACTTTGTTTCTAGAAATCTAGAACCGATACTTAGTCATCTTCAGATAGTGAAAATTTATGGATGAATAACATGATTTAAATTAGTTTCTTTTATGCCATTTATTTTCAGAAATTTAAATTAATTTTCTTTCCGTCATTTCCTTCCTGCAATTCAAATTAGTTTCTTTTCTGCCATTTCTTTTCAGCAAGTTAAATTAGTTTCCTTTCCTGTCATTTCTTTTCAGCAATTTAATTTATTTTCCTTTCTGTCATTTTTTTTTTTGTGAAATTTATTTTAGTTTCATTGAAGTGTGACAAACTTCACACAGAAACCCTAGAAGTAGCACCCTTTCGTAGAGTGGAAGAGGATGACATGAGTAGAATGCATTTGTTGTGTATATAGCACTGTCACCTCCAAGTTTGTACAAACCCTGGGTTGATAAAGTAAAGTAGGGAAGCCCGTGGGAATTGCAACACTCTTGGTGCAATACCAGGTCTCACCACTTCGCTTGCTCCAAAGAATGTTACCCAGGGATGCTGCCAAATGGTACATTGAGTTAGATATTGCATCTTAGTGTTTTTGACTCATTAGCTCAAACTTTCCTAACACATTTTTAGTTACCCATCCATATGATCTTGACTCTAAAGTTTTGTTTAAATTCAAACAAGATGATGCCACACTTATCTCTTCTGACATTCATGAGTGGAATTGTCACAAGATGTTAGTATGAACCAAATTACCCGGCGAGATTCTCTGTAAAATGTTAATTAGATCACTCAGACCTCAAATCTCTAAATATGTGTCTATGTTTGGAGTTGTTACTGAAGAGCAAGCCATTCTAGTTGCCCAACAGTTTGATCTCATATATTCACAGTCAAGTGCATTATATGAAGTTTCTCCTAATGTGCCTAGGCCTTCCATTGACCCACCTCAGCCTATTCCTGGCCCAGATTCCAATGGTGTGATTGGGTTTGTTTCTGATCCCATGAGCCAACTTTATACCCACCTTGGTAAACCGATTATTACATCTCAAGCCCCAACAAGTGCGTTTGGTTCTGCTAAAAAACCTCCGCCTGAGAATTCTACCGACATTCTCACAGTAAAATGCACTCAACATAAGAACAAATATCAACTTAGTGGTAAAAAGAACAAGAAAAATAGAAAAAATAAACAACAAAATCAAACTGCCCAGGAGTCTAAACCCAACCCTGAGAATCAGGGAGGGGTAACCAATGAGCATCACCGAAAATTAAAATTCGCTTGTAAAATTTTTCAGGGAGATCATCTTACTAATGAGTGTCCTAAGATGGATGAATTTCATAGGCTCCCCTCACCATCGTCTTCTCAACAACTTGCCACTTTAGCTCATACATTCCTTGTGCAACCACAACCAAAAATGGTTGCTCAACCTGCTTGACCTCAGCAACGGGGAAATGAGGAATCATCTTCCCATCCCCCACAAAATTCAGTCGTCTTTATGTGCAAAGAAGATGCCAGTGTTACCACGTTAGCTAAGTCCTATGATGCCCCTGAGTCGAGTTCTCCTCTCAAGGACTCACCCACTCCACCTAGTTCCATTGGACCTCTCACTCTAGATAAGAAAATGGAACATGTTTATCTCCTCCCCAAGGCTATTTTACGTAATACAACACACAACCCTTCTACCAGGGCCGCTCAACACTATAGTATTGTTGAAAATATAGCCCAGGTGCCTTGTGCCATCTATGCTTTGGAAGTACTGCAAATATATCCTCTGCAACACAAAGCCTTGTTGCCTTCCATTGGTGGATTGACCCATCTGAATCTAGTGTCATTGCTTTTAATGCTGAGAAAGCCAATCCTCATCTTTCCCATCAAATTTATTTCTATATTATAGTTTGGGTTTCCTAGAAGAATATCCATCACACTTTGGTAGATGATGGATCTTCCACCTGTGTCATGTCCATATATTTTTGGAAATATATTGGCTTTACGGCACTCGCCACGTCCAACACCACTCTCCAAGCCTTTGACGGTCATACTTTCGTACCCAAGGGGGTCCTCCCACATTTTTCCATCGAGTTATGGGGAAAAATGATACATGTCGATGTTGAAGTCATCGATGCTACTTTAGATTATAACCTGCTCCTTGGCCGTAGTTGGTTTTATGCCATGACCGTAGTGGTCTCATCTATATTTCATGCCCTTTGATTTTCTCATGAAGGCAATATCATCACTATTGACCAGCTTGACTATTGCATGTCATCAGCCCAAATTTCCACCATCAGAAACATTGTATCACTTGTGGGGGACCACCCTAGTGAATTTTAGAGTGTCGGCACTGGACTTTTTAAAAGTTTCACTCTTATGAGTTTTTTTCCTCAACTCCCTCCACCCAATAGTCCCTCATCTCCTACCACTTATCCTATGTGTATGATCTATTTTGGAACCTATGGACCCCATAGACCTCTTGATCCATGGTTGGTGCCACCTGTTAGAGAAGATGATCAACCGAGTGAGCACCCTCTGTCACTTATTGTGGAAGAGATTTCCTCTTTGGCGATCCCATCAGTACCTCCTAATACTGGTCAGAAACATCATCATTTTATGGAATATGATCAGATTATTTCGTCCACATGGGATACCCCTCCACTTATTCCACATGAATCCCTTAATTACGAGCCTCCCCGGTTAGTAAACTTGGAGGTCATGGATCTATCCATTGATAATCATAAGGAGGTTATGCCTATAATCTCCCTGATTTGGAACATGTAGAGCTTGACATATTAAATCTTGAATCGACCTAGGGGGCATCTCCTTGACCTTCCCTGAAATTTCCACCCATGGACCGAGTCAAGTCTTGGCTTTTGAATATTAAAATTTCCACTAAATCCTCCAACTCCTCACCACATGTCGATGAGAGCCTTATACCTCCATTATGTCTTTATCCTCCTCCATGTCCTTAGGTTTATTTTGAGAGTGTAACTATCTTAAAATGTCCCTGGCATGGTCAACCTTTCTAGATGGGGCAATTTGACTTCATTTGGCATGGATTTACACTGGTGAACCATATGGCCTCTTCTTCCCATAAGTTCACGTATAGAAGCCCTTGGCTTGTGCCTGGCTGTGGGCACACATTAGCATGACCTATCAGATTGAGTTGTACTTGTACATATTGTACATATGAATGTGATGTTTTATTCCCTTTTTTTTTTAGTGTGTGATGAAATTATTTATTATGCTTTATTTATGAAAAAAATCCCCAAAAACAAAAACCAAAATATAGGTCTTTTTTTTCCATCATCCATGATTATTTATTTCATTAGGTGATTTAACCATGGTTATAGTTTATTGTGACATCTATTGGACCTTAGGTGCATTTCTCTTGAGCTAACATATAGGGGTAGGTCATTTTCGTCGATTTTGCATTAGGATCATCAACACTATTTTTATGCCTTAGGTCCGACCCCATCAAGTTGCGAGTTTTTCCACTTCCTATATGCATGTCATAGCTTGGCAGTAGAGCTTACCTACTCGTGGATACCATAGTTAGCACCCTCTTTCCATATTTGGTGTCCATGCAATCATTTTTAATATCTCTTGAAATTCCTCCTTCTGACCTGCCATGACTTCAAATTTGAGCCTCATGTCCTCTTCTTCATCTCTTTTTTGTCCATACCCCAGGAGGATTACACACTTTATCCCTTGTGATTGCCACTTTTATCAACCTATTTTAGCAGATTTTGCTTTGGTTTCTTTTGTATATTTTCATCACCTGCTTGGCCTACCATTCACATTCACTTGGTGTTTTACCCTTTCCTGGAGGAACTGCTGCAATGAGTTGTCCTATTAGCTAGTGTCGTGTCTTCCTTATGTCATGAACTATTCCACCATGTATCGGAACCAGTTGTTTCCCTTTATACCACTCGTTCTTCTAGGAGGATTTTTCTTTAAGCTCTTTTCAAACTCCTTAACTTATAAAATATTGCAAAGAGAACTTGTGTACTTCACACTTGTTAAAGTCCCTGAAGTGTCATCTAACTAATATTATTTTAACCTTTTTCCATACTAGGATAGACTAGTTACGAAAAATGAATACCTTAGCCTACTGTGGCTAAGAGGTTCCGCCTTGTATACTTTTATCTCTTTTTCAGGCCTGGGGGAAATATTTATGAAAAAGGAAATTATAAAAAGAGAAGGGAGGGAACATCTATCTTCATTTTTCATCCATTGGTAATGTTAACACTGGAAAATAGTACAAGAAAAAGACATTATAAAATCTCAAGTAGAAGGTGCAAATAAAGATTTACAGGGAAGAAATACATTATAGGAGCTGAAAAAAATAACTTTTACTATGGTCAAGTAGGGAAATTTATTGAACTTCAGACAGGAAGCATTGACCCTAGGCGATCATTGCGGCTTTTTCTTTGATAGCGGCGAAGATCATCACTTCTATCCCTCAAAGAGTCGTGCGGTCCTGAGGATGTGGAAAGTCACTGTTAGGTCCCTATATTACTAGTATAGTCCCTTATTGTTGTTAGTGTGACCCCCTTATTGTTATTGTTATACCCCTGTAACCCCAATATGGTTATTATTGTGCCCTTATGTTATTATTGTTAGGTCAAATAGGATTATATTATGACCCCATGGACTCATATATATAGAAGGAGGTTTTGTCATTTATATCATCGAATAATTGTTCATTTATGTAATGTATTGGAGGTTTCCCCCTCGAATTGGCTGAATTTTGATGTGTTGACCTCTCTTTTCTTCTATTTTTGGAGCTGGTTTCATAACATTTGGAATCAGAGCTTTAGATTTTAGGGTTTCACTGCTCCAAACAGGTCATCGTAGAATTTTTGCTATAAATATTTTTCTACAAAGATTCAGAAGCTGAAATTTTTAGCAGGCAAAGCTGAAATCATAAGACATGATATGGTTCACAATATTTGTGGAGACATGATCTACGGAAGTTAGGGTTGTTTTAGGTTCCTAAATTTCATCTAAAATAGGTCATTGTGGAATTTTCACTATAACTTTTTTTTTATACAAAAGTTCAGAAGTTGAAATTTCTATCACGTGAATTTGAACTCTTGAGGAACGTCATGTAAAAATTTTAGATCTTAGTTCACAATATTTTTGGAGATATGATCTATGGAAATTAGGGTTTTTCTAGGCTCCTGAATTTCAACTCAAAGAGGTGACCGTGGGAAAATTGTCATAAATCCCTCTCTGAGCATCGCATTGGAATTATGTAAAAAGTGGCCGCAAGTTGATGGATTGTACTTTCTTGTGTATCAATTTCAGAGCTGAAACATTGACACATGGCACTACGTACAAGTTCACTCTACTAAAATAGTCCATAATTAGGTCATTGTGGGAGATTGGGCATAACGTTTCCTTGAAGAATCCAAATCAATTAAAACATGTGGCTTTCGAAAGAAGATTCAGAGGGATAATACACGGACAAATTTTAGATATTGAAGATTCTAAATCACAGATATAATTCAGTTTTAATATCGAGCTCCTCAAAATCAAGAAAAAGGTGTGTATTTTTTTTCGAATTGCATAAGTCTTGTGTGAAAAAACAGTTTGAATTGATTCCAAGGGCATATTGTAGAATAGATATCAGTATTGGGTTCCAAAATTACCCCTAAAAATAATTCAACACCCATCAAGCCTTCAGAAGGCTCTACTATGACTCATGACAATGAAGAAGTGCACCATGACATATCAAAATTACAAGAGAAAGTGCACCAAATTTTTCTCTCGCAAAGAGCAACAAAAAATGAAATGGAAGTTTTGAAGAAAGGCATGGAAGCTAAGATGGATGGTTTGAAGAAAGACATGTAAGCTAAGATGGATGGCATGGAAGCTAAGATGGATGACATGGAAGAAAAAATGAAATACAATAAGGAAAACATGAAGAATGATCTAAAAGAAGACATGGAAGGCTTGACAAAGTTGATATAAGAAATGTTTCCTCATGGCGAAAATATAGTAGAGGAAACTCATGATGAGAAAAAAATAAATGTTAATCGTGATTTCATAAAATCTAATGTTGGATGGAAGAACCACCATATTCCAAAGATGGATATGAGGAAGTTTGATGGTAAGGATCCCATAACATGGATACTACCAAAGGAGCAATATTTTGATCTAAATGATGTGAAAAACACACAAAAGGTACACATTGCAACTTTACATTTAGAGAAAAATACATTTGTTTGGTATCGATGCCTTTGCTCCCGTACAAAAATTTTCATTTGGTCAATTTTTATGGAGGAAACGATAGCACATTATGAGAATAAAAAGAACAACACCTTCTTTAGCCAATTGATAAATCTCAAACAAAAGGGTTCAGTGGTGGAGCACATTGAGGACTTCAAAAAATAGAATATAAGGGTAACTGATATTCTAGAGGAACACAAGATTGATGTCTTCATAGGGACTTTAAAGGATAACATCCAACATGAAGTTCGTGTTTGGGAACTTGATTAATTGGAGAAGACATTCTAGTTGGCAAGAAAAATTGAATGTAAAATTATGGTGACAAGGAATCCTACCACTCACATCTATAAAGATGGAAGTGTTGCTAATCCTATACTTCCACAACCTACAAGGTTAACACCGCAAACATTTGAAGAAAAAAGAGCAAAAGTACTTTGCTATAGTTGTGATAGAAAATACACTAAAGGTCATAAGTGTGCTAAGAAGAAATTATTTTACAAATATTGTGAAGAGGAGGAAGAAAATGAACAAGAAACTTCAAAAGAAGAGGATGTACACCAGGAAGCAACCCTAGAAGAAGAAGAAATCAGTATAACCATATCATGTAATGCATTGGCAGGAATTACCACTCCTCAAAATCTCAAGATAGAAAGACATATCAAGAAGAAAAATTTAATAGTGTTGATTGATTCGAGTAGTACCCAAAATATTATTCATTGTAAGGTAGCCAAGTAATTGAATTGTTTCCTATACCCAACACTAGAATGTCAAGTGATGGTTGCAAATGGAGGAACTATAAATTTCTTTGGAAAATGCCATAATATCAAGCTAACCATGGGGGAATATGTATTGAATAGTCCAATTCTTTCCATTCCAATGGTAGGTGTTGATGTTGTACTAGGAGTACAATGGTTACAATCTTTGGGGATGGTAGCTTTTAATTTTCAAGAAATTTTCTTGAAATTTTTTTCGAAAGGAAAGGAAGTTGAATTAAGGGGTATCAGATGGAAGCTCGAAAATATAATAAGATATAATGTCATAAAAAATATTTTGAAGAAATAACAAGAAGGCATAATTGCACAATTATGCTCACTAGAAGTTCCAACATCGAAATCATCTATTTCTCCAGATATCCAAATTTCTTGGACAATCATTCCAGGGTGTTTGAAACTCCCAAAGGAATCCCACCTATTCATGACCAATCATGCTATTCACTTGATTCCAGGAAATTTTCCTCCAAACATCACACCTTACAGATATCCTTATGTCCAAAAGAGTGAAATTGAACATATGATTACAAAAATGTTAGAGGCTGGTATAATTCAACCTAGTCAAAGTTCTTTCTCGGCTCTAGTAGTATTGGTGCATGAGAAGGATGGATCACGGTGCATGTGTCTGGATTATAGGGATCTCAATAAGCTCACTATTAAAAATAAATTTCCCATTCCTGTGATTGATGAATTATTGGATGAATTACATGGAGCAATTTTTTTTACCAAGTTGGGTCTTTGTTCAAGATATCATCAAATTAGAATGAAGACTAAAGATATTCTGAAAAAAACATTTCGAACCCATGAGGGTAATTATGAATTTCTGGTCATGCCTTTTGGCCTTACCAATGCACCTTCTACATTTCAAGGGTTGATGAATTCCATTTTCAAACCCTTCCTTAGAAACTTTTTGCTAGTATTTTTTTATGATATACTAATCTACAATAGTTCTTGGAAGGATCATGTTCAACATGTTGACAAGGTGCTTAAACTATTGGAGGAGAAAAAATTATATGCAAAAACATCCAAATGTTTCTTTGGAGTACAAGATGTGGAATATCTAGGTCATATTACATCTCACGATGGTGTTAAGGTAGACCCTAACAAAATTAAAGCCATTAAGGAATGGAAAGTCCCCACAACCATAAAGAAGTTGCAAGGATTTCTCAGGTTAACAGGGTATTCTTGCAAGTTTGTTAAGAATTATGGGAGAATAGCATCTCCTCTAACAACATTATTAAAGAAAGATGCATTTTCATGGACTCTTGAAGCAACTAAGGCCTTTGAACATCTTAAAGAGGCAATGTTCCTAGCACCGATCTTAGCTACGCTAGACTTCACAAAAACCTTTATTGTGGAATGTGATGCCTCGGGAAATGGAATTGGTGTTGTTTTAATGCAAGAAGGAAAACCCATTGCTTTTGAAAGTCATCCAATCAAAGGAAAGTATCTACTGAAAGCTATTTATGAGAAGGAAATGTTGGAAATACTACATGCACTAAAGAAATGGTGACCTTACCTAATAGGAAGACACTTCAAGGTAAAAAATGATCATTATAGTCTTAAACACTTTTTGGAGCAAATACTATCTTCAGAAGAGAAACAAAAATGGGTCACAAAGATGTTGGGTTATGACTTTGAAATCATCTACAAAAAAGGGAAGCTAAATTTTGTTGTAGATGCACTCTCAAGAAATGATGAAGAGGTGGAAGCATTGCTTTGTGCCATTTCTATTACCCAACCAGATTGGATTACCGAAGCAAGAGATGAATGGAAGAAGGATGAAGAAGTGTGGACACTCATTCAAAAGTTGCAGCAATATCCTAGTACATCTGATACATTTAGTTGGAAAAATAATTCCTTATGGTACAAAGATCACTTATATATTTGTAATAATTCCCAAATAAAACAAAATATTCTTTTGGAATTTCACACTTCTCCTTTAGGAGGACACTCAGGATTTTTAAAAACTTACCACAGAGTGAAGAAAGAATTTTTTTTGGGATGGCCTTAAATATTATATCCAAAAAATTTTGGTGGAATTTTTGGTTTTTCAGTAAAATAAAGTTGAGACAATTAAGACCCCAGGTCTTCTACAACCTTTATCCATTCCAAGTTAATGCTGGGAGGATATTTAAATGGATTTTATCACAGGTTTACCTAAGTCTGAAGGAAAGAGTGTCATCATGGTGGTAGTTTATAGAATTACCAAGTATGCACACTTTTGTGCATTATCTCATCCATTTAAAGCAAGTATAGTTGCTACTGCATTTATGGAAACAATTCAAAAGCCACATGGAAACCCAAAGATTATTGTAAGTGACAGAGATCCCATTTTTACCGGAAATTTTTACATGGAATTATTTTCTTGTTTGGCTAATCAACTAGCTCATAGCTCATCTTATCATCCTCAATCCGATGGTCAAACTAAGATAGTGAATAAATGTTTGGAAGCCTAATATATTCGTTGTTTTGTATCTGATAAGAAAACACAATGGGTCAAGTGGTTACCTCTCGTTGAATGGTGGTATAACACTTCCTTCCATACTGCAAAAAAAAATGACCCCATTTATGTCACTTTATGGATATAATCCATCGTCCATTACATCATATTTAAGAGAAAATTCTAAGGTTCAAGCAGTGGAAGATCACATCAAGCATCAACAAGAACCTCTCCAACTATTAAAGGATAACCTTTATTTGGCACAAAATCAAATGAAACAACAGGAAGATCAACATTGCAGCGAGAGAAGTTTTGATGTAGGATACTGGGTATTTTAATGGATACAACGATACAAACAAATGTCCCTCAAGAAAGCTAAGAAAGATAATAAATTATTGCCAAAGTACTATGATCCTTACAAGGTGTTGCAAAATATTGGTACTATGGCATACAAATTGGAGCTTCCTACTTCTTCGCGAGTGCATCCAATTTTCCATATTTCATGCTTAAAGAAGGTTATAGGTGAAAAACTTCTAGTTCAAACAATATTTCAAAACTTGATGAGGAAGGAAAAATCATATTGGAACTTGAAGCAGTCATGGAAACAAGAAATTGATAGCTACAAAATCGATCAATTTCATAGTATCTCATAAAGTGGAAGAACTTACCCACTGAAGATTCTACATGGGAGGATGAGAATTTTACACAGAAGCATCTGGAGCTACTCAAGCATTGAGGACAACACTTTTTTGAAGGAGAGAGGCATGTTAGGTCCCTATATTACTATTATAGTCCCTTATTGTTGTTAGTGTAATCCCCTTATTGTTATTGTTGTACCCTGTAACCCCAATATTTTTATTATTGTGCCCTTACATTATTATTGTTAGGTCGGCTAGGATTATATTGTGACCCCATGGACTCCTATATATAGAAGGAGTTTTTGTAATTTTTACCATAGAATAATTTGTCATTTATGTAATGTATTAGAGGCCCCCCCTCAAAGTTTCTGATTTCTAAGGTTTTGATCTCTCTTTTCTTCTATTTTTGGAGCTATTTTCATAACATTCACCATATGGGACCACTTGCAGCACATTTCGAGAAAAATATTATCACTCAAGCTAGCCAAGTACAACCACCTTGAGGCTTTAGTGAAACATACAAAGGAATCATACCCCCACTCTTTTATCAGGATCCATCTTGTACAAAGAGAGGAGGGGGGGGATTTGAAATTTGTCTATAAAATCCATTCATGGGAAGAGAAACATGAGAACACATTATTGTGTTGGCCAAGTTTCTTAGAATCAAAACAACTTGTGTTTTCCAATAGCAAGAGGATTGGAAGGATTTAGTTTTTGGCCATCCAACACCTCAATCCAAGAGAGAAGAGTTCACCACGTGTCTGTTGATCTACCATCCTTCGAGAGGGAAGAGAGGCTTGCTGAAAGCTTGAGGGGAAGAGACCCCCTTCTCTTGGATATTGGAGCTCTGTATCTCTAAGGATCCACTACAAGAGATTTAGCATTCTATATTGTACTACTACCAACACCTAATAAAGGGAGAGAGGTCTCCATTGTTGAGTTATTAGTGTGTTTTCTCAATTGAGTGTGTTCTTGTACATGTTATTTTGTTTTTATTTCTTTGTTTATGTAGCATGCTACTTTTCCATTTAACTTATCTTTTTTCATGTTGAAATTGTTCCACTAACGTTTGTGACTTTCTTGTAGGAAAGTAGCCTCCCTATTGAGTAAAATTTATTTCGTCTACCCATGCGTCAAATAAACTACAACATGAATGGCAACTCCACTAGATTTTTTCTTTTGAGCTAATGGTTGTTGATGCAGGTCCTTTCTTCTACTCAGACTCGCTGCAAAAGCAATATTTCTTCCTCTCAAAACTTTTCAGTCACCCTCAATGATAAATTTAGCTCAGAGAAGGAATAATTTTTCAATCTCTGCAATCCGTGCACATTCAATCCAGATGGACACACGATCTTCACGCTTGTGTGAAGATAAGCTGCGCGGTAGGCAATGAGCTCAATTTTTACTTTTTTTTTCTCAATTTTTTGTAGTTTTAAGGTGTTGGAAAACCATAAGAAATTTTCCATCACTGTGCTCTGGTATTTCATGACTGGTTAGGACACTTTTTATTGGATTTTAGCCTAGCAAATAAATTTTTTTAATTTTAGTTTTTTATCATTGCAAATCACACATAGTTTAAGTAGGGGAAATTAAGTGGCCTTCAATCTACATATGCTATTTGAACAAACTATTTGCTGGTAAAATATACCAAACACATAGAGTAATTAGTAGAAAAGTAAATGGCCCATACACCCACACATCTTTAGCTAATTCTCATTTTTTCATTTTTTTTGGATTAGATTAGTTCAACTTTTGCATTAGGATTCAGGACTAGGACCAAACTATCGAAAATAAAGCAAGTAATCTTTGCCATCTTTGCACCTCACGGTGAGCTTGGGTATGCATATGAATGCTTACTTGAGATAATTTTCCATCTCCCTATAGTGCAAAAGTTAGTCTAATTAGGAAATGTGTAAGCGGCCCATAATCCACACATCATTTAATTTTGCAAGGAACAATCACACATAACATAATTAGAGAAGGATTGTAAAGGATCACCTCATATCCACACCTCATAAATCTTGTGATTATACACTCCAAAGCACACATGAAGCATCGGTAATAATTGGACCAAAAGGTACCTAATGTGTTGGGACATTTGTCCTCTTCTTACAGGACACACCATAAGAAAATTAAGACTCTCTAAAAATATCCACTAATCGAACTCACTAAATTCTCCCCAGAGGGGCCAAAAAAGAAATTATAGTTCAAGTTAGGACCATCGGGGGTAGGCATCCAATAAGTCATCGTGTTCATTCTACATTTTTAAACATAGATGCTGACTTTTTAGAGAACTTAAAATCCATCTATCATCCCATGGAACAAATACTTGAGTGTTACCAAAGACCCATTTCAGAGGGGTTAAGCTTAGGCCCAGTGCGTGCAGTACCTTTTGGGCTACCTGGCCCATCTAGTGCTCGGTACTGGTAGATGAATACCAAGAAGATCAAGACGCGAACACTCACGTGGGACAACGGTACTTTAGTGGCCAAATCTAGGGCATCCTTTCCTATAGGTGATGGTGCAGAAAACACTAGATCCTCTTACCTTTACCTTGGTCGATTCTTCAGCTGCTAGAAGGCATCGCCATTTATTTTGGGATGTTAGCCCTAGTACCCATAAAAATACATCTTCACAAGGCCTAGTTAAATTTGAAAGTGTAAGGATGATTAGGTATTTTTAGGCTTTTGAGTATCATACACAAAACAACCAAACCATAATTTTATGCTTGCTTGATCACATAGCATTAATATAAAGGAAAACTTATCTCTTATTTTTTTGCTTTGTTTTATGTATGTGATCATATTTTATTTGATAATAATCTTCCTTCTCTCTGTAAACCAAAAAAAAATTCTAAGATTAAGCTAGTCGACACCACAATGGACCCAACGGGACCTCGTCGATCTAGGATTCTTTCGGACCTCCCCCCATTAGAGGGAGGAGTGCCAAGCCTTTCACTATTTACACGTCAAAGACGAAACACCACCATAATTATTGGTTTATCCTTTATCGGGGCATATTTGGTTGAAAACCCCCAAGGTTCACCCAACACCACACTAGTGGAAGCCCCAGTAGGGTCACCACACTCAACTCCTCCCACAACCCCCAGAGGGTAGAGGATATCTACCCCTTTGGGGAGTTAGTAGAACACAAAATAGGGTATTTCAAAGGGTAATATTCCCTAGGCACCCCCCATAAACCATTACACTCAGATACTTGTGTTTCCACAGTACACAATGGTAGTCAATACTCAATTACCCTTTTTAGCATCAACAAACCTTCAAGATCTATCAAAGCTAACTAATGACCCAATTGCACATAGCCGTAATTGGCCCCCCATGCCCACAAAGCTCCCCTTGGATATACCAAAATTTGAAGGGAAGAAAGCGAAAGACCCTGGAAATCATATTATGACTTTCCACCTATGGTGTTCTTCCAATAGTATTATTGACGATACTATTCGATTGAGACTATTTCAATGCACCCTAACTAGGCCTGCTACGAAATGGTATGTAGAGAAGCCTTTTGCTTCGCATGGAACTTTTAACGCCCTTGCTATTGCATTCATCACTTATATTCAGCTACCCATCTACCATGATTTGGGGATGAAATTTTTGACTCATTTTAGGAAAATGCCAGTTGTCCATATCTCATACCATCTCCATGAATGGCGACGATGTCATAGTTTGTGAAAAGCCAAACTCAATGATAGAGTTTTACTGGACTTAATTTTGAAAAAATTTCACAGCAGAGATCTTAAAATATGTGGTGACACAAGGACCTACCACTGAGGAGGATTCCATTTGCAAATCTCAACAACTCGAGCTCATCTATACCCAGTCAGGATATATCTACAATGTCCTGCCAAATGCCCCGTGCCTACAAACTTATATAGAATTTCTAGGTGCGTAGAATAATGCAGACGACTTGATCATGTCATTGACACAAGGTCACCTAGGCAAAAGTATCCAGTATCGAGGATATTCATATGATTCTGCCTAGAACATGACACAACCTCGCTACCATGAAAGTCAATTTGCACCTTTGTACAATATGATGAATAGGGTGTCATCATACCATCAATAACATGGAGGCTTGTACCCTTCCTTGTAGGGAACCCAATACTATCTAGGAACGCTCATGGAAGAGATTCCCCCCAGAAACCATACACTAACCAGAGACAAAGAAATCAATATTCTTCTTTCCCCGCACAAAATCCACCACTGTAGAACAATGTGCCAATGAACTTAGTGCAACCATCTCAGGCTCAGCAGTGCCAATGTTATGACTAGGAGAACTGTAATAATCCTCCTAACACTGCAAGAAAGAAGCCTAAGAATAAACAAAATGGAGACTATGGACAGGGGGGTAGTAACCAGAAATTCCCCCCACGATCTTAGTCTAGGGGCAACCCCAATCAAAATCAAAACCAGGAGTCAAACAAAAACTCCCAAGGGAAGAACAAGAGGTCCATTCTAAGGAAAAACCATTCTTGTGCCATATGTGGTGAGTACAACCATTACAGTCACTACTGTCCTGAACTCCCTGAACTGAAAAAACTTCATGGTAACCATGGAAAAGGGGGACCTACATAGAAAATTGTTGTAATGTAAGAGCCCTTCCCCCACCAAGGAGTGGTTAACACCCAACAAAAACAACCACCCCAAAATGATACAGGGAGAGGCAACCACAAAATTTACATGACTGGCAAATAAATGTTCTTCCAAACAAGGAACAAGAACTATGACGTCCCTTCGGACACCAACCCATCAGGTACGAGCACAAGTGCACCTACTCCACCATTGACCATATCCAAACTACCTATTGAGCCCCTTCCAAAGATGGTTAAGGGGCCAACCAGGCGCATAGGACACCACTCAAAATTTGCCCATAAATACAACATAGTGAATGATTTAGCATAATCACTCACTGCCATGTTAGCCTTAGAAGTCCTACAATCATGCCCAAAACAACGGAAAGCCTTATTTTCTGCATTAGGCATATTCAACCCCTCTAGTTTGCGCCTAATGGATTTTTACCTAGAGAAATCCACCCCCATGCTTCCTTCTCTGGTCGCCTTCTAGATATCGACGTCAATACAAAATATCACCATACATTGATGCATCATTGAAGAAGGATCATTCACATGCATCATGTCCAAATCCGTTTGGCAGAAGTTTGGATCACCGGAATTGAAACCATCTGAAATCATGCTTAGAGCATATGACGACCAACCTTCAACTCTGGTCGATCTATATTAGAATTTCCTTGTAAAATTGGCCAGAAAGATAGTACTTATAGACATTGAACTCTTGGACACGCAACTTGAATAATATATACTCCTTGGGTGGATTTATATGTATGCCATGACTACCCATGAAGATCGAATCATCACCATTTACCAACATACATACTATTATAATAATCCCATGACAACTCTCGATGTCATTTTACCTTATGTAGACATAAATATGAAATCTCTCATGCGATATCAAGAATTTGGCCTCGATCAATTCAAACCATCATCGATCTTAGGATCATTCCTAGGAGATCCCCCTATCATACCAAAGGCAACCCCAGAAATCACAGGGGCAACAATGTGCATGATTTTATCATTAAAAACTGAGACCAACCCAGAGATGGAAACTAGTAGTACAGAATTTGAAGCCACTAACATGACTTTCCTACCCTACGCCATTGCCCACACCCCATTTTTATACCCCCACCTAGTTTTGTGTCAAAGCAATTCTTGGCGAATATTACATTGCCAAACATGGCTTTCTCAATACCTATATGGTATTTGGTCCCACAAGCTATGTTGGTAAATCCTAGCATCACTTCTACAGGGATAACCCCTATCACCCTCCAGGAGGATACATCAGTTAACAAAACTCTCGTAGTAGCGCCAGCTAAAGCCACCAAGAAAACCAAAAAAAAAGGGAATAAAATCGAAAACCCCAACATACCTAGGGAATTAAAACCTTGCGCATTATGTGATATTGTAGGCCATCCTACCAATATTTTCTTGGAGTTAGATGAATTAAAACATCTTCTAAGCAGCAAAAGAAACATCGCGGGCTGAAGTTCCCATAAAAAGGAACAAGCCATGAAAAACCAAGGGAAAGAATTGCGCACCAACCACGCATGTGCCATATGCGACCATTATGGGCATTACACCCATCATTGCCAGAGATGTCACAATATAGGGATGCCCTACAAGCCCTAGAGAAATTGTACCAATAAGGTCCCTCAAATCCACCCATGCAGATGGATGAGGGAGAGCCTAGAACCATACTATACCTATGAGAGGAGCCTACATCCTACTTATACATAGTCACTCCAATAGACCAAATATGGTAAATAGAGGCTACTAAGCCTGCCCCAGTTTGCGCACTATGTGATGAACCTGACCACTTAGTCACACAATGTCCTGAATTAAGGGTGTTCACCTATTGGTGCCAAATCACTCACGTTGCCCAAAAAAAATTAGTCTGACATTGATGGCATACATGTCAGATTTATTGAAGAAACCATAACGTGTGCTATTGTACCCACATTCATCGGTTCCGGTCCATGTTGGATTTTATGCGATGATTCATCGCTAAAAATTATGACTTAGCCGGCTTGGACACGAAATCCGCAAAAAACACTACCACTTGTGGGATGGAAACAACAAGGAACATATTATATGTGTCTGAGGAGAGGCAGTCACCTGAACGACCATCTCCCCCTCGTTATTTCCCTCAAGCTCCTATCCAACTATGTACACTCAGTGATGGACGTGATCACTTCATTGCTGACTGTGCAGCCCTAGAGCTGTTTTAAATATGGTATCCTATCAATGTCGTAAACTACAACAGTTTACAAGAAGTCTAGTATTCATGTTAGGTGTGTTCAGGCGACCACCCGGTTCTTTGTTTTCCCTATATCCCCCAATTCCATTCCGCGTCAAATAGTTTATGCCAGGCCATAGTACGCCTCACCGCAGTAGACAGATCAGATTCAGAATCCGTGGAAATTTTAAAAAGCGCAATAAATTGCAACAACCAGGTCCATTTTCTTCATGTCAGAAGAAAAACAACCAACAAAGGGGCACATCATCACCCCCATCCTCCCTCCACGGATAATACCAACTTGCACATTATGCAACACATGTAACCATTTGGTTGCCTAATGCCCAGATCTAGATCATTCCACAAATGGTACCTAATCACTCTAACAGTCCAAAGGGAACGAAGTGCCAAGAAAAGACAACCTTGTCCCATTTGTCAAGGCAACCATCAGACTCGACATTGTACTTACATCTCCCAAATACACCCTTTGTTAGACACCATATGCTCGTTGGATTCCCAATACCCAGATATAATTGGTCTAGATCCAAGATAGGATAACGCAAGGAAACCTGCCTTGAGGCAACCTGCCCCCCATCATTACCAAAACATTAGGAAGGCTAAGACAACCCATCGTCCTAGCAGGGCCCAAAACCAACCAAGGACAACATGTGGGCTGTGTGATAGAAGCGAATAGAGAGTCAATAAATGTAAGGAACTTAAGAAACTTACTGACAGTATTTTCATGGTCACCCCCATCCCATAGACCAATCTCTCCAATCAAGAGAAGATCACACGCTGATATTGTAGGATTTGCTCACAATTCCACCATATGATGGATTTTGAGTACCTCCCAAGGCTACGAGCGGCAAGGGTAGCTTTGAGTCTGAACTCCCCAAAAGATCTAGACCAACCAAACCCAAAAAATTGGAGATGTAAGAAGTGCAAACTTGCCCCAATGCCCAATCATATTCGAGCATCCACTTCGGGCACAAAGAGTAGTGTTGGCTCTCATACCATCTACTCAATAAGCACCTTGACACCATCCACCATTTGCACAAGTCACAATCACGAAACAAATTTGTGCCCCTTAATGGAAACATTTAGGAAACTTTGCACTCAGCGCAGCTTCCAAATCTAGGAAGGTGCGAGTACGCTTAGTACGCCATGTGAGGAACATAAGCTTGCTCTCATAAAAGCCACCATAATGGAAATTCCTCCACCATCCAAATTTGACGACACACAAAACCACATACGATTCATCTCATCATGCACGGGAACCATGACTCGTGTTTTCTTCTCATCTGTCATTGGTGTCGAGACATAGTAGTTGTACCATTGATGGTGAAAAATAAATGAGTCTGCACCCTGTCGACCTCATATGGTTCCACAAAATCAAATATGGAATCCTATTCGTGTCTCTTGACAAGCTCTGTTAGGCCCGAACCAAATCCTCATGGTCACACACAAACCAACTCCTGCTTAGACGCCTTGTTCCATTCAGACGAGGATATTCTAGAGGCCATGATGGAACCAAATTTTCCATGGGACACAATGCATCACCGCCCTTTTTTTCTTTCAGGAAAAAAAAATAAAATATATATATATATATATATATATATATATATATATATATATATATATATATATATATTTAGTCCTAATAACCCAGAAAATCAAGAGATATACACCAATGAATAAAAAGACTTCCTCCCATCTGGGAAAGTAGACTAGTTCAAAAATTCCATCCTGGCGTCTGATGCGTTCGAAGAAGGGAACATACAAATATTTAATGACCATCAAGGTAAATATCTCGAGAAAAATAGGAAAAATCGAAGAAACCTCACTGGGGGCAGCATGCTCCCCAGACGAAGTAGTCACTTACACAAACTTGGTACAAGAGTACAGATACATCTTTGCATGGGATTATTTAAAAATGGCGGGGCTTAGCCCCACTATCGCAGAGCACCATATTGTCACCTAGCCTAACATACCACCAGTACGCCAGAAACAACCTCAATTGCACCCATCTAAGGTAGAATCGATCAAGCAATAAATCGACAAGCTTCACAAAGCTGGGTTTATTTACTCAATAGATTACACATCATGGGTTTCCAACCCTGTTCTCGTCATGAAGAAATAGAGCACCATTCACATCTTTACTAATTTACGAGATTTGAACAAAGCTTGTCCCAAGGACAACTACCATACCCCATTCATCGACAAAGTCAATAATGCTTACACTGATCACAAGGTCATGTCCTTTATGGACGGGTTCTCAGGGTATAACCAAATTCAAATCTAACATATCAATCTATACAAGACATCATTCACCACCCCTTGGGGCACATTCGCATACCAAGTTATTCCATTCAGTCTTAAAAATGCTAGAGCTACCTTCCAAAGGGCCAAGAACTATATCTTCCATGACTTAGCCCACCTTGTCCTAGCTTAATTGGACGACCTCACCGTTCAATCCAAGAAGTGAAATTATCATCTAGAGGACCTAGGTTGGTATTCCAAATATGCCAACATTTCAACCTACACTTGAACCATCTCAAGTGCGTCTTCTGCGTCAATGCAGGTCGACTATTAGGAATTATTGTATCTCAAAAAGGGATCAGAGTGGACCCCCTCTGTCCAAGCCATCAAAGAGGTTCCACCACCAAAAACCCTCAAGCAACTCCAAAGCTTGCAAGGGAAATTTAACTTCTTGAGATTCTTTGTCCCAAATTACGCCACTTACGCATAAGGATCCTTGCGCCTGCTTCGTCGGGATGTCCCATTCAAATGGGATGATCAAGCCCAAAAATCGTTTGAGGCGCTAAAAGACACATTTTCTTCAGCCCCATTGATCAACCCACCAAATTATGACAAATATTACACCCTATACCTGTCAGCGTCAGAAACCGCTATAGACAGAGTGTTAGTCCAAGACGAATGTCATGGTAAAGAACACGTAATTTATTACGTCAGTAAGAATTTATCAGGCCCCGCCTTAAGATATGAACCCGAACAAAATAATTCCCTAGCGCTTACACGTAGTACAAAAGCTTCGACACAACATTATCCTATGGACTACAACATTCGTTGTAGCTATAACCCCCATGAGATACCTGCTAACCCATCGTTTGATGAACCACAACACGCTCGTTGGGTAATCATACTATAGGAATTTGACCAACATTTTAGCTCCCCCAAGAGAAAAAAATATTAGATTTTAGCTGAGCTCATCACTGACCTCCCAAGTCAAACTAAGGATCCCCAGTAAATGACTCAATACCTAATGAACATCTATTTCTAGTGATGAGTGACGATCCTTGGTACGTCAATATCCTCTTATTTTCACGAACTCAAAAGTTCAATCCATAGCTTACACATGAAGATCGAAGGTGCATACACCACCAGGCCCCTTGATACCTCCTCATGGGAGACATCCTTTATCGATGAGGCATCAATACTATCCTACGGTGATGCCTCACACACGACCAAGCTAAGCAAGCCCTAAATGACTGTCACAGTGGAGCTTGCAGTGACCACCTCTCCGAGATGGCTACCGCCAAAAAAATTATACAAGAAGGTTACTTCTAGCCGATCTTATTCCGTGATTGCATTCAGGTAGTCAAAAGGTGCGTGCTATCCCAACGCTTCGTCCACAAGGCAAGAGCACCTCCTACTCCTCTACACCCGGTCATCGTAGTTGGTCCCTTTTGCAAATGGGGAATCTAATTTATGACTCGCAACCCTGCGCCGTATGGCAACCACAAATACATAGTTGTAGTCATCAACTATTTTACCAAGTGAGTGGAAGCCATTCCCACATATGAAAACACGGTAGAAACCGCTGCAAGATTTCTTTTCAATCATGTCATCGCATGATTCAGTGTGTGTAAGGAGTTAGTCTCCGATCACGGAAAGCATTTCAAAAATGAAATATTCCAAGAGTTGTCACATCACCTAGGATTCACACATTAATTCACATCACCATACTATCGTCAGTCCAAATTTGGATAAGTAGAAGATGTCAACAAAGTGCTTAAAACATTGTTACAATGTATGGTGAGTAAACATAAGACAAACTGGCAACACATGGCTTTTTTAGCCCCGTGGGCATACCGCACGATAGTTAAAAACTCAATAGGATTCACACCTTTCCAACTAGTGTACAAGGTAGAAGCCATGATTCCCATCGAATGCGAAATCCCAACTTAGATACCTCCATCAAACTCCTTGATGATACCCAACATTTAGAACAATGATTAGTACAATTAGAACTCGGCGACAGAAATCGACAAGAGCCACTCGACAATAATGAGGCACATAAAAAATCATCATTCGACCGCAACTTCATCCCTCGTTCATTTATCGAGGGAGAGTTAGTCCTCCGCTACAATGTCGCGAAAGAGGCCCTAGGACTTAGGAAGTTCGAAACATTATGGAAAGGTCCTTATATCATAAAACATTTCCTCCTCAAGGGGGCATACATCCTGTCAGAGCCTGACGATACATAACTAGCTAACCCTGTCAATGGGCTCTACCTCAAAAAATTTCACCCATGAGGGCAAGAAGTCTCAGTATTATGGGTAAGATGCACGTAACATAATTTTTTTTAGATGATCACAATCATCAAAGAATTGTTCTAAAAAATTATTTTGTGTCACAAATGGATCGTTCCCCCATCCACTATTTTGGATTCACTGATGGACCCTCGCGATGGTATCAAAATCTAGCAGTAGCCGTCTGGGCCATTTATTATCCTGACCAATCGCCATTCATCACCAACGGGGTATGCATCAGATCAGCTACCAATAATCTGGAAGAATATGATGCAGTCATTGGGATGTTGAGAAATGCCTCCAACCAAGGCATTCACCATATACATGTCTACCTTGATTACGAGCTAGTGGTTTCGCAATTAAACCAAGATTTTGAAGTACGGAATTCACAACTATTTAGGAAGTATTTGCATGCACGAAGTTTAAGTCATAAGTTTGATCATATTACATTCATGCATATACCAAGAAATCAAAACCAGATAGTTGATCACATAGCTAATCACATTCTAGACTGGAATGCATCTCGTATAAACCATCATCCATAGAAAAGAAAAAAACATGAAAAAATAGATATCCATCATAGGTACATAACATCCATCAATAAAATAACCATAGACACATCATAAGAGCCGACAAAAATACACATCTCGCATATATATACCAAAAAATGCAAGTCACAATGTCCAAGTCATGTCCCCGACCAAAATGTCAGTCAAAAAATATATCTACATGTCACCAAAATACAGAAGCGTCCTCATAATGGGCACTTTCCCTGATCATACAAAATCCCTAGGGCTGAGCCCCGCTAGATAGGTCCTCTGGACCCACAGCTACACCCGGTGTCAGTGCATGTGCAACAACCAAAACCGCAAGTGCCACATGGCACAATGTTGAGTGATGCGCTATCTCTCGAGCCATTAGTGCTTCAAGCCATGTGTCATCCAAGTCATAAAAAACCCCCGAGTTGGCATACACTGGGTCAACCTCTCTAGCCAACTTCATGAGTTAGCTAAATCTACTACACGTTCATCCGCAACTTTGACCCAAGCCTCAACAGAGGCTAACTGCTCCACGACTGGTACTGCCCAACACTTAGCTGCTTCAGGATGGGTAAGGAGGGAAGCATCCCCTCCAGTAGCTGTAGCACTGTTTCCCTCCCCTAAAGGGATAACACCACCTCCTTGCCCCCCAACCTAGGCCTGATTAGCCCCACCTGGGCCCCACCTCGGTGACTGATTCCCCACCAAGTGGGCAAGAGGATTCCCGACCACCCCCACATCTGCAAGATAAACATGGATAGTGTCAGTGTAACTATAATAGAAATAGAAATATACACCATAAAATCCTCAAAAAATGCAAAAAAACATCAAAGGTCATACCTGCTGGACCCCATACATAACTGACAGGAAGACCGATATGCTTGTCCCCACAGAAATTCATCAGCGAGTATGGATCGTCTAGGAACATCTGCAGGTTCTCCTAGAACCATGCCTCAATGATCCCATCCCAATAACAACCAACCTCCCCTGCTCCACCACGAGGCATCATGATTTTCCAACACCACATCCACGGATCCCTACGAGGACCAATGGGAACTAGCAAAAAATTTCAAGGCATCACTACTCTCTCAAACATGATGCTGCATAAGATGTTCGCATAAGTAAAAACCCTAGAATATCCTCCCCGAACCTTCCCTAACTATGATACCATACCAACGTACACATGGCATGCCCAGTTGTAGAAGTGACTGGCCCAGAGCTGGAGCAAGACACCAATGTGAGGACCTGATGCCCTGTTTGGTGATGATGACCCTATCAAGCGAACTATCATCACTCGGGCACCCCTCTCAACTAAATCAGTCACTGAGTCAATGCAGACACATCCCTATGTAAGCGGCTCGCTGCTGCAATCTTGCTCAACCCAACATTGGATACTCACCCTCCCAGGATGGAGTGGGTGTGGTAGAGCCTCGCCCTAAGGTAGTAATCCAATCACAAAGTAAATATCCATCTCCGAATGGATGAAGATGTCTCTACACCGCAACACCATCACTCTCGGTCTCATGTTCCAACAACGGACCAAGAAATGAAGAAGACTATCTTGTGATATCAAGATGTTGTTCTCCATAAATTTCAACAAACCCCACTGTGCCAAGAGCCTCCGAGCATTGGCGTCCTATGCTATAGCTATGTAAATATTGGGCCAATCCCACTCATGCCACAACATCCTGTTACCATAGAAAAAACCAAAAATCATTGGCTAAAATCAGGAACCAAAAAATTTCAAAACTTTTTCCCATAATAACGCTTGTTTTCTACACGTACATGATGAATGTGCATATGTATCCAATATAGAAAATCGCTTCATCATGCAAAATCTTTTCCAATCATGATAACCTCGCAGGAAAGATTCCTTCTCTGTGAGGATCGCGCAGCTCAGCCTCGATCGCATGCACAATCGAGGAAAAAATAGGTAGGTATTTTGTACAAATCACATTTGTACGGACCCCCTCAGGAAAACAATGACAAAATTGAAAAGCAATATGTTCAGGGCCCTACTTGACACTGACGATGCAAATATCGATACTCAGTTTGACCGTAATGGCAAGAAAGGCTCGGCAGCAAGGGCTCAACTTTGACCTCAGACTCTCAAATGACATAAATGAATTTAAATGAATCATATTGGCCTATATATCACCCTTTTCTCATTATTTGATAGTCCATAACTGGAGATGAGAATTCCCAATTGAAAAATTGTAAGAACATAGTGATCAACACCTCATCATGTTCAAAATAGGCTTCATACATCCAAGCCTTAGAAAAATTCATTTTTTCAACTATGACATGTATGCCCTCTCTCATCGCTTTCCACACAATATTATTTTCAATATGTTTGAATAGAAAAAATGATTTTACTTGTGGTATTGGTTGCAAGTATTACAAGCATGCTAAATCACCTGTTTCCCCAAGCACTAAAGGTACAAGAGTAGGTCTCATTCTATCCCTATCATGATAGGCTCCCCAAAGAAGCTTTGCATATCCTAACATCATTTCTCCACAGAAATCAACCATATGTTCTAGTCACCTGACCATGTTTATCATCACCTCACCTTGAACGTGATAAAAATTATCGCAGGTCGATAAAGCCTCACCCTCCATGGAATCCACCACTCAAGTAGACCATACACCAAAGATCTGGAGCCATCACCATAACATCCATGTCTGGGAAGCACTTCATGTTCATTCATCCATCATACATCAAGTCAATTTTTACCCATGTCATGATAAAACCCCTTTCTCGGACTACCATTCTCATAAGAAGATCGAATAGGCACCACTGTGTCTCTCACTTGGCCTACCACACCCCCATCAACATAGCCCATCTGCGATACTTTTAATCTGCTTCATCACCCTCACACCGAGACCAACCAATGGGGCCCCCACCCTTAGCAAAACACCCTCCTAACACCATAGTGATAGATTTTTTTCATGTTTATTAAGGCACATGTCTCTGTGCTTGTACATCCAAACCCATTCTATATTCTTTTGGAAAGTGTACAAATATTTTTTAGGAGATCAATCCCACCCTTCCACCCACATTTCTCACCTGGAAGCAGTCCATAATCACCCTTGGTTGAATCTTCACATTCTTTTCCAAACCCCACCATGACACTCATAATAATCATACACCCACCCTAGATGTCCTACCGACTCCAGGTATTTCCTTACCAGAAATTGTTATGACTGTAGCCACTTGAATATACAAGCTTCGACCTTGGGCCACTAAAATACCATCATTAGTTACAACCATTTCTCATCATCATGCCTCACTTAACCTATCACACCCCACCCTGCTACATCAGAGACCCTAGTCCCTCACATCAGTACTCCTCTCGGTCAGTTGGTGCTTCCTTCTTGTCGACTTCAACAACCATTTTCCAAGAAGGAGTCAGTACCTTGGATGGCTCCTCACCTCAATAGGGGCATCCTAGGATGGTACTATGGCAGTCATGATTTCCCATTGATTTCATCAATCCTCTTAACATTCGACTTCAACATAAAATTTCATGTCCAAGATGGTATCATACTTCATAACCATTGCACTCTATCAAAATTAGTTGAAGACCCCATGACATGGTAAGAATATCTTTTAGCAATGCTTACACGGGGAGGTCCCCACAGTCAGAGACCCATGCATACAATGAGAATTTGTTCTAAAAAAAAACATGCCATACCAAGATTATGCGTGTTGGCACCACATTCAACCTACTATCAGAGAAAAAACACCCCTGAGGGTGTCAACAACCGTCTTCATCAACCAAAAGTAGGTCACTACCATAGAAGTGACACGGACATAACCTCTATCTGTCAGATAATCTTAACTAGTAAAAATATCACAAGCATGGGAAATGCCCGCCTCGTAGAAATATTTTATTTATTTTATCTCTTCCAGGTTTACAACATAGAACTGTATCTCTTTTACTCATTCCAAGGGGTCTCCAACCTCATTTTTCAAGAAATTTACTCTCTCTCTCTCAAAGGATTACACAGAAAAATAAAATATAATGTATTTTGGCTATACAATTCTTCCTAGACCTAATACATTAGGGGGGAACTGTTAACACTGGAAAAGCGTACAAGAAAAAGACATTAGAAAATGTCAAGAATAAGGTAAAAATAAAGATTTATAGGGAAGAAATAAATTACAAGGGTTGAAAATTTTAACTTTTCGTAAGGTCAAGCAGGAAAATTTATTGAACTGTGCACAGGAAGCATTAACCCTAGGCGATCATTGCAAATTTTTATTCGATAGCCGTGAAGGTCATCATCGCTATCCCTCAAAGAGATGCGTGGTCTTGAGGATGTGGAAAGTCACCATTCAGGACCACTTGGCATACTTGGAGAAAAATATTATCACTCAAGCTAGCCAAGTACAACCGCCTTGGAGCCACCTTGTGGATTTAGTGCAACACACAAAGGAATCATACCCCCACTCTTGTGTCAAAATCCATCTTGTACCAAATGAGGGAGGGAAAATTTGAAATTTGTCTATAAAATCTAGCCATGGGAAGAGAAACATGAGAATAAATTGTTATACTAGCCAAATTTCTCAAAAGCAAACCAGCTTGTGTTTTCCAATAGCAAGAGGATTGGAAGGATTTAGTTGCTGGCCATCGAACACCTCAATCCAAGAGAGAAGATTTCACCACGTGTCCATTGATCTACCATCCTTCGAGAGGGAAGAGAGGCTTGGTGAAATCTTGAGGGGAAGAGACCCCCTTGTCTTGGATATTGGAGCTTTGTAACCCTAAGGATCCACCAAAAGAGATTTAGCATTCTATCTTCTACTACTACCAGCACTTAATAAAGGGATAGAGCTCTCCATTGTTGATTTATTAGTGTGTTTTCTCGATTGAGCGTATTATTGTACATGTTATTTTTTCTTTTATTTCTTTGTTTATGTAGCACGCCATGTTTCCATTTAACTTTAATTATTACATGTTGAACTTGTTCCACTAATGTTTGACAAACCAATTGACATGTGACTTGCTTGTAGGAAAGAAGCCTTCCTATTAAGCACAATGTATTTCATCCTCCCATGCATTAAATACACTACAACCAATAGGCAGCGTTAATTGTATCGCCCTTGAACATAGCACCTATCTGTATCATTATCTTATAGTTGGGTTTTAGCTTGCGTAGGAGCTGTACCATTCATATAAGGCTCTTTACTCCTCTGTCTGGTTACTCTTATAGTAATACGGAGCATGCCTCAATTCCTCTTGCGTCATTGCATGATATAACATGGTGCTCATTTATTCATGCTACCAGGTCACTCTTGTGTCCTATCATTATATGTTCAAGAGAAGTCTCACCCTATGTTAGCCATATGCAGTAGCCCCTTGACCATTTTGAGTCGGCTATAATTGTGTCACTTGTACTTCATCGCTTCATGAATTCTTCCATACATCACATCATCCTGGTATGTTCCATGTAGATTTATGGGGGATACATTAAGGACATCCTTTGATGGATCTTCTCATGTTGACTTCAGCTCATTATCCAGGAGCTTGATCTAGGAACTGGTAATACCTTGGATCTTGTAGTCCTCAGTGGAAAAATTCCTCACGATCGACAATGGGTTTACATAATTGGATCCTGATTGGTTGATTTCACTGGTGTTCGACATCATATAATTCATTCACTTAGTGGAATGTACTAGGTACCTTAGGGTCCATCTTCTTCATTGGTGGATCAACTCACATCTGTTACTGTTTTACCTCATTGGCTGGAAATCAGGAGGTTTCTACTATTTCTCGAGTTCAGCTCATCTATTTGCAAGTGTATATTCTACCATCGGGGTTATGTCAAAGACCCTGGTTTAGGGACATATCACTCTTATATAGCATCCTTCCTAGGCTGCATTGGAGTTATCATAATTTTTGTACTTTGAGGGCTATCTAGGACACTTCTATGTCCATCATATGTCCACAGTCCCACTGATGTATACTATGACATAGATCCACAATGTTTTTTAGTGAAAATGCTCTTTCCATTGAGTCACATGGATCCACCATGTATGTCTGCTGTGTCCATGTCTTGGTCATTTATATCATGGATCCATAGTGTATGTTTGGCGGCCATGTTTAGTATTTTCTTATGACTTAGCATGGGTATGCTCACCTCAAGGATGTTATATTCACAAATGATACCTCTACTTTAGTGTTTTCCAATCCATGATCCTAGCTCTGCTTCCCCACTACCACTGAGACCTATGATTTTTTTTATAATATATTTCAACCATCAACTATTCATTCCAACCTCATATATTAGGGGGAATTTGTTATAACCCAATTTTCCACTCCATTATAGTGAGAGAAACCCAATATCAACTTACCTTAGTTGTTTGGATAAAATGCATCCCTTTTCACCTTTTATTTTACTTATGGTTGATTTATCCCACGATAAAAGGGTTAAATTACATAATTGAGAATTTTCTCATAATTATTTTTCCAAAATATTATAATTATGAGATAATAATTATTTCATAATTGATATAATTGAGAAAATTCTCATAATTATGAAAAATATCACTAGAGTTTCTAATTCCCTAGGGTATCACCTCAATTACTTATTGATTTGAGTTTGCCAGGAGTCATCCATTAAAAGTTTCTCTAACTTCTCATTGTCCTGAGCATCTACATTCATCCTCTAGGGACCTGTCATTCATCTATTTATACTAGATCATTTGAGAGGGTCAAGCTAGCCATAAATTTAGTTTCAGAGAGAGAAAATTTTGGAGAGCCATTTTTTTGTTGAGATCTTTACACCGCATTGCTATCTTTTCATTATTGTGAGAGCTTATGAGGTCTCACACTATAGGAGAGTGCTCCTCAAATTCTCGTCTAGTGGGGTAACTTTTCCGAATTGTGGAGAGGAGAAGCTGAAAGTAATATATTGAAGTGCCATTTTTTATATTAATGAAGATCCATGTTCCCTTCCTGTATATGATTGTATCTTGTAATAATTTTATGTTATCGTTTATATAACGATATTCTGAGGAAGATACCTTGTCTTATTTGTATGTTTGTGATTGTGTGCAGGTATTTAGATTGAAGGAAGATCAGATAGATCACGCATGTGCAGCACAACAGATCGACATCAAACTCAAGATCCATACTCGTCCTATGAGGAGGAAACGTAGCTTTCTTCTTCCTCATAGTATTAAAAGATTGCATGAATTCTTGTAAATCATGAATGATTGGGAACATTGAATGTATTCTTTAATGTGCTTGTGTTTTTCTAGTGAGTTAACATATACTAAGTCATGAGGAAACAACTCCTTTTGGTTTTGTTTGCAACATCATCCTTCCACCAAACTACTACAGCAAGGGAGAAACTTTGAAAATGATGGGACTACTGCTAGATAAAACACAGACTTGATGAAGATCTTCTTATTGTTGTAAAAATATTTTGCAGGGATATGATATTACAATTTCAATATTGTTATCCTTCAGAACCTTAAGTGATAAGAGGATACTTCAACTAAAACTCACATTGTAGAAGATTTGTTTGATTTTTTCGAAAAGATAATATTATTTCCTATGAATGCTAACTAAAGTACTGACTTCCAGATCAGTTTTGGTGTCTACCCTGCTACACCTTTTGTTCGACCAAACCCTTCCTTGTTTATGGTATTAACGATAAGCGAGGGAAAAAATACATAAGCAAGGGAAAAAATATTGCATTAACCTTTACTAAGTAAATTGGTCATTGAAATAGTGAATAGTCTGCTGCCTAGGACTTCAATATTTTACGATAACAACTCAAATTGCAAGATTTGGTACAATGTACTAGTTTCAATATAGTTCAGATGAGAAACATATTGGCTACAAATCTATATGAGGGGCGCATCTCCTTGTAGAGGACACTTCAATATTTAGAGTATATATCAATTCTTTAGTGAACGATGCTTTAAAAATATGATAATGCTGTGATGCTTCAGGAGATTTTAAAATTGATCACAAAATGGAAATCAAATAAGATTACAAATGAGCTGGACTGAAAATACTTAACTCTATGAAACAAATTCCAAATGAGAAATTGATTCTCACAAAATAATTCCAAGATAGTTGGATTAGATTTTATGAGCATGGAGATGAATAAAAAAAATGCATACCTTTTACAATGCCAGATCTAAGACTTATTATAGGGAGCTCAACAAGCTCACTATTAAAGATAAATTTCCCATCCCGGTAATTTATGAATCATTGGATGAATTACATGGAGAAATTTACTTCACCAAGATGGATCTTCATTTCAAATATCATTAAATTAGAATGAAGGCTAAAGACATTCAGAAAACAACATTTAGAACTCATGAGGGTAATTATGAATTTTTGGTCACACCTTTTGGCCTTACTTAAGCACCTTCCATAATTCAAGGTTTTCTGAATTCCATTTTTAAACCCTTCAAAAAAATTTGTTAGTAGTTTTTGATGATATACTAATCTACAACAAGTCTTAGAAGGATCATGTTCAACATGTTGACACGGTGCTCAAACTATTGGGGGAGAAACAATTATATGCAAAAACCTCCAAATATTTCTTTGGAGTACAGGAGGTGGAATATTTGGGTCATATTATATCTCATAAGGGTGTAAAGTTAGACCCTAAAAAAATTAAATCCATTAAGGAATGGAAAATCCCCACAACCATAAATAATCTTCAAGGATTTATGGGGTTAATAGGGTATTATCACAATTTTTTTAACAATTATGGGAGAATATCATCACATCTAACATCATTAATTAATAAATAAGCATTTTCTTGGACTCCAGAAGCAACTGAGGCCTTTGAACATCTTAAAGAGTCAATGTTCCAAGCATCGATCTTAGCTACGCCAGACTTCACAAAAACCTTTATTATGGAGTGTGATGCCTTAGGAAATAGAATTGGTGGACATTAATGCAATAAAAAATACTCGTTGCTTTTGAAAGTCATACAATCAAAGGAAAGTATTTACAAAAACCTATTTATGAGAAAGAAATTTTGGAAATACTACATGCACTAAAGCAATGGTGACCTTACCTAATGGGAAGAAACTTCAAGGTAAAAAAAGATCATGATAGTCTTAAATACTTTTTGGAACAAATATTATCTTCAGAATAGAAAAAAAAGATGGGTCACAAAGATGTTGGGTTACAAATTTGAAATCATCTACAAAAAAGGGAAGAAAATTTTTGTTGTAGATGCACTGTCAAGAAAGGATGAGGATGTGGAAGAATTGCTTTGTGCCATTTCTATTATCCAACCTGAGTGGATAACCAAAGAAAGGGATGAATGGAAGAATGATGAAGAGGTGTGGACACTCATACAAAATTTGCAGCAAGATCCCAGTGCATCTGAAACATTTAGCTATAAAAATGATTCATTATGGTACAAAGATCGCTTATATATTTTTAATAATTACCAACTCAAACAAAAGATTATTTTGGAATTGCACACCTCTCCCTTAGGAGGGCACTCAGGATTTTTAAAAACTTACCACATGGTCAAGAAGGATTTTTTTTTTTTAATGGCCTTAAATATGATATTTAAAAATTTGTGGTGGAATGTTCGATTTTCCAATAAAATAAATTTGAGACAATTAATACCCCAAATTTGTTACAACCTTTATCCATTCCAAGTCAATGTTGGGAGGAGGTTTCAAGGGATTTTATCACAGTTTTACCCAAGTCCGAAGAAAAGACTGTCATCATGGTGGTAGTTGGTAAACTTACCAAGTATGAACACTTTTGTGCATTATCTCATCCGTTTAAATCTAGTACAGTTGCTACTGCATTTATGGAGACAATTCAAAAGCTACATGGAAACCTAAAGATTATTGTAAGCAACAAAGATCCTATTTTTATAAGAAATTTTTAGATGATTTTTTTTTTTTTTGGGTACTAAATTAGCTCATAGCTCATCATATTATCCTCAATTTGATGGGGAAACTGAGATAGTGAACAAATTTTTGGAAGGATATCTTCGTTTCTTTGTATCTGATAAATAAACACAATGGGTCAAGTGGTTACCTTTGGTTGAATGGTGGTATAACACTTACTTCCATACTGCAACAAAAATGACCCCATTTATGACACTTTATGGATATCATCCATCGTCCATCACATCATCTTTAAGAGAAAATTATAAGGTTCAAGTAGTGGAAGATCACATCGAGTATCAACAAAAAGTTCTCCAACTATTAAAGGATAACCTCACTTTGTCGTAGAATCAAATGAAACAATAGATAGATCAACATCACAGTGAAAGAAGTTTTGATGTAGGCGACTGGGTATTTTTACAGCTACAAACATACAAAAAAACTTCCCTCAAGAAAGCTAAGTTGGATAATAAATTATCACCAAAGTATTATTGTCCTTACAAGGTGTTGCAAAAAATTAGTACTATGGCATACAAATTGGATCTTCCTGAAATCTTCCCGAGTGCACCTAGTTTTCCATGTTTCATGCTTAAATAAGGTTATAGGTGACAAGCTCCTAGTTCAAACAATATTTGCATAACTTGAAGAGGAAGGAAAAATCATATTTGGAACCTCAAGCATTCATGGAAACAAGAACTCGAAACTACAAAATCGATCAATTTCAGAATATCTCATCAAGTGGAAGAACTTACCCACTAAAGATTCGGCATGGGAGGATGAGAATTTTATACAAAGGCATCCATAACTACTCAAGCGTTGAGAAAAACACTTTTTTGAAGGAAAGGGGCATGTTAGGTCCCGGTAATAATAGTGTAGCCCCTTATTATTGTTAGTGTAGCCACATTATTATTATTTTTGTGCCCATGTAGTCCCCATATTTTTAATTTTGTGCCCCATAGATGTAGCCCCATTATATTTATTGTTGTTCCCATGTGGTCCCCATATTTTTATACTGTGACCCATTAGACTCCTATAGAAGCTTGGTTTTGTCATTTGTATCATCCAAGAATTGTTCATTTATGTAATGTAAAGGAGGTTTCTCCCTCAAAGAGGTTGATTTCTAAGTCACAATCTATATTTTCTTATATTTTGTGAGTTGGTTGCATAACATATTGCCTAGTTAGGGTTCTGATAAGTCACTAATTAACCTTCTCCCAATGAGCTACTCCTATAGTTGACCTCTTCTAGGAATCCAACATTGAACAAGGACTTGAGGATTCTTGTCAAGGCACACTACAACAACTTTGTCCCAACAATATCATGAATATTCTTACAAACAAGGATAACATCCTCTATTTATGTTGCGACCTTCTTTCCTTGAATTTGGATGAGGAATATGACTCAAATTAGGCCAATAGGACTCTCCAAAAGTGCTTCCAACTAGTTGTTTTAGTCGCCTTTCCTGCAAGCCAAATCAAAGTATAGAAACATGTAAAAATAGACCCCAAACTCACCTTCAATCTAGCAGCTTGTTCTGACAAGGAAGCCACACTAATTCACAGGAGAAGTTACCCCAAACAATCCTTCAAGCCTTTGCTCAAGCATCCCTAGGTCTACGCCTCTCTTTCACAACATATATGTACCGAAGATTATTCCTCAAGATGCTCCTCCTCCTTGCCTCAAGCTGTGTCTTTCGTTGTCCAGATGACAAAGATTTTCTTAATATTATGTGCTGCTCAATGTATGTGATAAATGAGGTTGGAGCGTACTTCTATTTATACAAATTGATGAGGCAAAAGAGACATGATTCTTGGGCTTCATGAGCCTACATGAATATATGGCCAGCCTTGATAATTTTAACAAGTGGGAATAAATTCAAAAACATATTTCTACCTGTCCAAATTTGAAGATACTTAGGTCAATTATGGTCCTCTCGAAAATAGGAATTCAATGCAATAATCATGTCATTTAAATGAGTTGTAAAAATTTATAATTTGGCCCTAGTTTCCAATTTTAACTCGTAATATTTCTCTGAGGTTCTATTCAAATTTTGGAAATTTATAAGACTTGTAGCCTTCCACTACTTGCATGGATCTCTAGATTCAAGTGGTACAATAAGTATAGGTTAATTAGTATACGTTTAATGAAGGTATTTTATTGTCCTCAATCCATATTCAGAAGATATTGTAAACATTGTGTCATAGGTATGGGCTCTTGTAGTTTATTCATATTCTCTATTTTCTTAGTTTGATCGATATTAGAATTCTCATTCTCATAACACACACACATACACATATGCCAATATTTATCCAATATTAATAATTAATATTTATGAGTCTAACATAGGTCTCGAATTTTATATTCCTGTTCAAACTTTGGATATTTTATATGTATGTAAAATACCTCTTTGTCCTATTCAAGTATGGTGATTGTAGTTTTTGGACTAGGTTTGATCTTTTAATAATGTGTTTTCAAACATAATTCAGATACCTAATTTAGAAAGTGAATTCTAGTCTTTAATCATGACCAATATTTTTTTTCTGGATTTTTGAAATGGTGCAACAATTCATATGCCTAGTTTTAAAAACAATGTTCATGCATGTCATTTCGATGAGACCTAATCTATTAAAGGGTTAATGTGCAATTATTAACTTTCCAATGTTATTAAATTTCTCAACATAAGCATCTAAAAACATCATCGACTACACTCTTCCCTACATATTTTATATAAACCCATCTTATCTATTCACCTAAACCCCTAATTATTTTGTGTCTATGATTAATGAGTGAATGAATGAATGTTATATGTTAATGAATAAATTCTATATGTCTGTTTATGTACATGATATTGTTTCATATTATGTAAACAAATTTTTTATGATAATTTATTGAGATGAAATATTTTGTGAATTTACTAATGAATGAATGAATGTTATATGTTAATGAATATTTACTATATGTCTCTTTATGTAAATGACGTTGTTTCATATTATGTAAACATATTTTTTATGATAAAATTTATCGAGATGAAATATTGTGTAGATTTATGAATGAATTAAGGAATGAATGAATAAAAACTATATGTTAATGAATAATTTTTATATGTCTCTTAATGTACATGATGTTGTTTCATATTATGTAAGCATATTTTTCATGATAAAATTTATTGAAATGAAATATTTTGTGGATTTATGAATGAATGAATGAAAGAATGGTTTTTTTTTTTTTTAAATGTATATTGATGTCTTGATTTCAACTATTTCCTATATAGTATATAGATTGGGTACTAGGGAATTGAGAGTGATGTGTGGAGGTGGGGCATGAGAGCTTCCACCTTCACGTGGTTGAACATGTTCAATAGAGAATAAATTATGATTTGGATGATGTTGGAGAAAAACACCCTAAATACAACAAAGTGACAAAAAATTCAATGTTAAATTCACCATTGCCTCATCGAGTGGAGGGAGGTTTGCTCGACCAAGGTTAAACTATTCCAAAAAATTATTCTCGAAACCGAGAGGAGATCAATTGGGTATTCATATTGTCTATATTATAATCTCCACATTAGAACGATTTTGTTTCATATTTTCCATATTAAAATCTCCATATTTCCTTTGTTGTCGTCTTCTTGGAAATTACAACGTTCAACCATTGTAGAATCTCCACATTCCATTAGTGATTAATGTTTAAAATCAAAATGAAAATTGTTAACAAAACCTATAACTGATCTTCAAAAATTAAAAAAAATAAGAAATTACCATAATATCAAAATGGAAAATTAAAATTCTACAAATACTTCTCAAAAAAAGAGTCAATAATTATCAAGAGAGCCAATACTACCTCTGGTATTCACTAGTAGCATTTGGGGCATTTATGAATTCCAAACATACTCTTCCATAGATTCCATACATGCTACTAGTAAAGATGGGGGAAAATTTGGTTGTCTTAGCTAGTATTGATGCTTTGAATGAGAAGTATCTACAAAATTACACTTTTATGTTTTGATGATATTGTGGTAATTGTTTCCTTTTTTAAATTACCACATTGACTAGTGCATGAGGTGAAGAAAACTCTAATGTTATTTTATTATTGAATAATAACACAAATATAAATTTAACATTATTTTTTGTTACAATTTATGATCCACCCGGCTTGTGGAGACCTCGACAACATCATGAGTATATGACCAAGCCATAAAAGATAAAGAAAAAGAAAAAAATAATAATTGTAATAGTTATATCATTAGAAACATCATATACCATATTATGAAAACATATTTTTTATGATAAATGTTTTCGAGATGAAGTATTTGTTGGAAAAATTGTCATTGATGGCAAAGGAGAAGACAAGAGTAGCACTTGAAATATCACTAAGGCAAAAGAGAAAAGAAGAACCAACAATACTTAGGCAAAGGAGAAGAGAGGAGTAGCACCTGAATTATCATAAAGAAAAAGGAGCACAAAGGAATAGCAACAACGAAGGTAGAGAGACAGCATAGATATCAGAGGAAACAAATGAAGCAGAGAAAGAAGCAGAGACAGCAGAGATAGCAAAAGAGAAGCAAGGAGCAGCATTAAACAAGAAGCAAAGGTAGCAAGATCAGCAAAAAAAGAGGCAGCTCAGACACCAAGAAGAAGCAGAGGTAGCAGAGAGAGTTGCAGAGTGTGTGAGGCTTTAGTTTTAGGAGACAGACTAGTGAGGTAGAAGGGCCATTGATTTGAATATCTGGCCAGAACCAAGAAGGGTTTGTAATTGAGCTCATATGTATAAATGAAGAATTGTTCTGAATTCCGTGTGATTTGGTTGTATATGGATTCTGTGTAAATGGATGAATTAGTACTGATTCATGGTAGTTCGATGTTATTGAATACCATTTCCATAAACCTTGTAAGGTAGCTATTGGCGGGATTTCATTTTATAATGTATTCAAGAGAGAATTACGTTCTTCTGTGTAATTGCATATCACAGTGAAGAAGAGTAGAGGAATCAAATTTTTTTTGAAATCAATCTCTGTAAATCGATTCAAGTAATTATTTTGAGCTCTGTTGAAACAGTGTTGGAAACTTTGGTTTCACAAAAGTGGAGAGGTTGAGAACCCCCTAAGGAGTTTCGCGCAGTCTTGAAAAGAGGAGCAATGAATCAACATACCAGTCAAAGAAAAGAAGCGATGGTGCAGTTAAAGATGGAATCAGTAGTCAAGACATATAGAAAACTATGAAGTGGCAAGGCTCGGATGTTTTACCAAGTATATATAACGCAGATCGAATGTTAAATGAATGGAAGCACAGAGTTAAAACATGCATGAGGAACGACTTTTAAAGGGGCAGAACCTTGAACAAGTGGTTAGATGGAACCATGAAGTAGTGAACAGTGAAGACAGTTTTCAATTTCAAACTGGCAATATCGCATGACCTCTCAAGTGGTAAGTATTTTTCACTTTTCGAACACGATATTAGTCTTCGTTCGACATGTGGCAAAGGTGGTAATGATAAAACCATTTTCATCGTGTAAATTTTGAAGATTAAAACTCGTGCATTTTAATTGCGCGATATCGCGCGATATCCGTCGGATGTGCGCCCAAGGTATCGTTGGAACACGAGAGAAATTTGACCATTGGATTCCAAGCAAAGTTGCACAGGCGAATGGTAAGTTAAATGATGGGACCTAGTTTTATCGCGTGATTTCGAAGAGTTAAAGAGTTCGCATTTTATTTGCGCGATGATCGTTAGATCATCGTGTCAAATTCTAGATAAGCATCAACCGTTAGATGGATGGTGGCAAAGTACACACGGTGGAGATGTGATGCGTATTTAATATGCAATGAAATGTTATAATGAGTGAACAATGGAAATGGTAAAGGTTAATCAACGTTTCGACAAGTGAAATTTAGTCCAAGGTATGAAACGCTGGGAAATTGCATTATAAAATTGACACGATGGTTTGGTTTATGTTGTGAGCTGGAAGTGATAATAAAACATGGGGCCGTATTAATCATTGATCTTTGGGTTTTACTAAAGTGTGAAATGAAATTATGAGCGTAACATATATGTGGTTTATTTGAAGTTAACCCATAGGAGCGAAAATCTTGAAGATGCATGAAAACCCTGCGGCCAAATTTATTATTGTCCAAAATTGTTGGCTTGTGTTGGTGTGCGGAACCAACGCTATGGTGGTTTGATATGTTGTGGGTTGATGAATGGGTTGTGGGACCGAAATCACATGTCATGTGATTTAAATAAAATTAACCCTTGGTGTTGTTATCATATATGGTTTGAAATAATGGTGGGCCAGGTATGAGCATCGATTGTATGCAATTCATTCGTTGAATGGAATTGGTAAGTTATGAAGATTTTAACACATGGTAAGTTACATATGTGTGGGCCCGAAAGTGCGTATTAAACTATGCTGATGATTAAAACAAATTCGAACTTTGGAACGGATATATGTTGAAACCTGAAGTTCATACTTCAAGTATAAAATGCTTTGGTCTAAAGTTTAGTGTTTTGATAACATTTGGTATTATTATATGATGGAAAGTTAAACATACATTGATGTATGTATTGGCCCAAGGAATATATATTGAGTTGTATTCCAAAGTTGAAATATTCGTTTGATGACTTATGAAGTGGGTTGGACTATGGGTTAACCATAAGATTTGAAACAGGTAAATAACCGCATATGAGTATTGTGAATTGGGTTTGATTTTGAATCAAAGATTGAATTGGTAAAGCATTAAAGCCTAAGTTATATGTCGAGAGTTATTTGGGTTTTATAGAAGAGCATTGTATATGCGTTGAGTGGTTTTGAACCATATGTTTTGAAGAGCTTCCGCAATTTAAAATATTGTGAATTTTGATAAAGCTGCCAGATTTGGAACATAATTTGGGAAATGCATTCTACATGCATAGAAAGTAGGAGAGTATGAAAAATTGTTACATTACAGTAGTAGAAAATAAAAACGCACACCGAGCCAAGAACTGAATGGGTTGAATTGAAATACTTATTGTAACTGAAAATGTAAAGTTTTATTTATTTCTATATTGTTTGTGATGCAATGGCAAGTCTTCGAAGGCAAAAGAAAACTCCACTGAAATACTGAAATAGGTATATACTGCTATATTCCTCTGAATGAGATGGGCAAGAAAACGAGAAGGTGGAAGGCAAAGAGTCATGGCTGTTCATTTCGAATTCCCTGAGGAATGCTAACAGTCATGAGGTAATCTCTATAAATAATATTACAAAGATATACATAGAGAGGAGAGAATGGAGAAATGAGGTAGAGAGGGTAAGAAGAAGGAGGAGTAGATAGAGAAGCTTTGAAGATTCAGAGATGATATAAGACAAATATGAAGGCTGGTGGACAATAGTGAAGAAGGAACAGAACAGAGCTGATATCTAGGTAAATCAGCATGTGTTCTTTTTGAAAGAGTGAGGAATTTGGTGCTTCCATATCAAGTTGTAGCTTGATATATGTTAGTTGTAGCTGGCTGAGGTAGGAGCCACCTGTAGGTTGTAGCCTGCAGAAAATATATGGGGGTTGGAGCTTCCTTGCAAGTTGTAGCTTGCAGAATTGAGGTAGGAGCCTCTTGTAGGTTGGAGCCTACAGAAAATTAGTGGTGAGAGGGATTTGGAGCTTGCCTTTGCATCACAACAATAATAAGATGTGTTTTTCTCCCTTTTTGGGTTTCCACTTATATCTTTTGTCTACGTGCATGATGTTTATGTGTTGATTTGGTTTATCTAATCTTCTTGATACTTGCTGCTCACATATTAAGTTTGTTGTTACATTATGTAATAAGTTGATCATGAAATGAAGGTTTAAATAAGTTTAAAGGAAAGTTTTAAAAGTCCATGAATGTGTTAAACTGATTCACCCCCCTCTCAGTTTAACTAAGGGTTCAACAATTGGTACCAGAGCGAGTTCCTTTAGTGTAAGCCTTATAGCTTGAAGGAGATCTAGTTGAGTCATGGACTATCAAAATTTACCCGTGGTAAATACAACAAACTTTCCAAAATGGAGAGATAAGGTTAAAACACATTTAATGGCTTATGAACCTGAGGTATGGAAGCTTGTATGTGATGGTTATTGCACAGACTCTCCCTCGGTGCAAGAACAATAGTGGAATGCTAAGGAAAAATGCGTGATATATAACAGTCTTCATAACAAGGATCTTGATTTAATAATGGATCTAACCTCTGCAAAAGAAATCTGGGATAGATTGCATTTCATGCATGAAGTAGACACTAGGGGCTGCATTGTCAAGAAGGAGAAGAGAATTAAGAAGAAGAAAAATTCATGTCAAAAGGAAAATGTTCAATTAAATGAGATACCTACCAAGGTGAATGGATGTGAGTACCATGAAGAAATTACAGTTGAGGAAAAAGCCAAACTTGACACAGCCTTGACTGAAATAGAAAGATTGAAGAATGAAAACAAAGACCTTAAGACATTGGTGCAAATATGTGATGAGAGATAATATGAAGATAAGGAAGAAATTGTTGGCCTGAAGGCACAACTTGAAGAAGTAAGGAAAGTAGAAGACACTCTGCTGCAACAAATGAGAGAGAAAAGTCTGGAATGTGGAAGATTGGAAGAAGAGGTGGTAAGCCTAAGGATGAAATTAGAAAAGGCCCAAATTGAACTAATTATGAATATTCCACAAATGAAAAGCTCTGGATAGTTGGACCAAATTCTAAATGCTCAAATGTCTCCTCTCATAAAGACTGGGATAGGCTATGAAGGAGAAACAAGTAAGTCCAAGGTAGAAGACAAAAGGAATATCATTTTTGTAAAAGCTGTAAAGGATAATGAAGCAGCTCAGAAGTAGAAGCCAGCTAGAACATGATTTCTAAATAAACAAATAGAAACAAGTAGCAACATGAAAGGACATAGAATGAGAGGATGAAACAATCGACTGCTAAAGGCTCATACACTCCTAAGGATGAATTGAACAAATTTAGAAGATGTCAAAGGAGGTTCTTTCATCCTATGAAAAATATCACATGTTTCTCTTGTCATAAACCAGGACATATTGCAGCACATTGTAATACAAGACATATCAAGTTTAACCAGCAAAAGATGCATAAAATGAGAAGAATACCTCACGCAAATAAATGGAGAGGACAAATGTTCACCGGGTACACTATCATTTCCATGGCTACTATTATGGATGCAATAATTTTGGACATAAACTTGTTGAATGTAAATTATGTTCAAAAGGAAGCATAAAATATTATACATCAGCTCAAACGTACCTTGGTAAAATAAGATGTTAAGTATGCCTCAAGCTTGGTCACAAAGCAAAAGACTATAAACTGTCATATACATTAAATAACTCTAGACAGATGATGGAATCTAATCAAATCAAACAAAACTATGAATAAAAAAGAAGTGCAGACATTATGAAGAACCCCAATAAAGTATGGAAGGAAAAGAGAAAGGGGGAGCCTATTACCTCAATAACATAATGAATCCATCATAGTCCCAGGGGGAGATGCTCTAGGAAGCAACGCAAATATCCAACCAGTAATAGATATGAAGCAACATCCGAGGGGGAGAGCAGTTCATAAATAGTCCCCACAAAAGTAGTCTAAGAAGAGCTCCATGAAATAACAACAGTTAAAAGGTCAGGAAGGGAGAGGAAAATTCCTCTAACAGAGAACTATAGAGGAAGAAGATTATCTAAAGCATTCAATAGCTGACAAATTGATGGAAGAAGAGAAGGCAACAAGAAACCATGGTAGTAGAGAGAACATCAGCCATGAACATGTAAGCTAAGAAAACAACAACACACTAAATGATGAATGGTTAAATCACATAAATTATGTTTCGAGCTATAGAACATGAAATATCCATAGAGGATGATCACACTGTGCATCACACTGCAAGAATTAACAATGAAACAAATTTAAGAAGGATGAGTAAGATAAATGTTTATCATCATTACATCATTCATCTATGATTAGTACTCTTGGAGTAATGAAGTTAAATGAGTGAAAAATATCTGAGTGGTTTTCCCATGAAGATTCCAAGTATAGAAATTGAAGATGTCTTCCCGAAGATCATTATGTTAGAATAGTTGAATTGTATATGAAGCAACAATGATTATGGAGCAGTCCTAGAAAGGAAAATGCAGTGACATTCTTTTAAACCAGAATGACAGAATAAGCAAAAGCTTAATGATGCCAAGATCAAATTCAGTATATTGATGATTGTTGGTGTGAACAGTGGAAAGCTCAATAGTAGAAAATATGAAGGTTGTCTTAAATATGGGTGCATGTGTGATTTGAAGTGAAATTACTGCTTGGTTTATCAAAGTAGTATTAATTGGTATTTGGATCATGCAGTCTGCCTCTCAGCAGAATACCAAGTGTCCTCAATAGAGCAGTGGTATGGTATAGGTCCTCAATATCAGAAGTACATCAAGGTAGTATCCCATCGTTATTTGCATTATTAAATCATAAAAGGATCAATGAAAGGGCAAAAGGATCATTATCTTGTTTACACTTGAAGTAGTACATTGAGAATTGAAGCAGTATCTATTTCTAGATATAACTGCATGCCTTCCTCAAGTCAATACAAATATATCTTCAAGGCCTCTTTCTTAATATCATTCATAAAACTGTGTGAAGTTCGTTTTCTGAGATTTCAATTAAACAACTTGAATATGTTTTACTAAAGATCATCATGATAGAACAATTAAAGTATCAGAAGTATGAAAGACTAGTTGTATTAATCTTACAGTTGAAGCTCAAAATTCTGTTACTGATTCATCAAAAGCATACTTCAGCAGAAAGGATTTTCTGGTATTTCACCATTAAAGAGAGGTTGATCGTTGTTATACATACCCCCCTTATGTCATAAATAAAATTGCATAGTTGATAAGTGAGACTGACTAATACATTGAATGTATCTAGCCTCAAGGGTTTGTTTTGGAAGTACATTGTACAAGCAATAAAGTCATTTGGTCTCTTAGATTGAAAGATATCGTCTAATCTCACAATAAGTTGTAAGCTCTGGGTTGATTCATTTTTCACATCAGTAACAAGGACCTTTCAATTATTAAGTATAATATCCTTGTCATCATCCTAGCTCATATCACCACCAACAGGTAGGAAAGGTGAACCACATCTATAAGAGATATATTGGCATCATCATAATTGAACAGATGTTGTACTGTAGATGTGTATTGCAAAAGAAGACATATTCCATCTACAATCTTCCTCAACATATATGTATTTCTGATGAAGATCATACTAGAGACTGAAGTATATTTGAAGCATTCTCAGTATTTTAGTTTTGGTCCAATGATGCATCTCTGATTATATAAGTCTGATTATATATGGTTGTTCTATCATCACCTACACTCTATACAAGTGCAAGGATTCTGTGCTTTGGGATGGTATCAACTTACTGTGTATATACAAGTTTAATAATTCTCAAAAGTGTTCTCTCAACAACTCGTGTACACCAGTCTGGAGCAGCAAGGTATAAAGTCAAAAGAAGAAGGGCCTAAACACAACTCAGAGAGAGGAAATGCAAAGATAGAATCTACACTGAGAGATGTGCAACCCTTTTCCATTGATGTCAAAGGGGGAGGAAAAGCAAGAAAAATAAGATAGACAGAGGAAGAAAAAACACACCTTTCAGAATGAAAGGGGGAGGAAGTCCTGAAGGAAATTTTGGAGTATTGCCATCAATGCCAAAGGGGGAGACTATTGGAAAATTTGTCATTAATGGAAAAGGAGAAGACAAGAGTAGCACCTGAACTATCACTAAGGAAAAATAGCAAAGAAGAACCAACAATAAGGCAAAGGAGAAGAGAGGAGTAGCACCTGAATTATCATCAAGAAAAAGGAGCACAAAGGAACAACAACAACCAAGGTAGAGAGGCAGAAGAGACATCAGAGGAAACAAATGAAGTAGAGAAAGAAGTAGAGGCAATAGAGATAGCAAAAGAGAAGCAAGGAGTAGCATTAGACAAGAAGCAGAGGCAGCAAGGGCAGCAAAAAAAGAAGCAGCTCAGACACTAGGAAGAAGCAAAGGCAACAGAGAGAGCTGCAGAGTGTGTGAGGCTTCAGTTTTAGGAGACAGTGTAGTGAGGTAGAAGGGCCATTGATTTGAATATCTGGCCAGAACCAAGAAGGGTTTTTAATTGAGCTCATATGTATAAATGAAGAATTGTTCTAAATTCCGTGTGATTTGGTTGTATATGGATTCTGTGTAAATGGATGAATTAGTATTGATTCAGGGTAGGTCAATGTTATTGAATACCATTGCCATAAACCTTGTAAGGCAGCTGTTGGCGGGATTTCATTTTATAATGTATTCAAGAGAGAATTGCGTTCTTCTGTGTAATTGCATATCACAGTGAAGAAGAGTAGAGGAATCAAATTTGTTTTGAAATCAATCTCTGTAAATTGGTTCAAGTAATGATTTTGAGCTCCGTTGAAACAGTGTTGGAAACTTTGGTTTCACAAAAGTGGAGAGGTTGAGAACCCCCTAAGGGGTTTTGCGCAGTCTTGAAAAGAGGAGAAATGAATCAAAATACCTGTGAAAGAAAAGAAGCGATGGTGTAGTTAAAGATGGAATCAGTAGTCAAGACATATAATAAACTGTGAAGTGGCAAGGCTCGGATGTTTTAACAAGTATATATAATGCAGATCGAATGAAAAATGAATGGAAACATAGAGTTAAAACATGCATGAGGAACGACTTTTAAAGGGGTGGAACCTTGAACAAGCGGTTAGATGGAACCATGAAGCAATGAACAGTGAAGACGGTTTTCAATTTCAAACTAGTGGTATCACGTGGCCTCTCAAGTCGTAAGTAGTTTTCTCTTTTCGAACGTGATATTAGTCTTCATTCGACACGTGGAAAAGGCGATAATGATAAAACCATTTTCATCGCGTAAATTTTGAAGATTAAAATTTGTGCATTTTAATTGTGCAATATTGTGCGATATCCATCGGATGTGCACCCAAGGTATCGTTGGAACACGAGAGAAATTTGACCATTGGATTGAAAGAGAATTTGCAGGGTGAATGGTAAGTTAAATGTTGGGACCCAGTTTTATCCCGTGATTTTGAAGAGTTAAAGAGTTCGCATTTTAGTTGCGCGATGATCGTTAGATCATCGTGTCAAATTCAGGGTAAGCATCAACCGTTAGATGGATGGTGGCAAAGCACACACGGTGGAGATGTAATGTGTATTTAATATGCAATGAAATGTTATAATGTGTGAACGATGGAAATGGTAAAGGTTAATCAATGTTTCAACAAGTGAAGTTTAGTCCAAGGTATGAAACGTTGGGTAATTGCATTATAAAATTGACGCGATGGTTTGGTTTATGTTGTGAGTTGGAAGTGATAATAAAACATGGGGCCGTATTAATAATTGATCGTTGGGTTTTATTAAAGTGTGAAATAAAAGTATGAGCATAAAATATATGTGGTTTATTTGAAGTTAACGCATAGGAGCGAAAATCTTGAATATGCATGAAAACCCTGCGGCCAAATTTATTATTGTGCAGATGCATTGGCTTGTGTTGGTGTGCAGAACCAATGTTATGTTGGTTTGATATGTTGTGGGTTGACGAATGGGTTGTGGGACCGAAATCACATGTCATGTGATTTAAATAAAATTAACCCTTGGTTTTGTTATCATATATCGTTTGAAATAATGGTGGGCCAGGTATGAGCATGGATTGTATGCAATTCATTCGTTGAATGGAATTGGTAAGTTATGAAGATGTTAATGCATGGTAAGTTACATATGTGTGGGCCCGAAAGTGCGTATTAAACTATGCTGATGATTAAAAAAAAGTCGAACTTTGGAATAGATATATGTTGAAACCTGAAGTTAATACTTCAAGTATAAAATGCTTTGTTCTAAATTTTAGTGTTTTGATAACATTTGGTATTATTATATGATGGAAAGTTAAACATACATTGATGTATGTATTGGCCCAAGGAATATATATTGAGTTGTATTCCAAATTTTAAATATTCATTTGATGACTTATGAAGTGGGTTGGACTATGGGTTAACCATAAGGTTTGAAACAGGTAGAGAACCGCATATGAGTATTGTGAATTGGGTTTGATTTTGAATCAAAGATTGAATTGGTAAAGCGTTAAAGCCTGAGTTATATGCTGAGAGTTATTTGGGTTTTATAGAAGAGAATTGTATATGCATTGAGTGGTTTTGAACCATATGTTTTGAAGAGCTTCCGTAATTTAAAATATTGTGAATTTTGATAAAGCTGCCAGATTTGGAACATAATTTGGGAAATGCATTCTACATGCATAGAAAGAAGGAGAGTATGCAGAATTTTTACATTACAGCATGAGAAATACAAACGCACAACGAGCCAAGAACTGAATGGGTTGAATTGAAATACTTATAGTAACTAAAAATGTAAAGTTTTATTTATTTATATATTGTTTGTGATGCAATGGCAAGTTCTGAAGGCAAAACAAAACTCCACTGAAATACTAAAATATGTATATACTACTATATTCCTCTGAATGAGCTAGGCAAGAAAACGAGAAGTTGGAAGGCAAAGATTCATGGCTGTTCATTTCGAATTCCCTGAGGAATGCTAACATTCATGATGTAATCTCTATAAATAATATTACAAAGATATACATAGAGAGGTTAGAGAATGGAGAAATGAGGCAGAGAGGGTAAGAAGAAGGAGGAGTAGATAGAGAATCTATGAAGATTCAGAGATGATATAAGGAAGATATGAAGGCTGGTGGGCAGCAGTGAAGAAGGAACAGGATAGAGCTGATATCTAGGTAAATCAGCATGTGTTTTTTGGAAAGAGTGAGGAAGTTGGTGCTTCCATATCAAGTTGTAGCTTGATAGATGTCAGTTGTAGCTAGCTGAGGTAGGAGCCTCCTGTAGGTTGTAGCCTGCAGAAAATAGATGGGATTTGGAGCTTCCTTGCAACTTGTAGCTTGCAAAATTGAGGTAGGAGCCTCCTGTAGGTTGGAGCCTACAAAAAATCAGTGGTGAGAGGGAGTTGGAGCTTTCCTTTGCATCACAATAATAATAAGATGTGGTTTTCTCCCTTTTTGGGTTTCCACTTATATCTGTTGTCTACGTGCATGATGTTTATGTGTTGATATGGTTTATCTAATCTACTTAATACTTATTGCTCACATATTAAGTTTTTTGTTACATTATGTAATAAGTTGATCATGAAGTGAAGGTGTAAATAAGTTTAAAGGAAATTTTTAAATGTCCATGAATGTGTTAAACTTATTCACCTCCCCTCTCAGTTTAACTAACGGTTCAACAGTATTTTGTTCCTATGATTAGTGAATGAATAAATGAATGTTATATGTTAATGAATAATTTCTATATGTATATTTATGTACATGACATTGTTTCATATTATGTAAACATATTTTTTATGATACATTTTATTGAGATGAAATATTTTGTGGATTTACAAATGAATGAATGAATTGATGTTTTCTATTTGTTTTTTTTATCTATTTTAATGTATTTATTTCAACTATTTCCTATATAGTAGATAGATTGGGTACTGGGGAACTGAGAGTGATGTTGCAAGGTGGGGCATGAGAGATTCCACCTTCACGTGGTTGGCCCTATTCAGTAGAGAATAAATTATGATTTTGATATCCTTGGAGCAAAGCACCCTCAATCCAACATAGCAACAACAAAGTCAATGTTGACTTCACTGCTACTTCGTCAAGTGAAGGGAGGTTTGATACAAGATTAAACTAATCCAACAATTTATTCTTGAAACCAAGAGGATCTCATTTAGGTATTAATGCACACAAGTTTTTTAATTATTATTTATTCAATAAATTTCTTTTAATATTTGGTCAAATTTAATCTAGGTTTTCCTCATTGGTCTCATGAATATGTGTAGGAAAACTAGTTTCAATTCAGATGTTGAAGTCAAATAACTATCTAAAGAAAAAGCTCAAAATGGTAAGGGTTTAGGTGAGACAACAAAATTTGTTTGATATTTCTTGGCTGAGTGGGAGTTACATAAAGTTTTATAAGACATAAAAAACTTTTCCATGAAAACATTTTTATGTATTATTTGTCTTTCTTTGAAAATTGCGTTTGTATTTGAGTGAAATACCATAAATTTTCATTTTTCATTTAGGGTAGTAGGAGAAACTCTTACTATATTAATTTGGAATAAGGTACTGGTATGAATTTTATTCTACTTTATTAATTATTTATCGCGTCTAACTTCTCCTCCTTCATTTGTTTTTTAGGTACTTTCATTTGCATATTTGGATTTGAAATATTAACTACGGTTGGATTCATATATGCAAAAAAAACTAAATGAAGTATTGCTCAAATTCAACCCACCAAGTGCTTGGCTACCAGGTGCGTGATTTAGTTTTGTGTTGCATTTGATTTCAAACAATTTTTTATTTCTACATTGCAAATCTTCCAAGACCATAAATGTTGAGAAAAACAAGGGAAAACAAAAATAGGTTTTATTTTATAATGTTTTCTCTTATTATATTGAAAATTCTTGTGATATAATGCTATTTAATCATCATCATTATTATTTTGTGTTCATCATCAAGACAATGTCAATAAAGAAAATCACAATGCAAACAAGAACACCAAAAATATGCTTTGACCCTCATAGTTATCTAGACTAAAACATGTGTAATATTTTTTTTTTAAACTAGGTCCAAATGTAATATATGATTAAAAATATACCTGGTATCCAATAATACTAAAGAACGTGAAGTATTATTTAAAAAATATGATATATGTGGATTGAACAAAAAAGGGAAAATAATCATAATCGGGAAGGTTTTCATGTAAATCATTCTGTAAGAGATCTAGATCCAGATAAAAGATAGAATCTAGGACAATACAAAATATCTAATATGTGGACATATGGGATATTTAAATTATGTATAAAATTCCTTTATTCATGATTTAAATGATATTGTCATGAAACCCCATAAAGAAATTCTATTATTATTAAATAATGTATTCACTTTATTCATTAAATCATGTTGTAAAATTTATCTAAGGTATCTGGTATCTTGATATTAGTTATGAAGAGTTACTATAAACTCATACATATGCACATGGTAGCCCTTTGGCCTTCTATCAACACCATATGCCATGCTATTTGACATGTGGCAACTTCCCTACCCACATGTTGCCTCCTCATAATGCCACATCTTCAGTTATAAATGCCATCCTATTCGATCCATTCACATCACAGAATTTCTGTAAAATCCTTTTATAAAATTTATAGATATTATATCTTCCAAATTTCCACTTTTTCAGATCTAGGATTTCCAAAACTTTTGAATCCATCTAGATGCATGGTTTTATTTTTCTGCCAACTTACTCTTCTCTTCTCTTCTAGATTTTTCTACAATCAATGAGTCAAATCTATGAAATTTTGAATTCCTTGTCAGCATGCCACATCAACACACCATGAAAGCATGCCATGGCACCAAATCCTATCCAAAATTCCACATCACTAGTGACATTTAAATAGCCATTTATGTTTCCGTGTCACACTCTAGTTGGGTTCATCCTATGTGTATTTTCCACATCATTAATAGTGACACACCAAAAACCATTTCCATTGACATTTCATGTAGAACATTGCACTTTGGGTATGATAATATTAGGTGGATCCATGTGACCACCATGTTTTCTATACTACTAGCATCTTAATGTGAGTTTTTTCAAAACATATTCTATGAGGCATACCACAAACTAAAACTCCATATAACACAAAAAATTGAAAATACCAAGGGCTTGTGTCTCACTTGAACCTTCTTGAAATACCTACAAACAAAACTTGGGTCGTGTGCCAATTCATTTTCCACTCAACTACATGCACCAGTAAACAACACCATTCAGTAGCATAGACCTACCAAAAACACACATGTTTTGAACTTGTTATTGGTCCCCTTCTCCAACTAATATGAAATTCAGGTTGAAGAGTGGCCTTAATTACATGCCCAAAATGTCTAGAAATATCCCAACGAAAAAGTTCAATTTGTTACAATACAATCTGCATCCTTCTTCACCATGAACAATTGTGCAAGTTGATGTGATCCACCAAGTTCTTATGCCTTCTCTGCAAAAACTTGGCTATATATATGGGGTGTATGGAGAGAAAAAGTGTCACGTCCATTCAAGTCTTATGGGGTTGACACACGATACCCATGCAAATTGACTCACCAAAATGCTTTGGTCGGCACACATCTCCTCCATGAAATATACATAACCATTCACTCAAGTGTTGGTTGGGTTGTGCCTTTAACTAACTTCACCCAATTGTCGCACATGCCAAGTCATGTCTTAGGGTGCTCACCCAAACTCATTGAAGAATTCATGATGTGAGGCGTGATTATAAATAGTTGTGTTCATACTCAACTCGTCTAATTTATCTTTACACAATAAACCTTTTTGCACCAAATAATTTATGCCTTCTCTATACACTTTGACCATTATCCTTTCCACAATTCTACTAGAACAAAGTTTCTCAATCCTTCTTCCTCCACACTCAGGGAATTTTATATACACTGCCTTCGTTCTCTCTCCCCACATTTCATAAGGATATGGGGCAATATGATTCCATCCTCCACTCAATCTTCCCACTCTGAATTCAATGCTGGTTAGCGCAGAACAACTCTTCATTAGGAAAATAGTTATAACAATTAAGGGTGGTTTATATGGTCCTTCTCACAACATGCCACAGGGAAACCAACCAATATGAAACATGCATTCAATTTCCATGAAAAATCCCACCACAATATTTCCCTCTTGGAACTTTGGATTCATATGTCCCTTTATTCAGGCTATTCATCAATATATTTTCACAAATAAATCATTTACATAACTAGGTTTATATAAATTGGATTTTATGGAAAAAGAGATGTTACAATTTATCCTGTTCTAGAGTATATTTCCATTACACAAAATACTCTCTCTTCTGGTTGTTGTTGATAACCATAACTCTATAAGCCACAATATCATTTAGCTTCAACTTTGGGTGATCAACAATGAAGTATGCTATGTGTGATGGCATTCTTATAGTCTTCAAAATGGTATTGTGTGTATGTATATATATATATATATATATATATATATATATATATATATATTGTTAATGCATAGCTCCATCGTCAGTGAACAAACTTGTGTATTGTATATTTTTTTAATGGTTTTTTCATCATATTCTCCTCACATTCACATCAAGTACAATTTAGGAACCATATTGCATCATCCACTTTGGTAAATATGGTCACGTTAGTGTCCTAGGTCTAGGAATATTGATTATGATAATCTTTCTATGTAACTTGAGGTCATGTTAATAAGGGCATGTTAGTATATTATTTTTGGTTTTCATGAGTGTCATGGTTAGATTTGTCAAAGTGTCATAGAGTCAAAAATTATTTTTTCCATATTTTGAAATGTAATGGTCACAAGACGTCATGATTCAAAGTTGTAATCATAAAATGCCATATTTCATGATAAAAATTCTAGGTATCAATGTAATCAAACTTTTGTTATCTCATTCCAAGAATGTAAATCAATTCTACATTAAAAGAATCATGACAAGGGAAGGGGCATGGATTTGGAGGTGGTGATGAGTCAGTTTGTAAGTCTTTTCAACAACAGAATATTGATCTCAACAAAGGAGCTAATGGTCATGAGTAAAACACTTCTCTCCTCCCACATGCTGTGAATCCTGGCACGTGTTGTGTCTTCATGATTGGTCATACAAAATCATGATCGACACCATTATTAGCCACTCAAAACTAGTTTTCATGTTCAATTGGGTTACCCTCTTCACTCCTCAGTGCTACTTTCTTCAGCGTTTCTATCATAGGCTCCAGTCTACTTTTTTTTTTCACTGCACAAATTATGCAGGCGGTGCAAGTTTAGACAAGGCCACCTTTATTGCATGCAAGTGTCAAATTCGGGCTCAAAGATGCAAATTTGATTTGGTTTTTATCATTTATACTTGAAAAAAATTGCAATTTCTATTAGAAGCCAGTATAGACCAGTAAATCTTGTAGATAGGGTGAAATTTTGTTGTCGCTATGAATTTTTTTTTGTGTTTTCTCCTAATCTGGCACTTCATTTTCATCCTGAAGCATTGCGAATCCACACATTGGATAACATCCCTTCTTCTAAGTTGTCAATTCACCTCTTTTCTATGTAAAACTTGCATGAATTTTTTTTTTTTTAGCCTAGGGGTTGTAACCAAATATTTTCCCTCAAAATTTGTGTCCAAAAGTGTGTTAAAACACCAAAACTTCCTTTGTGTTGTGTTTCTGAACCTTTGCATTGTGACTCTCCCTAGTCAAATTACTAGTAGACAATTATCAAATTTCAGAGTTATGTAGGGTTTCTTGAGAGTGCATGTAGTTGTGAAATTTAATGTAATTTATGGATTGTGTTATAAAACATTGTCATGAGGTTTGGAAAGGCCAAAAAAACCACCATTTGTTTCCTAAAGGGTGGTTGATACTCTTTCCAAATTCATTGCTGCAAAATTGAAAATATGGCAACACCAGAGGACAAAAAATATAAAGGGGAAGCCATTATGCATTTTGAACCTCAGGACATCTTGGCCATCAATGTAGACCCAACCATCAGGGTGGATTTTAAGTAAGAAATGTGCATGAGATTTTGTGAAATAATTCATGGATAACATTTGCAGTTGACTAAATAATTTTATAAAGTTTTTAATTGTGTAAAAGTAAAGGTGGGAAGCTTGACATTTCCATTTTCAACCAAAACAATATCTGAGGCCAATGAAATTCCTTCATGTGGAGAGGATTAGTTTAAAGGAAAGGATTTTAATCTAGTTTCCTTCAAGAATATTATCAATCCTAAACATACGAAGGGGTATGATTCATCTGTTCCTAGAAGTTATTTACAGGACCATTATGGTAAGCTGCTAGAGATCATCCAAAGGTACTGTTGAAATTCCATAAGAAAATGAAACACATAATAGTGAGGGATTCCAAGTCACACATGAGTGAGGAATTCAGTGACACATTAGTGCTAATGTGGACGTTCAATTTTTAAATAAATTGGAAAATAAATTCTAATCTTATCTCATAACAACTTGTAATAGTTAACTAAGTGTGATAGACTTAGTTAGCTCAATAATTTAGATTTGAGGGTCAAAATGTAGGAATTTAGAGTGATTATATTATTTACAAGGTCCAATTGTAGTAGTAGCACTAGTTTGGTGTGAGTGAAATCAGTTAACTCAAATCAATTGAGTTAAAATCAGTTTAACTAGTTCTAACTAATTGATGAGCTAGTGGAAGATCAAGTGAATTAAAATAGATTTAATTCACAAGTAGTGATCTACCAAGTAACTAATGATTCACTATTAGTAGATGCATGCACGCCAATTCTGATGATGACCAAGTTGAGATAAAGGTTAAAGGCAAGTAAACTATCAGTTGTATTATTAGCGAACTGCCCAGGTGTAGCTATAAATCCACACGAAGCCCATGATGGATTGCACAGTCAAGGAATGTTGGAATTCCTATTTAATAGGAATTATTTTGCCTAGGGATTGCATGAGCAAGGCAAGCTGAAGGTGGGCAAGAAATTGGCTATGTATTGGTCCAATTTTGCCTAGATTAGTGTGAGACACTTGGTAGAGTGTACGAGGTTCATGTGAGAACACATGCATTGTATTGTTTCATGATTCATTGGTTGGTTATACAATAAATATGGATGGGTTTTGAGCACTTGCTTTCCCCAGTAAAAACTTGTTTTGTGCGATTGATTTATTTCTTTCTTTTACTTGCATGTGATTGAGTGATCGTGATTTATATTTTGAAAATATTGTAGAAGTATCCAGTATATTGTTTTAGTACATTGAATGATCAGATTGAATCCATTGGTGTAATTTATACATGGTATCAGAGCACCATGAATCATAATAGAAGAGAATAAATTGATTTTGTGTTGAACAATATTCAAATTTGCAGATACTTTCTTTGAAGCTATATGCTGATCAAGATGTCTTTCAATGGCTTGAGACTCTCATATGCACTCGAGGTAAATTCAAGTTATATTGCATGAAAGGATAGGATGGAGGCAGTGTTGGAGGACAATGGATTGAATGAATTAATATATACTGATATTCCCAAGCCTGCAGCAGCAGATGCCCAACTTCTTGATGCATGGCAGAAGAAGGTAGCAAAGGCAAGGAGGATCTTATTAGAGGGAGTTCAATATAATATTGTCTCGAGTCTCCATGGAAAGGAAACTCCATATGATATGTTGAAGACCTTGATAGATATATTTAAAAGTAGCAGTGACCATATAAAATTGGCACTCAAGGACAAGCTCAGGAAAATCAAAATGGAGAAGGGCGACACAATCCAAAAATACTTGACCAAGTTCACTCAATGTTGATATGAGCTTGGAAGTGTTGGAATTATTTTATTTGATGATGAATTGGTGAGCCTAGCACATCTAGGCCTTCCCAAGAGTTGGCATAGTTACCAAGACTCTATGAATGGGAGGGATAATTTACCAAATTGGGAGCAACTATGGTCATATTTGGTACAAGAAGAGTTTCGGAAGAATACCAGGGATGGATCCTCATCTAATACTGATGATGAGGAAAATTGTGCCTTGGCTGGTAAGTTAAAGAAGGGGAAGAGGAAGAATTCACATTCCAAATCTGAGATCAAAAAAGAAGGAAAGAAGCGTGACATGTCAAAGGTGAAATGTTTTCATTGTCATTATCATGGACAATATGCCACAAATTGCCCACAAAATAAGAAGAAGAACAAGAAGGATCCAGGAGCTGCAGCGGGTGAAGCTTTGGCCTCACAGTTTGATTTGGACTTCGCTCTCATTGCATGCATGGTGTCAAATGTGATGGGATATATGTGGTACTTGGATAGTGGAGAATATTTCTACATGACGAGAAGCAAAGAACTCTTTAGTAGCTTGGAGGAGAAGGATCTTCAGATGCACATCAAGATGGGTGATGACGGGAGGTATAGCTTTACTGGGATTGGTACAGTTACTTTCCAAAGAAATTCAAGTAAACCTTTCATATTAAAATATGTCATGCATGTACCAGGCTTGAAAAATAATTTAGTTTTAGTTTCTGTGTTGGAGGATCTTGGATATGATGTGGTTTTCAATGAAATAAAGACGTTCCTTCGTCACAAAGCCATAGGATAGGTAAATAATATTGGGGTTCATGTGAAGAACCTCTAAAAACTTGATGTGGATGGTTGCGCAACATTGAGTAGTAAAGTAGGAGATGTGGTGAGTCGAGACACAGGTGAGTTATGGCACAAGATATTGGTTCATCTACACCACAGTGCTTTGAGGATCATGCAACAGATTTCTACAAGTCTTCCAAAGGGTACTCTTGCATAGATAGACACATGCAAAGGATTGCCATGGGGAAGTATACTAAAGCTAATTTTCATAAGGAGAATCGAGCAGTGAAAATCCTTGAGAGAGTTCACTCATACGTGTGTGGACCATTCTCAACAGCTTCCACAACAAAGCACAGGTATTATGTAATTTTTGTTGATGATTTTTCTAGAAAGTGTTGGATCTTCTTTCTGCAGAAGAAAGATCAAAAGTTCTCCAATTTTTGTGAGTTCAAAGCACTGGTAGAGAAAGATACAATGAAGAAGGTGAAGGCTCTAAGGAGTAACAATGGCAGTGAGTATATCTCTAATGAATTCAAGAAATTTTGCACCAAAGAAGGAATTGAGAGAGAATTGATGGCGCCTCATAACCCACAACAAAATGGGGTTGTAGGAAGAAATAGAAAAACAATTGTGGGAGTAGCATGAGCTATGTTACATGATCACAGCCTACTATTGCATTTTTGGGCAGAGGCATGCAACACAACAGTATTTGTGCAGAACTGTAGTCCTCATCGGATACTTGGCATGAGTACACTAGAGGAGGATTTTTTAGGTAAGAAACCAGATGTTTCATATTTTAAAACTTTTGGCTCATCTATCTATTTCCATGTGACCAAAGATGCTAGGAAGAAGCTAGAACCAAAAACAAACATATTTTTGGGGTACAATGATACTCACCTCAACTATCAGGTGTATTTTCCGGCTAATAGGATGACAGTTGTCAAGAGAGATGTTAAATTTGATGAGGAGAAAGCCATGTGATTGTCCATTGAGAGGGAGCTTGTATTGCATGCAAATGAGGAACTCTTAGTTCCAAAGGATGAACCTTAGGATGTGGAGCAACCACAAGCAAAGGATCATGGAGTTTCAGAAACCACTCATGCATAGCCATCCACCATAAATGGTAGGAATCACACCAGAGAGGCTGAAATATTGATGCTAGATGTGACAGAGCATGTAGGTGCACCTACATCACAATGCAGAAAGAGAAGGTCCCAAGACATGTATACTAGATACATGGCTCTTATGAGTGAGTGTATTGTGATAGAACCATCCTCTTTTGAGGAAGTAGTGCAAGAACCAACATGTGTTGATGCCATGGTTGAGGAGTATGACTCTGTTATCATAAATTGTGCATGGGAAGTGGTCCCAAGACCAATGGGGAAGTCAGTGATTGGATCCATGTGGATATACAAGGTGAAGCAAGAAACAAATGGGAGTGTGGAGAAATACAAGGCTAGATTTTTGGTTGGAGGATTATCACGGGTAGAGGGGATTGACTATGAGGAGACTTTTTCACCGGTTGCAAGGTACTCATCAATTAGATCCATCCTTGCACTCTTAGCGCAAATGGGGTTGCATATACATCAGATGGGTGTAAATAAAACCTTTCGCAATGGAGTTATTGAGGAAGAAGTTTACATTGATCAGCCAAAATGTTTTGAGACCTTTGATAGGGAGTCACATGTGTGCAGACTCAAGAGAGCATTGTATGGGCTGAAGCAACCACCTCGTGCTTGGTACACCAGTATCAATAGTTATTTCACTAGGTTGGGCTTCACAAACAGTGAAGTGGATGCGAACCTACATCATATTATGGTTGATAGTAAGATTTTTATTATTGTACTTTATGTTGATGATCTTATACTGACAGGTGATGAGCAGCTCATAACTTCTTGCAAAGAGGATCTTGCAAGAGAATTTGAGATGAAGGACATGGGGCTCTTGTATTATTTCCTTGGCTTGGAAATATGGCAAAGATATGGGGAGATATTTTTACCTTAGGGAAAGTATACCAAGGATATTTTGAGGAAGTTCCACATGGAGAGCAGCAAACCCATGGATACTCCTCTTGTAGGAAACTAGAGGAAGGGGGATGCTACTTCAGGTGAGGTAGTGGATGCTACTCTTTACAAACAGCTTAAGGGTTCACTTATGTATTTGGTGAACACACGAACATACATATGCTACACAGTTAACCAACGTAGTCAAGCTATGGTTAAGCCTACCAAGCTCTTTTAGAAGGCGGGGAATCATGTGTTGAGATATATCAGGGGAACTATAGAGTATGGATTATGGTACAGACAAACAGAAGGAGTGAAGCTTCAAGGCCTCACCAATGTAGATTGGGTAGGTATTCCATCAGACAGGAAGATCACATCTGGGGCATCTTCAGCATAGGATCACTAGCAGTTTCTTGGTATAGCAGGAAGCAGAGATCAGTTGCACTCAGTTTAGCTGAGGCAGAGTACATGGCAACTAGTCAGGCTTCATGTGAGGCCATTTCGATGAGGAAGATATTTGTTGGTTTGTTTGGTCATCAGATGGATCCGACGGTGATACATTGTGATAACCAGAGTTTCATAAAACTCTCGGTTAATCCGGTATTCCATGATAGGTCCAAGCATGTTGAAATCTGGTACCACCATCTCATAGATTTTATTTAGAGGTGAATTATGATGTTGCAGTCCATTCCCACAGAGGATTAGGATGAAAATATCTTGACGAAGGTGCTTGCAAAGATAATATTCAAATACCAAAGAGGCGGGATCAGGGTAGCAAATAATCCCTTTCTTGTTGAGAGGGAGTGTTGAAATTCAACAAGAAAATGCACCACATTCTAGTGTGGGATTCAAACTCACACACGAGTGAGGAATTTAATGACATATTAGTGCTAATGTGGGCATCCAATTTTTAAATAAATTGGAAAATAAATTTTAATCTTATCTCATAACAACTTGTAATAGTTAACTAAGTGTGATAGACTTATTTAGCTCAATAATTTCAAGTTGAGGGTCAAATATTAGGCATGTAGAGTGATTATATTATTTATAGGGTCAATTTACAATTGTAACACTAGTGTGGTGTGAGTGCAACCAGTTAACTCAAATTAATTGAGTTAAAATCATTTTAACTAGCTCTAACTGATTTATGAGCTAGTGGAAGATCAAGTGAATTAAAATAGATTTAATTCACAAGTAGTGATCCACCAAGTAACTAATGATTCACTATTAATGGATGCATGCATGTCAATTATGATAACGACCCAGTTGAGAGAAAGGTTAAAGACAAGTAAACTATCATTTTTATTATTAGCGAGCTTCCTAGGTGTTGTTATAAAGCCACAAGAAGCCCATGACGGATTGTGCAGTTAAGGAAGGTTTGAATTCCTATTTAATAGGAATTATTTTTCCTAGAGATTGTGTGAGCAAGGCAGGCTAAAGGTGGGTAGCAAATTGGCTATGTATTGGTCCAATTTTTCCTAGATCAATGTGAGAAAATTGGTACAACGTATGAGGTTCGTGTGAGCACACATGCATTGTATTGTTTCATGATTCCTTGATTGATTATACAATAAATATGGAGGGGTTTTGAGTAGTTGCTTTCCCTAGGAAAATATTTTATTGTGCGATTTATTTACTTATTTATCTTACTCTCATGTGATTGAGCGATTGTGATTTATATTCCACTAATACTATAGAAGGATTCAATATATTATTTTAGTACATTGCATGATCAGATTGAATCCATTGGTTTAATCTCTACAAGTACTTCACATGTGAGGGAATACTCATTAGGGTTTATCACTACCACATTGAGCTCTTAATTCATTTAACTGGAAAGAAAGCTAAGAGTCTTCCCCATTATCTTTTCAGGAGTTTATGTAATATGGTTTATCAAGTGAAGACAAAAGGAAGTCAAGTGGAGGCCAATTTATTTCAGTTTGAATTCACTAAGTTTTTGGTTTTGAAGGAGATTGAGAGAAGAGAGCAAACATGGAAGGAATTATTGGTCTCTTCAAGTTGGGCATAATAGTCTTCAAACAGTCAAAGGACCAAGAAAGACACTCATTCATTTGTGATTAAGGAAGTTTCACCTACAACAAGCTCAATCAAGAAACCTTTGACCAAAGGCAAATTGAATTGTAAGAAAAGTGCTATGAGACCAAAAGCCTCCCCTAAGATAGAGAAAGTGGTAAGGCTGCCAAGAACAAGGTATGAAACTAAGAGATTACCTTTTATCCCTCGATCATCTCCTATTCAAATCATGGAATCATAAATCACACAAAGAGAGGTTGAAATTGATGAAAAATATTAGCAAATTAGGGAATTACAGGATCAATTAGACAAGGCACATGTGAAAATAGAATATTTGCAGAATGAGAACAAAGAGCTTAGACATAAAGTGTCTCAAGAAACTATTCATTCTAGAAGATAAGAACCATCAAAGGAAGCATTGACACATGATGCCAAAGGAAAGGGTAAAGTGGTGATTTATTAGAGAAAATTTCATCCTAAAAGTGGCCTCCTAAGTAAAAATAATAAAATAAGAGATAAATTTTGGAGGGGAAAGAACAAAACTACTTTTTTACTTGTATTTTTGGCTTATCTCCTTATCGGTTTACCCAAATTTCAAGTGTAGACACTCATTGGATGAATAATTAAATTCGACATCCAACGAGTACCCATTATGCATACTTTTGAGGAGGCCCACATTGATAAAAATTGAAGATACATCTAAAAAAACGTGTTCAAACACGTTTTTTAATGTATATTCAAATTTTATGAATGTGGTCCTCCTCAAAAGTATGCATAATGGGTACTTGTTGGATGTGGAATTTAATTATGCATCCAACGAGTGTCTACGCTTGAAATTTGGGTAAACTAATAAGGAGATAAGCCAAAAATACAAGTAAAAAAAGTAGGTTTTCCTCTTTTCCCTCCAAAATATCTACATGTACCTCTTTTTAAATTTAAAATATTTTGATTGGTTTACATTTATGACATGGAAATTACATGAAAATTTCATGGGAAATTTTAGGCTGAAACTTTCTCTAATGGATGTTGAAAAGATGAAAGAGCCAATTCAGTATTCAAGGAGACATAAGACTAGCTTTGTTGTAAAGGTATAGGTACAAAAAAATGAGACTGTGTAGCCTATGTTTTTTTATGAACGAAAGAAATATGAAAAATTATTGGAGAAACTTGAAGATTCACAACATCAAGTGGATCAACTTGCATAGAAATACCATAGGGACAAGATGGCCTTGCTTAAATAAGTAGAGGTTTTTATGCTAGTCCTTGAAAGATCCTGGTATAAACTAAAGTGGAATTTGCCTATGCATAGGAAAGTGAAGAATCTATAAGTGAAAAACTATGTCCTGAAAATAAGACTTAGGTTGGTGAATAAAAGGCTTACTGAATTCAGAGAAGCTAGAAGAAAGAGGAAGAAGGTAAGTTGGAATTGTTGGCAGAGGCTAGTAAAAAGATTAAAATTCATCAAGAAGCTTCAACCCAACCTTGAAACCTTCGTTTTTGGCTCAAAGATCTATTTTGGTGAAAATAACAGAATTGCGGCAAGGGGCTTGATGCACTTTCCATATGTAAATTTGATATCTATGGGGTAGTGAAGTTCAGTGTTTTTGTTGTCATGAGGGATTTGTATGAAGGTTCTAGTACCTATTATGAGGTTTCCAACATTCCACATGGAGGAAAAGGTCATCAAGTTTTTAGTTTGTAAAGGAATTGCGAAAACAGACATTGTGTTGCGAATTGGGGTACAAGCCAAAGGGGGGTATAAAGTTGTTTTCAAACTAGCTTGGGAGTACCATCACCACCACATGATAATTTGAGGCATACCCAGTTTCTTCATTTTGTCAGTTAGAGGCCGCAACCATATAAAGCATGGAAGTCACTTTGATTTGCTATGAATCTGCTTAATGGTGCCGCGAGTATGAAAAGTTAGCCATATTTTGTCTTAAAATTAGAATTTTTGACTTCTAGTAATAGTTTTGAGCATGTAAATAGATGGAAAATTATCCTAGGGATTGTTTTTAGAGTTTATTGCTCAATATTCTAAGTTAGTGATTTAAACTTGGATTGGCTACAAGAAAACAATTCCTATTTTTAAGTATATGCGCCACATTTTGAATGTATCTAGTTAAAATTAGTTTTGGTCATTGAATTCAACCACCTAATATAGGAGATTGAATATTTGATGATGTATAAGGATAGAAAAATCATTTTAAAGGTTCATGTTGGTTGAATTGAGAGAGAAGCCTTTTTGTGCACTGTAATTTTGAAGACTTTTTTTCCACTGAATGAATGGAATAACATGTGATTTGCAGGGATTTTGTGTCAGAATTTTGGTGGCTTGTGCATCCTGTGATTTGTGAGTTATCTTATGTGTTTTTCATCCCTTTAATTTTCACATTTATTTCTTGGAAAAAACCAGATGATTGATTCAGAATTCATCCTTAATGATTCTCTAATTAGTTTTCAAAGTTATTAATGTTTTCAACTTTAAGACAACATTTTAGAATTCATATATTGTTTGATTCTATAATGTGTATGTTATTGACCTTTTCTTCCTTGACATTCTACAAAAATTGATCTAAAACCACCACCAAAGCTTCCTACCTCACCCTTGTGGAGAAACCCTCTAATTTCCCATCATCTCACTCGACAAAAAATAGATTTTGATCATGAATCCATTCCCAATGATTTTTCTCCTTTTCTCATCAACAAAACTCTAAAATAAAAACATTTTTTTAGCTTAATATCTAGCCTAATATCCTATTTTTTGAGTAAACTAAGTGATAGCGCCCTCTCCGGGATATAAGGGCTAGATTCTAGCCTAACACGGTTTATGGTTACCTGTGTCATTTTTCTCCTCAGCCTAGGAAAATTATAGAGTGCTAACGGGTCCAATATTACTCAATATTAGTTCTTGGATATGTATTAATCTGTATTTGGAAATTATAGGAAGCATAATTTAAGAGAGGGCACATTAGGATTGCAATTTGACCACCCTCAGTCTTGTTTTTGTTGCACATTCTACACATTCTATTACTTCACTCGACCTTGCGAGTAGTTAAAATTATACTATCATGATTTGGTTTGAGTGAGTTGGTTTCAGGTATGCTAAATTTCAATTTTCTAGTGAAGTTTAGACTAACTAAGCTATCATCATCCATATTTTTCAACGACCCAATTTCATTCAAACCTAAGTAATATTACTTGTTGGATTGTTACTGATGTGCATTTGGAAATTGTAAAAGTGATTGTTCTAGAAAGGGCACATTCGGATTAAAAGCCGACCATCCTTAGTATTTTTCATGTTTCATATATTTTACATGTTATATTTCCTCACTATGCCTTGGGGGTTGTTCTATTCTGATTTCTAGTCTCACAATTCAAGTTGTGAGATTTGGTCATGTTCATTTTTATTTTCTAGTCATTGAATCAATATGTTTGTCTTTGTAAATTATGCTAGTTTTCATAATTAATTATAGATTTAGGCTTTATATTGACATAATATTTGTGGTATTTCATTTTTTTTTATATCATAGCAGGATAAAGGACTCCATTGGAATGGGACCTTCATAAAAATTGAAAATATTGAGCTTGAATAACAAAACATTTCCAGTGAAATCGATTGAATTATGAACCATTATATATTGATAAAAAATAAAGTTGGAGTACATAAACGAGTAAATCCATTCATTAAAGTCACCAAGGAAATACCTATGTTTACAATATTTCTAAATTTGTTTCATTGTGTTAAAAGAGTAAAATTTATTTGTGGCTATCCTCTATTGACAAAGCTACCTATCCACCAAATGAGCCACTTGTCTAGAATCCATGTGGGGCCAGTTTGACCAACTCGTGGTCTCTATGGAGAACACTGGTATATATAAATGATATTCCACATTTGAATTCCAACCATTTATCGAATCTTAATACTTACTTAGGAAAAATAATAACACAACTATGATCTTTTATGGATTTTAATTTATGGTTGTAATGTTTCATAGTACACTTTTGGTACATAAAAAACATATTTGATGAAACCAACCTTGATTTTTCTTAGATTTTGGCTTATAACCAATACTTGGTTATTTTTAATGTGATATAGCAATGTTTGGTTATAGTCCATTCATGATGAATATGATATGCTTCATTTTGGTTAGTATATTGGAAGACACTTACATATTGTATGTCACCATACCAATGTCGTTGTTGCCTTTAGAAAGATGTAGGAAACTAGTGTCCAATGGAAGTACTAAACAAGAAAATAATGGAGAGGACTCATTGTCTGATTCAATTTTGAACAAACTTGTAGATGCCAAATTTAATGTAGGGAAAGGATCCCTCGAGAAAAATCACATTCTATGCGAAAATCAAATGATATGACATGCCAAAAATGTATAAGGGAGCGGAGCCACCAAGGAAACTCAAATTATATGCGAAATCCATATGAAATGACATGCCAAAAACGTATAAGGGAGTGGATCCACTGAGAAAACTCACAGTCTATGTGAAAACCATATGCAGTGACCTACCAAAACCGTGTAATTGAGTGGAGCCATCAAGAAACTCTTGGTTCTGATGCAAGAATAGAATGTATAAGAGAGTGGAGCCACCAAGAAAACTCATAGTCTATGTGTATTATATATATTACGCATATCACCATGGAATATTCGATGGCATAGGAAGAGTGTCAAATATTCAAAAATTTCTAGTCAAAGCACTTATCAGATACTTGACAACTGGATCGACGGAAGGAAACGTTGGTACCTTAACACTCTTGTCGAACAAAAACTCCCTTCGATCACCTATCTGATGCTTAATCGTCAACTTGAAAGTGTCATAATGACAACACTTATGTTCACAATTTACAAATTCCATTGATTAACTGATGCCTCAACGCCACTTTTTTCCATCGGTTAAAACGACCTATGTGTGAATATATATGCATATCTAACACGTCACCATTGTTTTGAAAATGTTAGAGAGAAAACACTTCTACTGCACTATTTACTTATTCATTCGAGTACCCAATGCCTTAACATCAGTTTGTTCCATCGGAAAAAATGACCTATGTGTCGAATATCCAACTATAGACTCGTGCGAGACCTCCTAGATATTTGATGTTAAAACCATCAGATATCTGTAAATTATGTAGCATCACAAAATAGACCTATAAAGGTTAGATTTTTAAATACCATTTAAACCTTTTTATGTGACAGATAATCGACAAATTTACCGCCACATATCATATGGTAACTAAAATTTCAAGTATTCGACAAAATTCCAACGACAATTTGATAAACACAAATGTGTAGGATAGTCGACGCCAATAAGCCACATATCCCACTAATAGCCATCAAATTTTGTCCCCATTTTTACTAGTGAGGGCCAATGAAAAATCACATGGTATCAAAGCGAATTTGAATAGAAGTTGAATTAGAGTGTGCACAGGAAGCAACTTATGAGATATCTGTGAAACTGTTAGATATGGAGCAGAAGATTCAATAGAGAAGGTGCTTTGGCATGGACAAGATAGTTTCATGTGGATGGAATATTGATCGTGAGATAATATCTTTGATGGGTTTTGGAGTTGCACATTCAGCAAGGGAGCCATGTGCACATTAGGTATTCGACCCAAAAGGATAAGAACTAATGCAGAGTTGAGTTGTGGTGGTCTAGAGTTGATTAGACCTAGTGTTTGACCATAACTTGGGACTGAATTTGGAAGGGAACAAGTACAATAGACACACTTTCCGAGAGGGAAGAAAAGTGAGCTAATGGATATTGTGTAGGATTAGAGGGAGTCTAGCTTTAGTGGGAGACTAAAAATTAGGAATGTCAATTTCCCATTGAAAGTTTGAACCTTTAGGTTCAAGAAAGAGTGGTTTTTTCAACCCATGCAAGAACAATCTCAAACCATGTGAGAAAACTCATGGTGGTGCAAGGAAAAGTCATATAAATTCCTTCCAATTTTTGGATTAAGGTTTGAACTTTAGGTGACCCTTGAGGTGATTGTGTATAATTTTGACCAACTAAATTAGGAAGTGTGCTAGGATATTTTGTGTTTGTTTCAACAACTTCATATCTAGGAGTGGGAGACTTTGAATGGAACCTTAAATTTGGTGGGGATTTTGGGGGGGGTTGACTCTTTTAAAGGAATTTTTATTTGGGATTAGACCTTGTTTCCATTCATAGTCTTTAGGTCCTCCTTCTAGTGCCATAAATGTTGAAGGCTCAAAATTCTCTGCCTCAACATCAAGGAAAACCACCTAGTCATGAACTTAAAGAAGCTTCGTTTCCGTTTGGAATGGTGGCTCTAAATGGGATTATGGGACCAATTTCCCTTAATAAGAGTAATTAAATATGGATGGGATATATAAATTTAAGGCTAATGATGTAAATAGAACTAAGAAATAAAGAATAAATCAACTTAAAATATCTATCCCAGGAAATATTTTTCTATATATGTGGCTTTATAAAGATCTCATATTTAACATGACAATATAGATCGTAAAAACATTTATGAGGTTAAAATAAATAATGAAAACTAATTTAATTAAATATTCAATTAAATTAGTTGATTAAATTCGTTGCACTTATCGATTTCATTGTTCATGCATATACTTATAAGATTTCAATCACACACATAAATAGTGATAAATTCTTGATTGCTTGCAAAAACATATATGATAAACCCAATTAATATAACCATTCAACTCTTAAACATAGTAATAATACAAATATAGTAGTACTTGATATATCTTGACTCTGCTCATGAGAAAAATAGTAATGGTTCAACTTTATATTAAGATCACTTTAAGCTACAGTAGTGCAAACCAAAAGATTTCTTGCAAAAATTCAGAACCCCTTCTTCATATCAATGAAGGGTATCTATAGTTTCTAGTGAAATAAAATATAGTAAAACATCATAAAAGACTGAATTGGTTTTAACAAACCACACTTAAAATAAAATAACAAGACAATAATATATTAAATTGAAATAAATTGGTTATGAATGTGATGAAAGCTGCCCTCCCATAGACATCCAAAGTTCACAAAAAATTGTCATTGGATTTAATTTTGATGGAGAACTAGGTTGTATGTGCATCTGTCTAGTGAATATCACATTGTTGAGTGTTGGCAGCAATTGAGTGGTCATGTTGGAGAGACACCCCAATATTATCCATTGGCTATGAAGTTTAACTAATAAATTCCAGTGGCATTCTAAGTCAACCTTTGACAGTTTCTTGATATTATCGACCTTTTCAATGATGACTCTTGCCACGTTTTAGTTAGAAATTTAACATCAGGAAAAGTCTCCTCTGGGAAATCTAGCATCAGGTTAGCCTGCAGTAAGTTGTAACTGATAGATTCAATTAGATTGTTTGAGATGTTATTGGAATTGAATATCGCCATTTTTGCCTGTTTGCGTTTAATTTCCCATATTCGGAAGACAATATCCTTCTATGATTCTTTAATTTTAGGGAGACCAACTTATCTCCCTTGTTGGGATGGGGTCCCCTATGGTAAATTGTTGTATAATTTTGGGTTAATTTTGATAAAAATTTTATTAGTACGTGTTGCGTGTAGATGTAAATGGGCTTTGGGGTGGGTCAAAGTCCCTTAATCAATGTAATGGGTAAAAATGGGAAACCATGAGTCTCAAACCATGGTTTGATACCATGGTACATGCGCGCCAAAGACTCATAAATATGTAAGAGTCGAGTTGAGTAAGATATATCAGTAGATCGATAGATGTTTATGCTTATGAATGTTTTTCTCCAAGTTTTGGGTCGGTCTATCTGGGTAGAACGACTCATGTTGGTTGTGTGCATGGAGACCTAGTCTGAGCTGTGTGCACGAACTTTGTTGTTGTGTGCACAAATGGGAAGAGAATGTACTGAAATAGAGATCCATTAATAAATAAGAAGTTTTGGTGAATCAAAATGCTATTTCTATATGTTATGCATAATTATGTGGCTTATAATTTAATATGTCTCTATTGAAGGCATATTTATCGGAGTTACTTATCTATGGAAAATATTTGTATTTGCATGAGGATTACTTCCATGTTAAGGATTCTTACTAGAAAACTATCTGTGTAATTACGCAAGGGCTAGATCTGATCGAATTATAATTTGTTACGCCTATCTGTTAATGCATATTTGTTAAGGGTTTTATTCGTGCTAGATTTGGTTTCTTGAGAAGTTTTGCGCAGACAGATAAGAATTAAGTAAGGGTAAAACACACATCAAACACTCCCTCAGGGTGCAGAAACTTGGTTCTAGCACCCCCCCCCATACTTCTTCGGGTGAGACTTTGGTCTACACAAGCAGATCACTGCTAAAAGGGCTAGTAGTTGAAGGGTTTTGTTGGTTGCGTAAAACACTTTGAACCTGGGTTAGGACCCCTCAAACCAAAAAATGGTTTTGTTTCCCCCATGGGTAAATTGTTGTATAATTTTGGTAAAGTTTTGATTAGTACGCATTGCGCGCATATGTCAAGGGGCTTTGGGGTGGGTAAAATTTCCTTAATCAATGTAATGGGTAAAAAGGGAAACCATGAGCCTTAAACTATGGTTTGAAACCATGGTATGTGTGCATCAAAGACTTATAAATATGTAAGAGTCGAGTTGAGTAAAATATATCAGTAGATCGATAGATTTTTATGCTTATGAATGTTTTGATCTAAGTTTTGGGTCAGTATGTCTAGGTAGAAAGGCTCCTACTGGTTGTGTGCACAAGGACCTATTCCTAAGATATGTGCACAGACTTTGTTGTTGTGTGCGCATACAGGAAGAGATTGTACTGAATTAGAGATCCATTAATAAAGAAGAATTTTTTGCGAATTCAGGTGCTATTTCTATGTGTTATGCTGAATTATGTGGCTTATATGTTAATCTTTTTCTATTGAATGCATATTTATCTGAGTTTCTTATCTGAGGAAAATCTATGTATTTGCATGAGGATTACTTCTATGTTAAGGATTCTTATTGGAAAACTACTGTGTGATTGGGCAAGGGTTAGCCGGTTCAACAATTGGATAAATCTAGAAATAAAATTAACTGTACAATAGATTATTGGATTCATAGTGTTCTAAGTGGGTTTGAGACTGAATTTTATATTTATACTTTTCTATCGTATTCTAAAGTTGAAAAAATATTTTTCAAGGGCCCTAGAGGTAATTTTTTGCACTCATTGAAATTGTGAATTAAAATGATTTTATGTGAAAAGGGTACTATGTGCAGCCACATTGAGTGAATGTCCCAAAGAGGCCTGACAACGTGCAGCGGAAAAACTTACAAAGTAGATCTAGAAGAGGGTTTTGTTTATATCCCTCTCAAAGGTAAATATGACAACAATGAGGAGTCTGAAACAAGTAGCTCCGGTGAATATGTGTGTTGGAGCGGGGTCCCCTGGGGTAAAAATTTGGTTAAGTTTTGTCTATATTTTGTTGTGCACACTACGCGAAAGAGTCAAAGGGGATTTGGGGTAGGTCAAAGTCCCTTAATCAATGTAATGGATTGTAAAGGTAAGACCATGAGTCTCAAACCATGGTTTGATACCATGGTATCTGCACGTCTAAGTTATTATAAATATGTAAAGATCAAGTCATGAAAGGATATCTTATATCTTTGTTATCTTATGGTTATTGCTTAAGGATTTTGATCTAAGTCTGGGTTTTTGAGTAAAAAGACCCCTTTGGGCTATGTGTGTGGAAGGATAGATTGTATTGAACGAATTAATGTACTAGAAATATTGTATCTCTTAATACAAAATACTGTTTTGGAGAAATTTAATCTGTTATGCGATTGATGTCTTATTAATTTGTTAATTGTGTTAATATCTGAATATGTTTATTTTATTCTGTTTATGGTTAATTTCATATGTGCAAATGAATAAAGTATATTATGTTTGAATATCAATTGATGTATAGGTTTGATTGAAGTATATATGTTTATTGTGTGTGAATACATATTGAAGCATTCTGTGATAATATGCGAAGAGTTGATATGTTGTTCTATTGATCTGTTGATGTGTGCATATCTATATTATCTATTACAGTTCTGTTATACATCTGGTTAGGGCCAATACATTAAATTCTTCCTCAGGGTGTGAAAACCTGGTTCTAGCACCCTCCCATACTACTTCAGGTGATACTTTGATCTGCACAAGAAAATCACTATTGAAAGCGCCAGTAGTTGGAGGGTTTGTTGGTTGCGTGAATAACTGTGAAATTGGGTCAGAACCCCTCAAGCCAACAAATGGTTTTGTTGTCAGGACTAAGATCGTTTTGAGGGAGAATTGATGTTGTGGCATCCTACGCAGAGCGAATTACAAGATTGGCTTGACAAAAAGATCCTTGAGTTTACAATCCAAGAGAATAGACGTTCTAAATTATCTATTGAATATTGGGTACAAAAGTAACATAGTTAATGATAAAACGAGAAAATTACTTGGTGCTCGTTCTTTTGAGGTAGCAAAAAAAGAATCCGATTGTGAAAATTGGTGATGCAGAATCACCCTTTTTTTAGCATAGTTTTGGCACTTTAATTTTTTTTTTAAATGTCATGATTTTCATGCCAATTTTGAAAAGTGGTGATGTAGAATAACCAATTATTTATTTGGAACTTTAAATTTTCTTTGATTTTTTTTTTTTTTAAATGTCATGTCGATTTAAAAAAATGGTGAGTTTTTTAGCACTTTAAATTTTTTTATTTATCAAGTATGAACATTTGTTTTAAAATGTTAGTGATTTTCATGCTAATTTTGAAAAATGTTGATGAAACATAAATCCTTTTTGTTTAGAGTGGTGATTTTCATCTTGATAATAAAACAAAAAAATAAAATTAAAAAATGTGACGAAAAAAAAACAAATATAAAAAAAATATGAAAAAAACTAATAAAAGTGAAAAAATACAAGTAAAAATAAAAAATTTAAACAAAAAAGTTCAAAAAATAAATAAATAAAGCGAAGAATTAAAAAAATCATAATTTAAAGAAAAAAATAAAAATTAAATTAAAAAAACAACTTTTTAAAGTTTAAAAAAAAAACACCATAATTAAAAAAAATGATAAAATTAAAAATTAAAAATTAATTATAATAATCAAAATACTAAAATACAAATTAATTAAAAATCAAAAATTTAAAATAAATAAATAAATAGATAACATTAATATACAAATTTTAAAACAATAAAAATTTAAATTTAAAAAAAAAAACATTAAAAATTATATATATATATATATATATATATAAAGAATAGAAAAAAAAAAAACATAATTTGTTTTCTTTTATTAAAAAAATAATAATAATAATAAAATAATAAGATCACATTTTTTTAACTTATAATTTAAAATATATATATTAAATTAAAAAAATGTATATATATAGATATATAATAAAAATTAAAAATAAATAAATAACTAATAATAAAAATTAATTAAAAAAAATTAAAATCTAGATTTTTCGTTGTGATGCTCTGTGCATTGCGGCCTTGAACTAGGCACTAGCGCACCCCCAACTGTTCATTGTTGCTCACTCTCGGGTCCATGGCCCCTCCAGTGGATATCCCAGAGGTGGCCCCTTCGCCTGATCACGCCCAGGCTTTCTCAGCTTTGATCAA
>CM076581.1:1125233363-1125492715 GCA_034641835.2 Pinus albicaulis | reverse complement strand
ATACATTGACTAACCATGGTCAATAAAGTTCTCTCCTACATTGTTTTATCCTTTTTCGGGCTTGAGAGACTAAATTTACGAAAAATTACATTGTAATATTCCCAAATTTTCACCTGATATTTGGAATATTAGAGTTCTTAATTTTCTTAATGAATTAAGTAAATAAAAGGGCAGAGGGACCCATAATCTTCAATATGAATAAATATCCACTTTTTGTGTGTGAATGTGGATTAATTAATCCTAGATCTACATAATAAGGTAGCTGAGCAACTACTAATGTGAATGGAATTGGAGATCATGTCTCATTTATGAGATAGAACATGGAGGTTGACACAATCAACTAAGATCTTGAAGATGTCAAACACAATATCATGGAACATTTATGATAAAGTGATGGAGGATGTTGTGTAGTTAAAGGAGACATGATGGAGAGGGTGTACATTGCACCTAGACATGATGGTTGATTTGGTCAAACAATGTAGTCAAAATTGGAGGATCTTGTCCACATGTACAATGCAGTATAGATGAGGTCCATGGCATGGGAAGGCTCAAAAATTATATAAAGAAGATGAAGGCAAGGATGAAGGCAGGCTGGTTATTCTTCATGTAAGGATCTTTTTAGATCTAGAATTGTCATGTGATATTCCATTGCTTTCTCGGGATGTTTAGCAGAGATTGCAAGTGTTGTTTAGCACAGGGTGTTCTTGGTCGGGAATCCCACCTCTTTACTAGCGTAGCTATAGAAAGAGTATTTTACTTCATTCTACATCGGGCATTAGTTCCACATATCTTTTTCTACTTTTTGCAGAACATCCATATTTAGAAATTGCAGATTTCTGAAGATCAGTTTGGAAGGTGGAATTTGTCTTCAGTACTTTAGCTGGAGAACTGGTGAGGGTTTATTCCTATAATATCGGGCTTATAGATCAGCTTCCCAAAGCTTCATCTTGGATTTTTTATCAGGCCAAAATTTATTGACCTCCTACCAACAATATTTCCTTCAGGAATTACACTGTCCAATTTGCAGATCGAAAAGGAGGAAGGAAGTTACTAGCATTTAAGCTAGTAATCCTATGAGGGATCATCCCCTCACATTGCCATCAGTCTTACCATCAACTTGGAGTTTATTGCAACATTTTTCAGTAGCCAGGAGGCCTATCTTTCCCTTACAACACAATTTATATTGGAAGTTGTGTTGCAGCAGCTGCAATCATTATTGGAGGATTGAGAAGCTAGATCTAGAGCTTCTGGCTTGTATATCTGAAGAAGTGATCAACCCTTCAAGCTTATATATGATCTTGCAACATATTTCAGCCATATATTTGATTGATATAGCTTCAAATCTATATTTCCTAGTAGATCAAGGATCAAATCCCTAGGAGGTGATTTTCCAAAGTTGTAGATTTGGAAAATCCTTTGTGGATTATCTTGGGAATCCATCGTATTGGCCAGATCTTGAATATTGGCATCATCTGAGCTCCAGATTTGAGTAGATGTGCATTTTCCTTTTCAGCCTGCAATCATATGTTCATATTCCACTGAAGTGACAACACAATATTTTCTTCAATGACTCTCTAGTTACGTTGTACCTATTGTAGCATGTTTTCAGGGTGACTCTAGACCATATCTTCGACTAGATCTACTCATATTTTGTACATGGTGTAACTGAATATTCTCCAATATAATAAAATGGCTCAACTTATCTGTAAATTCTAATGTTGTATTAAGATTTATTGTATATCTTGCTGCAGTTCTTATATTGTGTTTAAGTATTATTGCATTCTCCCTTTTGGGATATTATAGTGGTATCAGAGCATGATAGATGAAGATATACCAGAGAGGAAGAAAATTATACCTCTCTCCCCAAGGAGGTCAATCAAATAAAATAGGAAATGTAGAAATAATATCCAAGAAGAAGATGTGATGAGGAAGGTCCAAGCACTTCCTATCAGCAAAGAAGAAAACCGAAGAATCCTAGAACTCCTCATAGATCCACTATACCCACTTTCTTTGGAGAAGCTGAAAGGTGTAGAAATGAAGAAAAGAATGAACCTGAGACTCATGAGACTCTCAGTCTATATCTTGAAGAGTAAAAAGCACAGTCTAGAGCATTCAAGAAAAAGATAACTCTCCAAAAAATTTTCAAAATCAAAGAAGAAAGAGGATCATATAGCAGCAATAGAAGAAAGAGGCATAATAGATTCTATTTTCCTACATTTGATGGATCTTTCTCAAGCACTATTAAGGCTTGGAGGAGAGAGTTAGATGCATATTTCAGGCTACATCTTGTAGCTAAAGGAGAGACTGTTCAAACTGCAGCACTTCATCTTTTAGATGAAGCTAATGATTGGTGTTTTGGTCACATGGACCATGCAAAGGTGACTAAATAATCAGATTTCTTTCACAAGTTGAGAAAGAAGTTTGATGTGAAGAAGATAGAGATGTGCCATAAAGAGACATTTCCTAAGGAGGAGGCTATCAATCTTGTGACTTTGGACAAGAGGTCACTACATTCACGACTAGCTGCGGAAGTACTTGCATCTGGAGAAGAGACACTTGCACCTTTCCAAGCTAGTGTTAAGCTCTTGACATATAGAGACCCATGCATGATTTAGGAGATGCATTAGAGAAAGGACGAAGATTCTAGCACTAGTACACTTGGAGAGGAGCAACCATCACTCTTACCCGTAGTTGGAGGCACTATTGTCTCGGTTGGAGGAACTCTTGTGTTCTGTCAAGAGGTTCCCATATATTAGTTGATCCAAGGCATGCATACACATTCATCACCTATTGTTTCAGTAGATCTTATTGAAACTTGTGGGGACATGCCATTAGGGCCAATGCATGACCAAGAGTTAGATCCAAATGCTGATTTGAAGCAACAAACTATCACAGCGTAGAGGACCCTTGATCTAATCAAGGAGGAGATGAAAGGCTATCATAATTTGTCATGGATGGATGACATTCAACCTCTTGAGTTAAAGTGTATAATTTCAGAAGAAGGGATGAGCATGATACTATGTACAATGTCTGGTTAAGGGATCAGTATTGTGCCTTGCTTATGGACAGTATATGTATTGCCTTGTAGATCTACAGCGCTGTCACCTAGTAGCAGTGATAGTGATGAGGCCCCATTATTATTGGAGCATTCTGAAGGTAGCTTCATTCATGAAGCAATGGAGGACAAGATGATGAATGGTAGGCATCTAGATATGAGAAACCTTTTCTCCTTTCTTGATGACACTTTCTCAATGAGCATCTCAAAGCTCAAAGAGAGACTTCTACCTACAGTAGATCTAGAACCTCATTGGTTTTGGAAGGCCATGGATGAGAAGAAGCTCTAATTAAGAGATCTCATTGGAGTTGCACTTCAACATTTCATGAAGTGCAAAGTTCTTCATCATTTTTGGGAAGATGGTATTCTACAAAGGGAGGATATCATGATTATGCATCACATTACTCATCTTCCATATTGGGGTGAGTGGGTGAGGATGCTAATCAAGGGATTATATGACCACTTGCAGATTTATGACATGGGCTAGCAAGCTAGGTTACTTTGGTTTCCCTTGGAATATTCATTTCACTATGCAAAGGCTCCTATTTCTTTGATCCATGCCTTGAGGAACACTTATGAAATGAAGAAGGAGGCATGGCTGTGCTGGCTGCTCTTGGGTGAGTATGGTTACTGCCCAGTAGCTCATATTTTTCTGATTCATGCCTTGTGTATCAATGATAGAATGCAGCAAAAGAAGGCATGTTCATTTTGATTTCACTTGAGAGAGATTGGGCACCACATGACATCTCCTATATCTATGTGTTTTGTATTTTGTAAATCTTGGCATGATGCTCTCATGATGTGCATTGATGATGTTTCTTTGTATTGGGCTGATGTGACATTCCATATGTACATTACTATGTTTTTTCTTCATGATGCGCATGAGGGGGAGAGAAAGAAACAAGATCTCTTGTTGCTTTGGTTGCTTTTGGGAGAGTTTGGCTTGTCCATCTTACATGGAGGAGATGGAGGATGGTAGCAAAGGGCCTTACTCTGGTGGTTACTATTAGGAGAATATGGTTTTGCACCTTTTTCTACCAATATAGCTCCTTTCCTTCTTCTTTTGCATCACATTGGAATGATGCTTGGATCCAACAAGGCCAACAGGGCTAAGTATGAGAGCATACCAATGCTCAATCAAATTCATAAAGCATGGGAGGGGGAGATGTACTGTGAGATGGAGTTTTTCCTTTGTGGAAAGAGACACTTTATTTTATGTATCTCATGTATTAATGATGAAGTTGGAACTAATATGGTTGTCACTTGGTACTTCATGATGGAAGGAGGACATCTAACCATACAGTTAGGGGTCATTCTATATGTTTTTGAAGGACAACTTTGGAACCAAACATACATAACACATTGTAGCAAATGGAGGAAGCCTTCCTTATGTGGATGCCATTTGGAGGGGAATAGATGGCTTTGAATCTACCTTTTGAGTTTCTTGAGGACAAGCAACATTTTGCAGGGGAGGACTGTAATATTCCAAAATTTTCACCTGATATTTGGAATATTAGAGTTCTTAATTTTCTTAATGAATTAAGTAAATAAAGGGGTGGAGGGACCCATAATATTCAGTATGAATAAATATCCACATTTTGTGTGTGAATGTGGATTAATTATGCCTAGATCTGCATAATAAGGTAGTTGATAAACTACTAATGTGAATGGAATTGGAGATCATGTCTCATTTATGAGATAGATCATGGAGGTTGACACAGTCAAATAAGATCTTGAAGATGTCAAACAGAATATCATGGAACATTCATGATAAAGTGATGGAGGATGTTGTGCAATTAAAGCACATATGATGGAGAGGGTTTACATTACACCTAGACATGATGGTTGATTTGCTCAAACAGTGCAGTCAAACTTGGAGGATCTTGTCCACATGTACAACACAGTCTAGATGAGTGCCATGGCATGGGAAGGCTCAAACATTATATAAAGAAGATAAAGGAAAGGATGAAGGTAGTCTGGTTATCCTTGATGTAAGGATCTTTTCAGATCTGGAATTGTGATGTGACATTCCATTGCTTTCTTGGGCTGTTTAGCAGAGATTGCAAGTGTTGTTTAGCACAGGGTGTTCCTAGTCAGGAATCCCACCTGTTTCTTAGAGTAGCTCTAGAAAGAGTATTGTACTTCATTCTACATCAGGCATTGGTGCCACATCTCTTTTTCTACTTTTTGCAGAACATCCATATTCATAAATTGCAGATTTCTGAAGATCAGTTTGGAAGGTGGAAGTTCTCTTTAGTACTTTAGCTGAAGAACTGGTGAGGGTTTATTCCTATCACCTCGGGCTTATAGATCAGATTCGCAGAGATTCATCTCAGATCTGGAATCAGGAAAAAATTTATTGACCTCCTAGTAGCAGTATTTCCTTCAGGAATTATGATGTCCAATTTGCAGATCCAAAAGGAGGAAGGAAGCTATTGTACTATCTAGTAATCCTTCGAGGGACCGTCTTCACATTTGGGCGAGTTTTACCAACGCCCAGAGTCATTTATAAAGATTTTTTTCGTGATAAATATGCCTTCTTCCCTCATAGCACACAAGGGTCAAGTTGCCATGATACAATCATTATTGAGGATTTCATTGAGAAGCTGAAGACATGTAGTTTTATTTAGATATGAAGAAGGGATCAACCCTTCAAGCATAGATATGATCTTGCAACATAATTTAGGCATATATTTGATAAATCTAGCTTCAGATCTGTATTTTCTAGCAAATCAAGGATCAAATCCTAGGGAGGTGATTTTCCAAAGTTGTAGATCTGGAAAATCCTTTCTGGGTTATCTTGGGAATCCATCACAATGGCCAGATCTTGAATCTTGGCATCATCTAAGCTCCAAATTTGAGTAGATCTGCATTTTCCTTTTCAGCCTGTAATCATATGTTCATATTCTGTTGAAGGGACGGTGTAGTATTTTCTTTCGTGACTCTCCAGTTACGTTGTACCTATTGTAGCACGTTTTCTGGGTGACTCTAGACCATCTCTTTGGCTAGATCTACTCATATTTTTTACATGGTGTAACTGAATATTATCTAATATAGTAAAATGGCTCAACTTCTCTGTAAATTTTGATGCTGTCTTAAGATTTATTTTTTATCTTGCTGCAGTTCCTATATTATGTTTAAGTATTACCCCATTCTCCCTTTTGGGATATTACATACACCCACGAAGTTTTCTTAAGTTTTTCTTCTGACTCCCTAAAACTAAAAAAATTGAGTTTCACCTATACTGGACTTGTTAAAACTAAATACTAAAGGACCTGTCGATTAAAAATAGGAACGAACCACTTCTTCTTAGGGTTTGATTTCAATAATAATTTGGGCTCATCTGAAGGATAAGCTTATAGAACAAGAAAATGTTATCCTCCTCAAGCTTGTCAAAAATAAAGAGGTACTTGCCAGAAATGGTGGGGGAAAAAGAGAGAAAATGAATCCAATTGTCACACTTTGTTCTAAAAAGTAGAATACCACTCTTGAACACAACACTTTTGTCACACTCATACATGGGTTGGGAAAATCCTTTGTCTAACAGTTAATCAAACCACATTGAATGCTTCAGCCGATTTCTGGGTATTTGCTTTAGGTCAATTGTCACACCACAATCTGCAGTGTCGTTATGTGTTGAAGGGACAGTTCAAATAAAGCATTCATTGCAAACATTTGTCTCCATTCATGTTGACCATCCCTGAGTTGGTCCTTGACAAAAAATTCTTCAAAAATTGATCTAATGGTTTCATGTCGTGGGTTTTCCTTCAATGGGTCACTTTCTATCGATGGCAACATATCATCTAGAAATTTGATCTATAATCCTATCAGTACCTTGGGATCTGCATGCCTTAATGGCAGGTTTCTGACCTTCGATGACAGGTTGCATTGTTGACCTTCGATTGAATGATTTTGTGAAATTCTAGACTCCAAATCATTCATTGACGTTTCATGGATTATACTGAGTATTTTGAGAGCCCTTTTCATTATTGGTGGTTTCTCTCACATTTGTTAACAATTCACATCATTGATTGGTAATCAAGTGGTTTCTACCATGTTCGACTTCGACACAATCAATCGTATTGATAGAATCGTACTAGCTTAGGAAGCAGAAATCAAGACCCTAGATCTAGTTTCTACCATCCAGGCTGTGAGGAGTTTTACTATTCATGGTACAATAGACTACTTACGATAGCTGGTTGTGTCCATGCTGTGTCTACTATTGATGTAATTCTAAAATTATCTCTGCATCAGAACATGTAGTTAGTTTTGATCTAAATATGTGAATGCTTACCTTAGCTATGATATACATATATATGTTTTCATTGAATGTTTTTACAGGTTTCAATCGCTATGTCCACAACCCAATCCTCAGAATGATAAAGCACTTCACTCTTCATAACTACTTCAGACTTCGTGCTTTAGGGGGCAATCTGTTACACTAAAATTTTTCTCCATGACATTTAGTTGTCTATATGGGTTCATCATTACCTATTTTATGCTCCCTTAGATGTCCAAAACCATAAATTTCCTAAACCAAGTCTTGAAATTGGAGAAAAGCTCATTAAAACCCCAAAAACCCTAACTCCACAATTTTCCTAGCTCTTATCTACAGTACCACGGTTTCTTGCTCTATAACCTACAGCACATCCCGCACATTCTACTTACTAAAAATGCGAATCCCCGTAAAATGTAAAATAAAAGAAAAAGTAAGTTCTAGAAGCCCAACTGGTCGAATATTCTCCTAGCTGGAGGCTTCTAGAAGGGTAATCAGGTCAAGCTTCACTCCTTCATTCATGAACCTCTATCCCTTCATTAATGGATATTATCCCTTAGTATTTGGAGCTAAAATCCCTTTATGAGAGGACTTTATCCCCCTCTTTATGGAACCAAAACCTCCTTAGTTATCCTATAAATTGAACTCACGTTTCAGTCTCAATGGTGGATTGAGAGACTTTGATAGAAGAGAATTGCTAAAGAAATTATGCTCTCTATACCTGGCATCATTGGTATGAGAATGATCACAGACTCATATCTATGATTTTATGCTAGTTCAGAGAGGAGAAGGCTTGTCAAACCAAAGGAAAATGGTTGTTCAGGACCACCAAAGAACCTGTATGACATCAAGGCGACAAGGTTGTAACGTTAATTCTTACCATACAAGTTAATACAAATGGATTCTATTCTCTCATTAAATTATTCATGTATCTATTTTAGTAATTTAGTTCTTGGATTCCTTGATCACCGAGATACATTAGTGTTTTCTAAATTATTATATCTTGTAGGTGCTTTAAATCCTTCTTTCTATCTTTGATTGTAGGTTTCACATACTAAAGTGACCTCTTTTGGAGAAATTGGATATAAATATTACAACAAGCGTTGGATTTCAGTGAGGGGCATGTCCTCATACTTTGTTAAATAATAATTCTGAATCATGAATGATCTAGAGAAAATGGTTTTCATTTGGATGTTTGTTTCTAGATATCCATAGGATACTAGGGAGATCAATATTTTCCACAAGAGGGATTAATCCACATAACAGCTATACATAAATCCTTTCTCTGGGTCTTCATGGTAAATTTTTCCACTGCGTGTATTCAGGCCTGTTTGGGACATTCAAGAAATATGTTGACAAAGACAGTCATGTTCACGCAATAAAATCTTCAGCAACAACTTCAAAGAGCACAGGAACTTACCTCTATGACCCTTGAAAAATATTCTTTCTGGTTTAGAATATGACACAAACTTATCAAAGGAAAATTCATTCACAAATCATCCCAAGAGATTATCGATCTAGTGATCTATCACATCGGTGATATTTTGTATAAATTTTCTAATTGATAAATCAATTTAGGAGTCCACTCAATGATTGCGTCGTCCTTCACAGGTATTGAATTCAGTCAATCAAAACAACCACTCCTGCAACTCAATTTCAAAGGAGAAAAATAATATCTCATGAACCTATGTATAGATGTACTTCTGAACCCAATTTTCATTAGATATATTAGAACTTCGATTCTCTTGGATCTCGAATTCAAGGATCTCCATATCCAAAAAATATTGAAATTCATTCTACGAGGGGTGCCACAACATCAAATCTTTCTCAAAATGATCCCACTCTCAGCAAGGGAAGCAATTTTTGTCTTCAAAGGTCCTGACCCAAGTTTAGAGTGTATTGCACAACCAACAAACCCTCCAACTACTGGCCCTTTTGACAAAGACCTAACTTCACAGATCAAAGTGTCACCCAAAGTAGTATGGGGGGGTTCTGGAACCAGGTTTCTACACACTGAGGAAGAAAATAATGTGGTGGCCCTAAAAAAATTGTTTTCAGAACTTATACAAATCAGAAATAGATGTGCGCAAATACAGGATAATAGGAATCAGATCACAAAAAATAATCGCAGATCACTTCATCACAAATATATCATAACAAAACCAGATCCGGATCTATATAATGCTTTGTACCTTAATAATATTTATCCATGTATTTAACCATAAATATATATCCATTCATAACTAACAGATATATGTACTCGCGTAGATACGATTAAACGTGACAGAAGTAAAAGAATCTAAAAAAAGAACCAATTAACATATAACAAAATGCATAACATAGTGGCTTCCCCAAAATAGTCTTTGTATTAGATTCAAAGTTCTTCAGTAGATCAGAATTTCCCTTACACTCCCCGCACACATCCAATGAAGTCTGTACATGTAATATTCCTACATTAGCCTACAACTAATGGAAATATCAAAACTTTGTTTTAACACTTAGATAGGTGAATAAGTGGGTGGGAGGACCCATAAAACTCTTTATGGTGAATAAAACCACTTCTCGTGAAAGTGGATCATATTTTCAGCCTATTAAAGTACCCTAAGGTGTGGGCAGGGGCTAAAACATTTTGACTGGGTCAACCTTGACCAAATCTACAACACTATCATAGAGGAGTGGCCATTAATGAGGCACAAAGCAATTTTAGTTGGAGATGCCTTGTGTGAAAGAGCGATCATCATTGGATGTGGTTTAGGGTTTGAAAGCTCTTGTCTTATAAAAGGAAGGGGATGGCAACATTAGAAGGTTGTTGAAGTTTATCATATTTTCTGAATCTATTGTCTGTTTAGACATATATCTTTCTCTTTTTGTTTAGCTAAGAAGAATGTTGTTTAGCATTGGGTGTTCCTTGTCGGGAATCCCACCTCTTGCCATTGAGTAGCTCTTGGGAGAGTTTTTATTGCATTATCCACTATTTGGCTTAGGGCCAAGCTACTTATTTCAACTACAACATAGATCATGTTGAGGGTTTGAATATTTTTGCAAGTTGCAGCAAGTGGAGATTAAATCATTCAGATCTAGTCCATTTCATTGCTTCGTTACAGTGGAGGAGGGTTCTAATTCATTGGGAAGATAGTATTGAAGATATTGAACATGATTTTCATATCTTGTTTGCAGGCCAACTATAATTTGATCCATACAGTGCAGTATAAATCTAAATCTGCGTTATTGCTATAGGTGTATTTGCAAGGTGTTTCAGCACATCATTTGGAGAGTGATTTTCTAGGTGTTGGGGATCTACCCTTCACTTTGGATATCTGTTGGAGGAGATCATTTCATTGTTTATATCATATTAGATCCATTTTCTAGATATTAATATTTCCATAGATCTGCAGTCTTATATCTCAGATCTACATCTTGTACTTGATTTTTTTTCTAAAAACCCCAAAGGGGATTGATAAAGGAGCTTGTATAGTGCAAGGATCTGGTATAGATATAACTTTTTGTCCACATACTTGCTCTATATCTGATGTCTAATCTACATCTGTTATAGAGCCAATAAATAATGCTATCAAGCTTTTTCTGTCTTAATATATGGTTGCAACACCTCATTTTGAGGGATTTATGTCATTGGAGACCTGTATTTTCTTGTCATGCATCTTATGCACCACTTTTAATATGTATTTTTCTACTATAATTACAAATGGAAGGTCTCCATATTGGCATCCTACTTTATAAATATGTTTTGTGTTATTTCTATGTCATTCTACATTCTATTGTTGCATTCCCCATTTAGGAATATTACCATGGTATCAGAGCATCATCTTGGCACAACCTGTGCTTTCTAAGAAGCCAATATGTCTTCTAAAGAAGAAGAACCTCTTACTGACATAGAGAAGAGGTATCTAAAGAGAAGATAAAACAAATTTGATTACACCAATGACAATGAAGACAAGGGTTAAGCCCCTATATCTGGAAGTGAAGAAGAAGAAAAGGATTTTCCTAAGATCCTTTTGAGAGCCATGCAAGATCTTGCTAGAGAGATAAAAGAGATTAAAATAGATAGAATCAAAGAATCCCTAAAGGATTTCATCTTGGAGAAGGCTCTGGCATATCCCATCACTGGAATGATCAACTAGTGCATCAGCCAACAACTTCCCAACATTCTACCATGCCTACCTTTTTGGTTATGGGAAATGAAGGGTTTTAGGAGCATAAATCCCTTGAAAGCTATTTTGAAGAATATGAGTCTCAAAATTAGAGATTCAAATTTCACTTGATTTTTCAGGAGTTTTGTCACATAAAGGACAAAAGAATACTAGGGAATCATCATAGAGGTGGTGGATTAATTCAAAACCATGATCGACACCACAGTGCGGGTAGATTCCTTTTACCCAACTTTGATGGGTCATTCAAGTGTTCTGCCAAATCTTGGGTAGAAAAACTTGACATCTAATTTCTATTAAACAAGGTTGCAGAGATGGAGGCTATCAATATTGCAGCATTGCACCTTGAAGGTGAAGCACATAACTAGTGGTTCCATGACTTGTCTACATTGGTTCATGCCAATGTGAGTGCTTATTTAGAGTTCACTAGAAGGCTAGTGAAAAGATTAGATATAAGAGATCCAAAGGCACCATTCATGAGCCTTGAAAATTTGAAACAATCAGGTAATATAGAAACTTACATTTCTAAATTTTTAAGTTTATCTGTTATGGTTCTTGATTTTTCGGCGACAAGAAGGGTATGTTCATCAATGGTCTAGATGAACCTCTTCATGGGTTGGTTAAATCTACCAAGCCCACTAACCTACATGATGCTATTGAAAGGGCTAGAGACTTTCAATATGCCTTATGAAAATCAAAGGAAACTTTTCAGCATAAGCCCTCTTTCCCTTCAAAGGGAAAGGAAGAAAAAGTTGCTCCTTCAAAGGACAGCTCATACAAGAAGCCTCTTGATGATGAAGTATGGAGAGATTAAAAAATAAGGAAGCTATACTTCACTTGCCAAGAATCATGGGCACCTAGACATAGATGTGCTGCTGGAAAAGCACATTACAAAAAGGTCTTCTCTGATGATGAGGAGGAAGAAGAAGAGGAACCAAGAAGAGGTCATAATGTTGACAATGGAGGAGGAAAGCCAACACCATCAAGATATGGGAATGGAGATTTTTATCCTATTGGAGGGGCTCTTGCATATTCGAGAGGAGTACATAAGTACTTGACCTTAAGAGTTAAAGGTTCCATCTCGAATCAGAGGGTTTATGTGTTGATTTACAGTGGTGCTACCCACAATATCATTGATGCCCATTTAGTGAAAATGAGGGCAATACCCACTGATACTTTTGAGGGATTCTCTGTTTTGCTCCAAGGAGATATAAAAATGCAATGCATGCATTATGTTCCATCACTTTCAGTCACCATACGCACATATACTTTGGTGGACACTTTTTGGTGGTTGACATACCTGACACCAATGTGATTTTGGGTGTGCAATGGCTGATTACATTGGGAAAAGTCACCAATGCTTAGGAGGCTTTGAAAATGGAATGGGTGGAAAGAAAGAGTGGTAAGACTCAAATTATCAAAGGAATGCAAACATATCCCTCACGTACCACTTCCACACAAAAAACAAATATGGATTTGTGCAGCGGAAGCAAGGACCTTACAGTCCCATCTATCATGCTCATTAGATTTCTGCATGGAACACTATTATCTAGTGGTAAACAACATAGGAGGCCACCTTATTCATATTTTGTGGGATATCTCTGACAACATGATGCTACAAGCTTATATCTAGGAGAGATGGGAGCATTGGAAGACAATGATACAATGCTGGGAGTCTTGGGTAGGCTCAAGGAGGAGGGAACAAGAATTAGCCTTAACAGAACAACTCCCTCTAGATGAGTTGTTGGCCATGGAGATAGCACATGATCAGGAGCCTTGGTTCGAAAGAGCCAACATACACTTGGAGGCCAAGTTGGAAAGGGTAAATAAAGACCTTGATCTACAAAGAAAGATGACAAAACATTATGCCCGGAGGAATCAAGTTGCAAACTCAAAAAGGCCCAAACCAAGATCCAAGAACTCAAAGAGGAAAAAGGCCAAGCTAACCTTGGAATATTGGCAACAAATTCTCTACAAGTCTCCCAAACCCCATGAGGGATACATCCACAAATTTTGAAGAATTTTTGACAATTTTTGGCTTTTTGTGAAATTGGAGGCCTATAAGCGCAACACCCCTAGCGCTACGATTTTTCCTCAGACATCCTCAGAGGGAGAAATTTACATTTTTTGATTTCTCATGCCTATTACACTATTCTCACCAAATTTCAGAGCATTTGGAGCATTATTTTACCCCTCCAAAGGTCAAGAAACACCTCATTTTTCACCTTTCTACCTCATTTTCAGGCTTGCACTGCGCTTATAGCAGTTTTGGGAATTTGGATTTTTGGCAGGTTAGAGGAGCTCAATCAGAAAAAGAAGGATATATTTGGAAAGTAGACTCAGCAAATTTTCTAACGGGCCATCAAAAATCAAATTATAGCATTAGAAAGATCACAAAAACTTGGTTGCAAATGGACCTATTTTCTGCCTGGGAAGGTGTTGTGCGTTCAGATCAAATTGTGCATTTTTGGCCAAAAGTCAACAAAAGACACTCATTTATTGTAAACTGATATATATATATTTTTTTTTGAGGAAAATAAATCCAAAATTAGGTGCTAGGAGTTATTTTTGAATTTATTTCATGAGATATTTATGCCTTGGGCCTTGCATGGTCTTTTGGGCATAAATGACATTTATGACTAGTTTTGACATTTTCAAACCCTAGTTAGGGTTTTTTCCCTCCTTTTCTAGATAAATCGAGCATGAGGGCCTTAGTGTAAAAGGTTGAAATTTTATTACTCTTTGGAGAAATACATATTTTTTTTGTTTGGAGATTGGAGAAGAAATTGGTGTTGTGGAGTTTCTGAATGGCTTGTCTTAATTGATAATGGAGAAGGCTGCTTGCACGATCCCTCAGCTTGGTTAATGGTGATGTGATTATATTCAGTTATTTTTTTCTCATGTATCATTGTGTTTCATCCTTCTAAATTTTAGTAGGATAAAGGTTTTAGGCTAATAAACGTTTTCAAAAGCACCTTAGCCCTATTTTTTCTTCACTACCTCTATGTTTTCCTCTACTAGGCCTTTTTAGAGAATTCTTAATTGCTCTCTAGACCCCCCAAGCTTGTTTATTTCATGAATGGTTTAATACATTAGGTATGAAAGATTATTTATGGTTAGCCTTTCTTGTTTTATGTCTCTAAACACCGTTCTTGAGGTCTCTCTCAAAAGTACCATTGATTAGGTTTGCCAAAGAGGCTATGTTTCGATCATACCCTTTGTCCATGCCTGAATAATTGTTTTGGAGATCTTCATAACTATGGTCAATGATGTTTAGGCATTCCCTCTTCTTTGATTAAATTTATATGTGTATCTTCAATGTTTTATAACCTTGAAGGTGAAATCACTAGAAGTTAAATGAGTTTCTCGCCTTCTATATTTCATTGGATTGTATGTCTGAAATTCTTATTTGCTTAGGTTAAATCAAAGAGTTATTGGTGTGCCCTATATATTGATTTCTTATTCATGATAAATAGTGTTGAGGTCTTTCCTTGTTTTTAAGTACATGGTAAAGGATTCTTAATTACCCTTTGTCCTACTTTTTTCACAAACTTGATGTTCATTTCATTTCACAAAAATCTTGAGAATCAATCTGACCAATGCTAGATTTTCCCTGTGATCCACCCTGATTTACTATTGAAACTTTCTATGATATTAGTTGACTCCATAGCCCAATGACTTGAAAATTTCCTCACTCTATCTATTCTACTTTATCATCTTACCCAACCAAAACAAAAAAAAAAATCCTACACTTAAAGAATAGCCTAAAATCAAAACCCTAGAAGCAAAAAAGTTCACATCCTTTGCACAAATAGAGAGAGCACTCTCTAAGTCTAGGAAGGCTAGGTCCTAGGACTCAAAAGACTAGTCTAATGTTACCTTGTGCATTTGATCTCACCAATCTAAAAAATCATGGGAACCTAACACCCACTACCTTACATGATGCTATTGAAAGGGCTAGAGACCTTCAAGATTCCTTGCCAAAAGGAAAAGCAACTTTTCAGCATAAGCCCTCTTTCCCTTCAAAGGGAAAGGAAGAAAAAGTTGCTCCTTCAAAGGAGAGCTCACACAAGAAGCCTCTTGATGATGAAGTCCGGAGATATCTAAGAAGAAGGAAGCTATACTTCACTTTCCAAGAATCATGGGTGCCTAAACATAGATGTGCTGATAGAAAAACCCATTACATAGAGGTCTTATTTGATGATGAGGAGGAAGAAGAAGAGGAACCAAGAAGAGGTCATAGTGCCGACAATGCAGGAGGCGAGCCAACACCATCAAGAGATGGGAAAGAAGCTTTTGATCCTCTTGGAGGGGTTCTTCCATCTTTAAGAGGAGTACCTAAGTACTTGACCTTAAGAGTTCAAGGTTCCATCTTGAATCAGAAGGTTTCTGTGTTGATTAACACTGGGGCTACAGACAATTTCATTAATGCCCATCTAGTGCAAAGGAGGGCAATACCCATTTATACTTTTGATGGATTCTTTGGTTTGGTCCCAGGAGATAGAACTATGCAATATATGCATTATGTTTCATCACTTTCAGTCACCATGGGCACATATACTCTGGTTGATCACTTTTTTGTGGTTGACATACCTGACACCAATGTGATTTTGGGTGTGAAATGGTTGATTACATTAGGAAAATTCACCACTAATTGGGAGGATTTGCAAATGGAATGGGTGGACAAAAAGAGTGGTGAGACTCAAATGATCAAATGCATGCATACATATCCCTCACATACCATTTCCACACAAAAAAGAGAGATGGATTTTCGCAGTGGAAGAAAGGAACTTACAGTCCCATCTATCATGCTCATGATATTTCTACATGGGACACTACTATCTAGTGGAAAACCACCTGGGAGGCCACATGATTCAGATTTTGTGGGAGATCTCTCACAACATGATGATCCAAGCTTAGATCTAGGAGGGATGGGAGCATTAGAAGAAAATGATACAATGTTGGGAGTCTTGGGTAGGCTGAAGGAGGAGGGAGATATTCTCCCAACATCATCATTACCCACTCTCATTTCTGATTCTGTGCTGTGGGAGGAGAATAATGGAAGGAATGGCCTTCCAACTTATACTTTTAGCATGGGAGATATGAAGGAGGAGTTTAGCCACATGACAAAAATTTCAGTTGATGGATCATCAACATTGTCATTGTCGGGGAGTTTAGATCCATACTAGAAATCAAAACTGTTGGTGGGTTATTCCAAGGATCTTCACACTTGTGTGGTACTTGATGACCATCTCTATGAAGAGGGCTATTTATTCCAAGAAGGAGTAATCTATCATCATGGTAGGATCTTCTTTTCTAGAGCCTCCAAGCTCAAGGAGAAGTTTCTATAAAGAACCTATGAAGAGTTTTGTTTTAGCCACACATATTCCATGAAGCTCAACAACATCATATTAAGGAGCTACCATTAGGAGGGTTTTCAAGGAGAACTATATCAGCATTTTCAAAGATACATGTATGATGTGGAGATGGAGGAACAACATAACTCTATGGGAGAGTTGATTCATCTCTCTTTTTCTCTTTTTGAGGAAGGGATAGTTCTACGCACCACTCCATTTGTATGAGGAGGATTGAAGATGAAGAGCATAATCATGTAAATCATGTTTTATTTTTTTATTTTATGTATTCTTTTACCATGTATATGCAGGCCATGACTCCAAGAAGGAGTGTTGTACCTTATTAAATTCATGGCCAACTTTGGGCCAAAACTATTTTTGAATATGGCCACTCCCTTGAAGGACAAAGGGAGATTTTGTTTCATGATGGGTGCACTCCTAAGGTGTTAGGGTCCCATGATTTAGTATATTACCATATCAAATGGACATGGTAACATCAGGCAAATATTTGGAGTCTTAGGACCTAGCCTTCCTAGACTCAAAGAGGGCTCTCTCTATTTTTATGCAAAGGATGTGAAATTGTTTGCTTCTAGGGTTTTGATTTTAGGCTAGTTGTTAAGTGTAGGTTTTTTTTTTTGTTTTGGGTGGATAATATGATCCAGTAGAATAGGTGGAGTGAAGCGTCTTCAAATCATTGGGCTATGGAGTCTATGAAATTCATGGATATCTCAACAATGAAACATGATGCATAACAGGGCAAATCTATCATGCTGAAATGGATTTTTAAGCCATGTGTGAAGTGAATTGAACATAAAGTAAGTGAGAATAGTAGGTGTGTAAGGGAAGTGAAGAATCCTTAAACAAGTACTTTAAACAAGATGGTCTCAGATAATGATCAACATAAGGGCATAATCATAAAACAGGGCAAACCAATAACTTTTTTATTATACTTAAGCAAACAAGCATTCAAGATGAACAGTTCAGTGAACCATAGAAAGAAAGAAACTTATCTAACTTCTAGTGTTCTCATCTTCAAGGTTAGAAAACATACAAGATAACATATAACTTTAAGGAAAATTCTTAAGCATGGAAAAAGGGCATGATCATAACATGGCCTCTTTGGCTAAAACCTAACAAGTAGTACTTCAAAGAGAAATTCCAAAACAGAGTTTAAACAACATCACATAAGCAGGGCTAACCATAAAACATATTTGAATAATACTATATTGAACCACTCATGGAATAAACAAGCATAGGTAGGTCTAAGAAGCAACTAATAATTCCTTAAACTAACCCAGCAGAGGAAAACATAAACACAATAGAAAAGAGGAAGGGCTAAGGTGCCTCAAACAAAATTTCTTAGCATATACTCTTCTGTTATACTGTAACATGGAAGGATGTAACAAAATGATACATAAGGAAACAAGAACTAAAATTGGACACATCACTGTTAATCATGCTCAAGGATCTTGCAAGTTATCCTCCTTCATCATCATTCAAAGCAGTCCATTCACAAACTCCACAAGACGAATTTATTCTTCAAACTCAAGAAAACCATGTATTTCTCTCAAAACTCATCAAATGCCAAAATTTACAATGAAAACCCTCATTCTCTATTTATCTAGCAAAGGAGGGAAAAAACTCTAGATAGGGGTGGAAAATGTCAAAATCACTCATAAATTTCATAAATGCCCAAGAGACAGTGCAAGGCCCAAGGCACAAAATATCCCATGAAATAGATATGATTTTTCAATAAATGATTGTGTTTTGTTGACTTTTGGCCAAAAACACTAAGTGTTGTCTGTAAGCACAACGCCATCCTAGGCAGAAAATAGGTCCTGTTGAAGCCAAGTTTTGGGGAACTTCCCGATGTCAGATTTTTCTTTCTGATGTCCTATTGCAAAGCCTGCTGAGTCTGATTTCTAGATCAACCTTTGGTTTTCTAATTGGGCACCTGTAACTTATTCAAAAAGTCAAATTTCTATAACTTCTCTGAGCGCAATGCCAAGCTTGAAATGAGGCAGAATGGTGAAAATGAGGTGTTTTTTAACCTTTTTAGGGGTCAAAAATGCTCCAAATGCTCTGAAATTTGTTGAGAATAATGTAATAGGCATGATAAATCCAAAAATATAAATTTCTCCCTTTGAGGATGCCTAAGGGAAAGCATAGCGCCAGTGGTGTTGCGCTTATAGGCCTCCAAATTCACAAAAAACAAAAACTTGTCCAAAATTCTTCAAAATTGGTGGATGTCTCCTTCAAGGGGTTTGAGAGACCTGTAGAGAATATTGTGAAAAAATTCCAAGTCTGGCTTGGCCTTTTTCTTCTTTTAGTTCCTGGATCTTGGCTTGGGCCGTCTTCAGTTTGGCCCTTGCAAATTGGTTTCTCCGGGCATAATGCTTTGTCATCCTTCTTTGGAGGTCAAGATTCTTATTAGCCTTCTCCAATTTAGCCTCCAAGTGTATGTTGTCTCTTTCCAACCAAGGCTCCCGATCATGTGCTATCCCCATGGCCAAAATCTCATCTAAGGTGAGTTGTTCTGCTAGGGCTTCTTCTTGTTCTCTTTCCTTTGCCAATGCCTTCTTCAACACCATGGTTCTAGGCGTCCTCCTAGATTCTCCTTCCTCATCATCACTCTCTTCATAACTTCCCATGAACTCTTCTAGTTTCACCTGTGCCCTTAGGGCTTCTTTCCGGGCCTTGATGGATCTAGCTTCATATATTGCAAGTTGTGCTCCTAGCTTCTTGTTCTCCAAGTCAAGGGCATCATTTACACTTTTGTCCCTATTCAGATTGGCTTGGAGGTTTTCAATGAGTGAAATTTTGTTTTGAATGAGAATGTTTGAGATTATTGCTTCATTATCCTCATCATTGTCTACCTGAATGATCTCAAACTCCCTTTCCACCTCATGATCTTCTTCTTCTTCTTTTACCTTTTGTTTGTCTTTGTCTAGTGGAGGAGCTGAGGTGGATGGCATGGTTCCTTTCCTTTTGGAGGCCGCAAACACAAGCCTTGACCCTCTCTTTTATGTGAATGAAATAGGTGTGATGGTGATTTTTTTGGTGTATTTTTCATGGCTATGACCCTCATTAGGACTATCACCCTTTTCTCTTTCCTCACTTTCATTTTTTTCATCACCAGGGCTGCTTTCCTCCTTATCTTCTACATTGTCATCATTTTCATTATCAATGAGGGGATGGGTATTTTCATGACTATCATGACAGCTGTCATGACTGTCATGACCATTTTCTTCTTTGTTTTCCTTTTCATCACTGAGGCTTGCTGCATTTTTTTCACTGCTACTTTCATTTTCTGCATTGTCCTCACTGTCATTATCATTATCATTTTAATCTTCTTCCATGTCTTCATTATCTATCTCTGCTTCATCGTCATTTTATATTGCAGCCTCATCATTTTCCTCTTAATTCTCTACCTTTGTGTCCTATGTTGTACTGCTGACCTCCTTTTCATTAATGCTCAATGCATTCTTACTATCAACCTCCTCATCTTCCTCATCATCCTCTTCTATTTTGTCACTGTTTTTCTCACTTTTTTCATCTTCATCACTGCCATGTTCACTGGCCCTTTCATCATCATCATTTCCTTATTCTTCTTCTTCATCAGTTTCTATCTCTGCCTCATCATCATTTTCTTCCTCTTCCTCGTCATTTTCTGTCTCTTCTGCCACACTTTGGACTGATTCATTGTCATTATCTTCCTCATTTTCACCTGGTTCATCATTACCACTTCCTTCTCCATTTGACGCATCAAGAGGAGGAGAGGAAGGGAGGTTTTCTTGAGGTGAGGACACTTTTGTAGATGATGAGGGAAAGTTTGGTTGATGAGGAAGCTATGGGATTTTAAAGGTTTCATGGGCTATGAACACATCCCAAGGAATTCCCTTTTGCTCTAGCTGATGTAATACCACCATCTTGATCAAGGAATTGTGGAATAAAATATGCATTTTCTGGGTATAGGTCCTCCTTTGGAAAACAGATGACATCTTGTCAATGCTCCTATATAAGTAGTAAGGAAAGTGAAGCATTTTAACCCTTGTGAAATGCATGAGGATTTTAACGTGGTAGGAAAAAATTTCGAGTATCTCCCTTCATAGGTGAATTACTTCATGATAACCCTCATCAATGGTGCAAACCTCTATTTTAGGTATGAGAAAGGGAAGATAGCCCTATCGCCTACTCTGTACCTAGTTTTGACAAATGTCTCACAATGGTTCATATCCAACCTTGCCTTCTTGAACGATTTATCACCAACAGCAGGTATGCCTATAGTATTAGAGATGGCGTCCACTCATAGTTAAAAATCTACCCCTGCAAGATTCACCTATTTCTTGTGGAGGTTGAGGAAAAACAACCTTGTAACCTCTGGGTGGTGTTGTACTTATTTGACCTTCTCACAAAATTGAAAACATCCCACATTCTGGAAGCATGAGAGGATCATGGGAGATAAGGTGATATTCACTCTGCTTTGGGGTTCAAATCTGTTCACTTTCCCTCCTTTGTGGTTTTGCCTCATAGGCCCTTGGCCTCTTTCACTACTGCTACTGTTTTCTTCTCCTGACATGGTGAATAGGGTTGTTTTTGGAAAAACTTGGGCAAGAGGAGTAAAATCAAAATGATGGTGTGTAGCTCTTGCAAATGAGTGATACAAAGGTGAGGTATATGACTGAGGGCCAAATGACAATCAATTTCTCATAGATCAAAAATAGATGTTTTCTTGTTAAGAAGACCTAGGGTTTGCAAAGCCTCGGGTTTAGTCAATACTTTTAACCACTAAAACACAAAAATTACTTGGAGGGCAAGGATGAAAAGGCCACCTACCACTTTAGCTTGCTTACAGGGTTTTGAAAAGGTATGTAGGGATTCCCTTGAGCTGATGGCAAATTTTTAGGAAATTTGAGTGACCTTCTACATTAGCATAGTGTCGAGCTTATTGTGTGCCTCTGAGCATAGCGTCAGGTGACTCGGGTGCTCTGTGTGCAGCAATGCCTCCTCGTGCAAGCTTGCCAACCCTTGGGCGCAACATCGAGCCTGTCAGGTCTCCCTTTGTGCATAGCGCCAAATGAGTTGGGAGCTCTGTGTGTAGTATTGCCTCCTCGTGTAGGCCTGTAGCCCCTTAAGAACAATGTTGGGCCTATCAGGTCTCCCTTTGTGTGCAGCACCAAGCTTTTAAATGGGCTGTCGAGTCGGCCTGTGGGCGAAGTGCTACGCCTGGGAGTGTCGGTTTTGCCTAAGCAAAGCACCAATCTATTTTCACAGTGCCACCTGATGTATGCATAGCACAATGAAAAACTACACTTTAAAGACCCCTATTCATGCAGCGCCAGGCTCTGGGCATAGTGCCAGTGAACTTACCTAAATTTCAGAAAAAAAAACTCAGAAAATTTCTCCTAAAGGGTTTTCTCTAATTGCAAATGAAAAGTGAACTAAAAAACAATAGTTGAGATGCATTTATACCCTTTGAAAAATAAATTAAAATCATAAAAACCCACGTTTTCTAAGTTTTTGGTCACTTTATCATTTTGACTTATATCTTTTTAATCTTTTGCAGGGGGTTTGAAAATTTTTCAAGGTAGCTTTTCTTCCTTTGATGGTAGCTTGTTCGAAAAATAAAAAGGTCTCCTTTAACGCCAAGGCTCTTAGCATCTCAAACCTCCTTTGTATTTTTGAAATGAGGAACTGAAAAGCATGTTTTATCCCTTTTTGACACTTCTAACTGTAAGTGATTTGAAAACATATTTCCTTACCTTCCTGCTAATTTTGACAGTGACACACCTGCTTAGACAAAGATTGTAAATCATGCCTACTATGTCTCTTCTTAGCCACTTCTGATTTGTTGCAGGTGCCATGCCACAGTTGTTTTGGTCTCCTTTGTCATTCTTTGGAGTTTGACAACCTCAGTTACTCAACAGTAAACTCATAATTAGCTTGATTTATTGTTTTGAAACGTAAGCTTATGCTTTCCTTCCTTTGACCATTTGGAGGCCTATGACTAAAAATGGATGCTTGATCTCCTTCACACTGATACTCTTTTCATTTTCTACCTTTGATGTAGTGAAGCACCATTGCCTTGGCCAACCCTAGAAATTACCTTTAACAACTTTTTGGAAACTTTCAGTTTTCATGATGGAGGCCAATCATATTCATTTAATCTTCTTTGCCTCTATTTCTAAAATATTAGGTTTTAGGGCTGTTAGAGAAGAATAATTAGTGTTGTCTTCTAATTTCTCTATAGCCCTTTCAAGTTCATTCATTTATGTTCAGTTCACCTCACCTTTTTCCCTTCTTCATTTAGTCGTTAATTTGTCCTTGGTTGTGTTAATGCTCCTGTGTCCTTGTGGTCTTTTGCATTTTCTTCTTTCTTGGCAACACTGTTTAGCCAATTAGTTCCCAAAACCCTGATTCTCCTTGAACCTAGGCATGCTTCCCTATCTTTTTTGTGGATGTCCTTTAGTGAGGAGTTGTCCTCTTACCTTACCTCTTTTTCTACATGATAGCCATATCAATCATTCTTGCATAAATGTTTAAGATACACAGTATCCTCTCGCAAAATTTTGTTTTTGGAAAAGTAATCCTTCTTGGAGGTATTTCTGATCTAATTTGGACAAACAGTTATTTTACCTTCTTTCACATTTGGTTTCATCTTCTTGGCATAATAAAAGCAGTGTTTTTAGAACATCAAAGAAAAGCCTTAACCTATGAAACCCTAGTGACCTAGTGGGAGGCTCTTTAGATTTTGTCCCTTAACTGAAAGCTTGGCTTAGGGTCCTCAAGTATGGAAAACAAATTTTTTGAGATTTTGATGTATTGAAGATCCAAAATCTAATTTAATTGATTTATCTAAAGATCCTACATAGATAGTTTTGAGACAATCAATGCTTGAGGTATCCTAGAAACACAAGAATGGGTAGATTGGTTCGTAATCCTAGGTGGAAAGTGGAGGGCTTGGGCAAGTCAAAACAAAGTGCTAAGGTCAGAGGTGGTAAAACATATTGAAAATGAGTGGCATGAGCTTATGATGGGTCTTCTGGGAGTGATAAGTTGACCATGGCATGCTAGGATAGTAAAATAGTGAAAATTTTATCCTAAGGATAATGAAGGAAGTGAGATTTATAAAACTCACAATATTCATGAATTTTGTTTTTTAGAAATTTAGGACAAGTATTTAGTCATCTACAATAGCAAAATTATTGATGACTAACATAAGGCACCAAATATATCTCACACTTTCAGCAATGGTGAGATGACATGAGAAGCAAGTAAGTGGTGGGGAAACCACTTACCACATCTTGATCTGATGCAGGCAAGAGATGAACTGCACTGGTTCCACATGTGGGACTATGACCCACCTCCATATGCACAAATTTTTGTTTATTTGTATGTAGTTTTGCTCCCATACATTGATGATGTAATTTTACTTTTTATGGGAATGTATGGAGGGAAGATGGGAGGTATTTATGTACCTTACAGGATGGAGACCCTCTATGTGTCTTATGCTACATGTTTCAGAGAGAGAATTGGTCCAGCCATGTTTGTTGCAATTGAGCTATTATCTCCTTATGGGATGGACTATTTACATCTCATGAGAACTTTGGAGGAACAATTCACGGAGGGATGGATTGGTAAACACTTAGCTTATGGAGGAAGATTATCACATATTGGTGTAACCAATGCAGGAAGAGAATATTTACAACACTCACCTTATAAGTTTCTTGAGGAAAAGCAACATTTGGGAGGGAGGACTGTGATATTCCCAATTAGTCCTAAGCTAATGGGAATATTCATTTTTTTCTTTATTTTTTTGTTTCAAGAATAAAAGTGTAAAGGAGGTTCATAACACTCCTAAACAGTAAATAAATCAATGCCAAATGTGAAAAAGGATAAATCTTGGTTATGTAATCAAGCACCCTTAGGTGTGAAAGGGGTTGGATATTTTGACTAGGTCAACCATGACCAAATCTACAACACTGTCTTGGAGGAGTTTCCATCAATGAGGCACAACGTAGTTTTATATGGTGATGGCTTGTGTGAAAGGAGTGATTTCATTGATTATGGGTTAGTTTTTACAAGCTCTTAACTTATAAAAGGAAGAGTATGGCAGCATGAGAAGGTTGTTGATGATATTGTATGTTCATACTATATTGTTTGTTTAGGGATATATAATTCTCTTGTTGTTTAGCTGAGAATAATTTTGTTTAGCATTGGGTTTTCCTGATCAGAAATCCCACCTCTTCCCATTGAGTAGGTCTTGGGAGAGTATTTTATGGCATAGTCCACTATCTGGCTGAAGGCCAAGCTTCTACAATGTCCTTGTAATTTCTCAAGGACAAGCAACATTTTGGAGGGGAGGACTGTAATATTCCTACATTAGCCTACAACTAATGGGAATATTAAAACTTTTTTTTAACACTTAGATAGGTGAATAAGTGGGTGGGAGGACCCATAAAACTCTTTATAGTGAGTAAAACCACTTCTCATGTGAAATTGGATCATATTTTAAGCCTAATAAAGTACCCTAAGGTGTGGACAGGGGCTAAAACATTTTGACCAGGTCAACCTTGACCAAATGTACAACGTTGTCATGGAGGAGTGGCCATCAATGAAGCACAACATAGTTTTAGTTGGATATGCCTTGTGTGAAAGAGGGATCATAGTTGGATGTGGTTTAGGGTTTGAAAGCTCTTGTCTTATAAAAGGAAGGGGATGGTAACATTAGAGGGTTGTTGATGTTTATCATATTTTATGAATCATTGTGTGTTTAGACATATATCTTTATCTTGTTGTTTAGTTGAGAAGAATGTTGTTTAGCGTTAGGTGTTCCTGGTCGAGAATCCCACCTCTTCCCATTGAGTAGCTCTTGGGAGAGTTTTATTGAATTTTGCACTATTTGGCTTAGGGCCAAGCTACTTCTTTCAACTATAATGCATATCCTATTGAGGGTTTGACTATTTTTGCAAGCTGCAACAAGTGGAGATTAGATCATTCATATCTAGTCCATTTCAGTGCTTCTTTTCACTAGAGAAGGGTTCTACTTCATTGGGAGGATAGTATTGAAGGTATTGAGCATCATTTACATATCTTGGCTATAGTCCAACTGTGCTTTGATCCCTACAGCATAGTATAGATCCAAATCTGTGTTATTCTTGTAGGTGTATTTGCAGGGTGTTTCAGCACATCATTTGGAGAGCGCTTTTCTAGGTGTTGGGGATCTACCCTTCACTTTGGAGATCTATGGGAGGAGAAAATTTATTTTTTTATATTAGATCAGCTCAATTTTCCAAATTTGAATATTTCCATAGATTTGCAGTCTTAGAACTTAGATCTACATTTTGTACTTGATGTTTTGCTGAAAAAAGGAGCTTGTATAGTGCATGGATCTGGTATAAATATAACTTTTTTTCCACATACTTGTTCTAGATATGATGTGTAATCTACAGCTATTGCAAAGCCAGTAAATAACACTATAAGGATTTTTCTGTCTTAATATGTGGTTGCAACACCTCATTTTGAGGGATTTCTATCATTAGAGACTTGTATTTTCTTGTCATGCATCTTATGGGCCACTTTTAATATGTATTTTTCTCCTGTAATGAAAAATGGAAGGTATCCATATTGGCCTCCTACTTTATAGAATATGTTCTACGTTATTTCTATGTCATTCTGCATTTTAGTGTTGCATTCCCCATTTGGGAATATTATAACACACAACCGAGACTAGGTCTCCGTGCACACAGCTAGCAAGAGCCTTTCTACCCAACCCAGACTGAAACCCTTACAAAAAGTATCACATACATATAAACACTTAGATCCAACTAATTTACTATTTCCTTAGACTCTCTCTATCTATTTATATCCAGTCTAGTGCACATATTCTATGGTCTCAAACCATGGTTTGAGGCCCACATAAAAGAGGGAATTTGACCTGCCCCAAAGTCCCTTGACCTATCTACGCAATGCTCATATACAAAATTTTTACAAAAATATATCCAAAAATTTACCCCAAGGGATCTCTCTCCAACATCACCTCCCTTTGAAGAGCAACATCAAAAATTAGTGCTATGAAGAAAATTCTATAAAAGGAAAGAGCATCTTTAGAAAAATTAAAATATATTAAAAAAAACTAAAGGAAATGAACACACTATCATTCATCAACATACATGAAGAAAAGTAATAATTGGAAAATGAAATGGAGAGTATCCAACAAGAAATCATACAAGAAGGAAGACGTGAACCATTAGAACACAAAGAGTCCATCGCTAGAATTCAACTTGAAGAAAACTTGAAACAAGAGGACATTCTATGGAAGGAAAAACTCAAGAGTACAATGGTTAAAAGAGGGAGGAAAAAAATGGTCTTCCATAGATAAAGGACTCAAAACCAACAAAAAAAAGTAATTCTCAGCCTCAATAACTCTCGAATGAGATCCATTAGGAAATTACTTTAGTAGTTGAAAATAATATTTAATGAGCTTCTAATGGAACCAATAAGGGATAGAAGAGATATTATAATAAAAATAATAATAGTAAAATATATATACCTCAAATTATCACTAATAAGTATAATTGTATTCTTATGAGAGGGGTCACTCTAGTAGAGTTGGAAATAGTAATCGATATGCTCAGAAAGAAATCCCCAAGGACAAATAGATTCCCTACATAATTCTTTCACAAATTCCAACAGATTATTGGAAAAGACGTAATGAAACTTATTGAAAATTCAAGGAAATCATCTTCCCTAATCATGACCTTAGATTCAAATTTTATTGCTCCAGTTCCAAACAAATCTCATTTTGAAAAATGTGTAAAATTCAAACCCAATAAAATTTGCAAAGAAATATGTAAATAAATTTCAAATGTCATAGATAATATAATGAATCCTCTCCTCCCATCAATAATATCCTAGGAAAAATAGGATATGTAGAGGGAAATAAAATAATTAATGGTATTCTTATAGCTAACAGAAATATACATTCCCTCTTTTCCTTAAAAAAAAGTTTATGATAATCAAAATTGATATTTCAAATGATTTTGATAGGCTCAACTTGAAATTCATTTTTAACACATGCTAAAATTTTATTGTTTTGCTGAAACTCAGATTTCAGGGGTCATGCAACTGATCACAAATTTTTTTTTTGCTCTATATTGGTTAATGAATCTCCATATAAACCTTTTTATCCCTCCCACAATCTTAGGCAAGGATACCACCTCTTCCCATATCTCTTCCTCCTCAGGGTGGTAAGTTTAAATAGAGAAATAAAACATGTTGTCTCATAGGGTTCATTAAGAGGGATAATATTATATCTTGGTTGATATTATGTAAGGCAAAGGTCACATGTGGATTGGGTGTAAGAGATATAGAAATTATCATTAAAGCCCTAGGAGCCAAAATGTGGTGGAGATGGCTTAAAAACCCAAAGGATCTATGGAAAAAAATATGGAAAAATAAATAAACTCTAGGCATCAATCAATATCACTAATGTGAAGACACGTACAAATAAAAGGATCACATTTATGAAACTAGGCATGTAACAATAAACACCTTATTTAAGATCGTTGTTTTTGGGAGGTTTGGATGGAAACTTATCCCTCCTTTAGGAAGACTCCTAGAAATAATGTCTACGAATTGAATAAGAATGGGATGGGGAAAACCTCAAATATAGCCCACAATCAAAAGGAAAAACATTGGTTAGAAACTACTAGATTCAAACATAGACGGAATACTAGTGGAGACATTGGGAAGAAAACATAGACTATCCAACCAACATTAGTAACAAATATAAAAAAACCCTATTGAAAGAGCTATAGACCAAGAAAAATGAAATACAACATGGGAATGTCATCCTTCAAGAAGGGTATAAACCCAAATGTACTTTAGATATAATGGAGGAATACATTATCCCTGCAACAACTATTAGAGAAAAATGTGGAAATCCAAAATATGCCCCAAAATAACTTTCATCATAAGGTTACTCCTGCAAAACAAAATACTAAAATTAGATCAATTATAGGGTTCTAGGGCCCAGCCAAGTGTCACCTTCTAGGCTTTTTGATGCATAATTCCCTCACCTTTTTAGTGTAGATGGGTACTTCCTTAAGATCTTGTAACAACGGGATTCACATATACAATTTTTTTAGTTCCTTGAGGATTTCACATTCAGGTTGTGAGATCATCCCAGTCTCAGTTAATCATTAATGTATGGAGGATTCTGAATGATAACAGCTAAGTCAACTATCACAAATGCACCAGCCTTGCTCGGATTGGATGTTGTAGAAAAAATAGATTCTCCTAAGCTAGCTGCTATATATGTAACAATGGGTGTTGTATCAGATGTTACATGTGTAACAGCTACCTCAGAATCATCTGTATCCTTTCTAGGTGACTCACATTATTCGGTAATAATGGGAGTATGCTCAGGTCTAATTACTTTCCCTAGTCGAAGCTAAACCTCATTAAGTCCAATAGGAGTAATAAGATAAGTTTGGAGGGTAACCGAACCATCCATGCTCTAGGTTTCCTTATTATTTGGTTTGGGGTTAGGTTGCACAGGTAAATGGGGTTAGACAAAAGGTGTATGATTTTGAATAGAAGGAAGTTGTATTTGCTACCGTTGTATTGGTAGTGGAGGGGGTACTGGACCTTGGCCATTACTTCTCCAGTTCTGACCCCAAGGATTGGGTTTTGATGGAGGGTATTGCATTGGTGGAGGAGACGGGCAGTGGTTCCATGGTGAAGGAAATTGTGTTGAGGAAGGAGTAGGATATTGCCATGGATATTGCTGACTATTATAAACATTATTCCAAGGATAAAAAGAGGAAAAATATGAAGGCATACCTCTAAGTTGTGGCTACCATGTTCTCTTTGATCTGATGAAATAAGAATACTAGACATCCTCGCTTGATTCTTGAAGTATCGCATTTAGTTTGGGCAATTTAGGACATTGATTCATAGAATGCGCCAACTCACAGATATTGCATATATTGATGCTATTTAGTCCACATTCTCTTTCCAAATGTTTCTTTTTGCATCGGGAACTTAATATTGCTAAGATTTCTTCAGCTTCTGCTTGTGCTTTATTAATTTTTACAATAGTGGTCTTGGCAGAAAGAGTGCTAAGGAGATCGGTTTTAAAATCCTCAAATAGATTTCCAATCTATAATATCTCAAAAGCGAGAATGCAGTAATAATTAAACACAATATAAGAACTGCAGCAAGATAAAAAATAAATCTTAATACAACATCATAATTTATAGATAAGTTGATCCATTTTATTATATTGGAGAAAATTCAGCTACACAATGTACAAAAGTTGAGGAGATATATTCAAAGAGATGGCCTAGAATCACCTAGAAAACATGCCACAATAGGAATTGTGTAACTGGAAAGCCACTGAAGAAAATATTGTGTTGTCGCTTCAGCAGAATATGAACATATGACTGTACGCTGAAAAGGAAAATGCATATATACTCAAATATGGAGCTTAGATGATGGAAAGATTCAATATCTGGCCAACGTGATGGATTCCCAAGGTAACCCAGAAAGGATTTTCCAGATCTACAACTTTGGAAAATCACCCTCCTAGGATTTGATCCTTGATCTGTTAGGAAACATAGATCTAAAGATAGGTCTATCAAATATATGGATAAAATATGTTGCAAGATCAGATCTAAGCTTGAAGGGTTGATCCCTTCTTCAGATCTACAATCTAGAAGCTCTAGATCTAGCTTCTCAATCCTCCAATAATGATTGCAGCTGCTGCAACAAAACTACCAATAGAAACTACACTATGAGGGGAAGAGAGGCCTTTTTCCTACTGAAAAATGTTTCAATAAACTCCAGGCTGATGGTAACACTGATGGCAATGTGAGGGGATGATCCCTCATAGGATTATTAGCTGAAATGCTAGTAACTTCCTTCCTCCTTTTAGATCTGCAATTTAGACAACATAGTCCCTAAAGGAAATACTGCTGCTAGGAGGTCAATAAATTTTGGCCTGATGCCAGATTTGAAATGAAGCTTTGGGAAGCTGATCTATAAGCCCAAGGTGATAGTAATAAACCCTCACCAGTTCTCCAGCTGAAGTACTGAAGACAACTTCCACCTTCCAAACTGATCTTCAGAAATCTACAATTTCTGAATATGGATGTTCTCTAGAAAGTAGGAAAAGAGATGTGGCACCAATGCTTGATGTAGAATGAAGTACAATACTATTTCTAGAGCTACTCTAAGAAAGAGGTGGGATTCCTAACCAGGAACACCTTGTGATAAACAACACTTGGAATCTCTACTAAACAACCCAAGAAAGCAATGGAATGTCACATGAAAATTCTAGATTTGAAAAGATCTTTCCATCAAAAATAATTAGCATGCCTTCATCTTCTTGGTATAATGTTTGAGCCTTCCCATGCCTTGGCCCTCATCTAGATTGCACTGTACATGTGGACAAAATCCTCCAAGTTTGACTGCATTGTTTGACGAAATCAACCATCATGTCTAGGTGCAATGTACACCCTCTCCATCATGTGTGCTTTAATTTCACAACATCCTCCATCAATTTATCATGAATGTTCCATGATCTTCTGTTTGACATCTTCAAGATCTTAGTTGACTATGTCAACCTCCATGATCTATCTCATAAATGAGACATGATCTCCAATTCCATTCACATTAGTAGTTATGTAACTACCTTATTATGAAAATATAGGCTTAATTAATCCAAATTCACACACAGAAAGTGGATATTTATTCATACTAAAGATCATGGGTCTCTCCACCATTTTATACTCTAATATTCCAAATATTAGGTGAAAATTTGGGAATATGACAGTCCTCCATGGAAAAATGTTGTTTGTCCTCAAAAAACTCAAAACGTAGATGCAAAGCCATCTATTCCCCTCCAAATGGCATCCACATAAGGAAGGCCTCCTACATTTGCTGCAATGTGTTATATATGTTTGGTTCCAAATTTATCTTTCAAAAATATATAGAATTACCTCTAACTATATGGTTAGATGTCCTCCTTCCATCATGAAGTACCAAGTGACAACCATATGAGTTCCAAATTCATCATTTATACATGAGATGCATAAAATAAAGTGGCTCTTTCCGCAAAGGAAAATCTCCATCTCACAATACATCTCCCCATCCCATGCTTTATGAATTTGATTGAGCATTGGTATGCTCTCATACTTAGCCCTGTTGGCCTTGTTGGATCCAAGCATCCTTCTAGTGCTATGCAAAAGAAGAAGGAAATGAGCTATATGGGTAGACAAAGATGTCAAACCATATTCTCCTAATAGTAACCACCGGAGTAAGGCCCTTTGTTGCCATCCTCCATCTCATCCATGTAAGATGGACTAGTCAAACTCCCCCAAAAGAAACTAAAGCAACAAGAGTTCCTGCTACATTCTCTCCTCCTCATGTGCATCATGAGGAAAAAACATACTAATGGACATATGGAATTTCACATCAGCCCAATACAAAGAAACATCATCAATGCACATCATGAGAGCATCATGCCAAGCTTTACCCAATACAAAACACATAGACATAGGAGATGTCATGTGGTGGCCAATATCTCTCAAGTGAAACCAAAATGAACATGCCTTCTTTTTCTGCATTCTATCATTAAAACACAAGGCATGAATCAGAAAACTATAAGTTGTTGGGTGGTAACCATACTCACCCAAGAGTAGCCAGCGTAGCCATGCCTCCTTCTTCATTTCATAAGTATTCCTCAAGGCATGGATCAAAGAAATAGGAGCCTTTGGGTAGTGACAAGAATCTCCCAAGGGAAACCAACCTAACCAAGCTTGCTGGCCCATGTCATAAATCTACAAGTGGTCATACAACCCCTTGCTTATCATCCACACCCACTCACCCCAATATGGAAGATGAGTAATCTGTTGCATAATCACGGTATCCTCCCTTTGTATAATACCATCTTCCCCAAACTAATGAAGAACTTTGCACTTTATAAAATTTTGAAGTGCAACTCCAATGAGATCTCTTAATGAGGCCTTCTTCTCATCCATGGCCTTCCAAAACCAATGAGGTTCTGGATCTGATGTAGGTAGAAGTCTCTCTTTGAGCTATGAGATGCTCATTTAGAAAGTGTCGTCAAGAAAGGAGAAAAGGTTTCTCATATCTATATGTCTACCATTCATCATATTTTCCTCCATTGCTTCATGAGTGAAGCTATATTCAGAATGCTCCAAGAATAATGGGGCCTCATCACTATCATTGCAACTAGGTGACAACGTTGTAGATCTATAAAGTAATACATATACTGTCCCAAAGCAAGGTACAATATTGATCTCGTAACCAGACATTGTACATAGGATCATGCTCATCCCTTCTTCTAAAATTCTACACTTCAACTCAAGAGGTTGAATGTAGTCCATCCATGAAAAACTGGGATAGCTTTTCATCTCCTCCTTTATTAGATCAAGGGTCCTCTACACTGCGATAGTTTCCTGCTTCAAATCAGCATTTGGATCTAACCCTTGGTCATGCATTGGCCCTAATGGAATGTCCCCACAAGTTTCAATAAGATCTACTAAAAAAATAGGTGATGAATGTGTATGCATACCTTGTATCAACTGATATGTGGGAACCTCTTGATAGAACACAAGAGTTCCTCCAACCAGGACAATAGTGCCTCGAACTGCTGGTAAGAGTGATGGTTGCTCTTCTCCAAGTGTACCAGCACTAGAATCTTCCTCCTTTCGCTCATGCATCTCCTAAATCATGCATGGGTCTCTATATGTGAAGAGCTCAAGACTATCTTGAAATATGCAACCGTCTCTTCTCCAGATGCAAGTACTTCTACAATTGGTGGTGAATGTAGCAACTTCTTGTCTAGAGTGACAAGATTAACATCCTCCTTTTTTTCCTTAAGGAACATCAATTTGTGACACATATCTGGTCTTTTCTCATCAAATTCCTTCCTCAACTTGTGAAACAAATCTGAATATTTAGTCACCTTTGCATGCTCTATGTGATCAAACCACCAATCATTGGCTTCATCTAAAATATGAAGTGTGACAATTTTAATAGCCTCTCCTTTAGCTACAAGATGTAGCCTAAAAAATGCCTCTAACTCTCTCCTCCAAGCCTTAACAGTGCTTTAGGAAGACCCATCAAATGTAGGCAAATAGAATCTATTATGCCTCTTTCTTCTATTGCTGCTATATGATCCTCTTTCTTCTTTGATTTTGAATAATTGTTGAAGAGTTAGCTTCTCCTTGAACTCTCTAGATTGTGCTTTGTACTCTTCAAGATATAGACTGAGAGTCTCATGAGTCGCAGGTTCATTCCTTCCTTCATTTCTACACCCTTTACCTTCTCGAAAGAATGTGGGCATAATGGATCTATGAGAAGATCTAGGAATTTCTGGTTTTCTTCTTTGCTGATAGGAAGTGCTTGAACCTTCCTCATCACATCTTCTTCTTGGATCTTATTTCTACCTTTCCTCTTTCATTTCATTGACCTCCTTGGGGAGATATTTCATAGATCTACAGAAATGAGTGCAGAATTTTCTTCCTCCATGATAATCTATCTACTTCTCCTTTAGATGCAAAAGATGAAGTGTCCACAAGTTGAGCCAAAGATCATGCTCTGATACCACTATAATATCCCAAAAGGGAAAATTCAGTAGTACTTAAACACAATATGATAATTGTAGCAAGATAAACAATAAATCTTAATACAACATCAAAATTTGTAGATAATCTGAGCCATTTTATTATATTGGAGAAAATTCAGTTACACAATGTACAAAAGATGAAGAGATCTAGCCAAACAGATGGCCTAGAATCACCCAGAAAACATGCCACAACAAGCACTGCGTAATTGGAGAGCCACTAAAGAAAATACTACATTGTCCCTTCAGTAGAATATGAACGTATGACTGTAGGCTGAAAAGGGAAATGCATATCTACTCAAATATGGAGCTTAGATGATGCCAAGATTCAAGATCTGGCCAATGTGATGGATTCCCAAGATAACCAATAAAGGATTTTCTAGATCTACAACTTTGGAAAATCACCCTCCTAGGATTTGATCCTTGATCTACTGGGAAGTATAGACTTGAAACTAGATCTGTAAAATAGATAGTTGAAATATGTTGTAATAATAGATCTAAGCTTGAGGGGTTGATCGCTTCTTCAGATCTACAAGCTAGAAGCTCTAGATCTAGCTTCTCAATCCGCTAATAATGATTGCAACTACTATAACTCAACTGCCAATAGAAACTGTGCTGTGAGGGAAAGAGAGGCCTTATGCCTGCTAAAAAATGCTACAATAAACTCCAGGCTGATGGTAAGACTGATGGCAATGTGAGGGGATGATCCCTCATAGGATTACTAGCTGAAATGCTAGTAACTTCCTTCCTCCTTTTAGATTTGCAATTTAGACAACATAATCCTTGAAGGAAATACTGCTGATAGGAGGTCAATAAATTTTGGCCTGATGCCAGATCTGAAATGAAGCTCTGGGAGGCTGATCTGTAAGCCCAAGGTGATAGGAATAAATCCTCAGCAATTCTCCAATTGAAGTACTGAAGACAACTTCCACCTTCCAAACTGATCTTTAGAAATATGCAATTCTAAATATGGATGTTCTGCAGAAAGTAGGAAAAGAGATGTGGCACCAATTCCTGATGTAGAATAAAGTACAATACTCTTTCTAGAGCTACTCTAAGAAATAGGTGTGATTCTCGACCAGGAACACCCTGTGCTAAACAACACTTGCAATCTTTGCTAAACAACCCGAGAAAGCAATGGAATTTCACATGAAAATTCTAGATCTGAAAAGATATTTACATCAAAAATAATCAGCATGCCTTCATCCTTGCCTTCATATTCTTTATATAATGTTTCAGCCTTCCCATTCCTTGGGCCTCATCTAGACTGCGTTGTACATGTGGACAAGATCCTCCAAGTTTGACTGCATTTTTTGACCAAATCAACCATCATGTCTAGGTGCAATGTACACCCTCTCCATCATGTATGCTTTAATTGCACAACATCCTCCATCACTTTATCATGAATGTTCCATGATCTTCTGTTTGAAATCTTTAAGATCTTAGTTGACTATGTCAACCTCCATGATCTATCTCATAAATGAGACATGATCTCCAATTCCATTCAAATTAGTAGTTTCCCAACTACCTTATTTTGTAGATCTAGGCTTAATTAATTCACATTCACACACAAAAAGTGGGTATTTATTCATACTAAATATTATGCATCCCTCCACCCTTCTATTTACTTAATTCATTAAGAAAATTAAGAACTCTAATATTCCAAATATCATGTGAAAATTTGGGAATATTACATGATCTCTACTCTGGTTACTCCTCCACTCGTGGACTTCTGTATCTAGATTGAAGGGTTCCGAATTGAAATTTTCCCTTTGACTGAGCCTCTCGAGTTGCACAAGCAAAGCTTCATTATTTCATCAAGAGGTTCTTGTGATATGTCCCCCTTTCCCAATAGGTTCAGATGCAATAGAAAATCATCTCTTATACCTCTTAAGAATATTGGCATTAGAATTTCTTGTTCTAAGTTATTGAACTTAGACCTTTGTAAATTGAAGTGAAATCACTCCATATAGTCTTCCAAGGTTTCCTCCTTTCATGCAATTACGAAAATCTCGTCCTTCAAATCCGTGGTTCGACAATAATCTTGATACTTAAAGAGAAATTCCTCCCTCATGTCATTCTAGGTTTGAATTGTGCCAGCACCTAGTCTCATGGACCATCTTAATGCTACTCCTTTTAGAGTAGCAGGGGATAATTTTAGCTTCTGGGCATCTGAAGTGTAGTTATAACCTCTACATAGCACATTGAATTGAAATAAAAAGGTATAGTGTCTTCAACAACCATCCCTTGAATGGATGGTAGGGATGATAAAGGAATATTCTTCATAGGAGGCTCATCGCTTGTTACTATTATTGGGAATTCAAAATTAATAGAGCTATTTGTCTTGACATTCTCGTCCCCCATGGCTGATTCTTCCTGATGGGAAGAACTGACCTCAGAGTGTGCTAAATATTCATAAATAAATGGATTAGGTTGTTTCAAGACCAACTGTTTAGAACCACTACTAGCATCCAAATGATGATCAATTAAATGTTGTTCCTCAAATCCCTAATTCTCCACACTGGTCTCTCCATGTCCTTCAATTCTGAGATCCTGATCAATGATTTTCCATAGTTTTTTTTAATCTAGAGTCCTAATATCAGGAGCGGATATGTTGTTCCAAGGTGGTGAGGTCTAGACATGGAAAAAACTGATTGCCTATGCTTTGATATAGTCACTGCTTTCTCTAGTCATGTCTTCCTATTATCTCTGTATGACGTGGACTATTCCTTTTCTTCCCTTGAGATCAAATCTCCAAAGAATGTCTTTCTTCCCAAATATGCACTCTTCTTTTCGTTCTTACAAACCCCTCTTTCTTGTAGTTAGTAGAGTGGGCGGTGTTTGTAGATGTTGATATCATCCTACTGGCACACATGGGCCTTATGTGTATCAATTCATCATATAAGTGTTTTAGTTTCTATAGCAGTGAGCCTGCTCAAGTTCATTACAATGATGCACAGGTTCTTACCTCTCGTCTTACCATCCAACAACTGTATAGCTGAAAGCACCCTAAAGGAACACCCAAAAATTCAAACTTCTAAATGTCCTAGCAAGACATTGGTAAGCCCGCTCAAGTTCGCTAGAGCGTTGCACAGGTTCTTACCTCTCATCTTACTGTCCATAAATTGTGTCGTTGGAGTCACTCTAAAAAACACATGGAAATAATGCTAAAAAACTCACACTCCTAAGTGTCCCATCAAGACATTGGTAATCCCACTCAAGTTCGTTGGAGCACTGCACAGGTTCTTACCTCTCATCTTACTTCCCAAAAATTGTGTCACTGGAGACACTCTAAAAAACACATGGAAATTGCACTTCTAAGTGCCCCAGTGTAGCATTGGTGAGCCTGCTCAAGTTTTTTAGAGCATTGTGCAGGTTCTTACCTCTCGTCTTATTGCCCAAAAATTACAGACTGGGTACACTCTATCTTCTAAGAAACAACTCTGATTGATTGGATCCTCACTTCCATCCCCGACAACGGTCCCAAAATGTTGGGTTGTATTACTCACTATTGATTGAACAAAATAGTACACATAAATTATCAATCCAGGGATGTCTTTTATTTCAATGACAACCGCACTGTCTGTGCTGATACACCCAACCAGAAGAAAATCCAAATAAATGAAATCATTGCTGAAGTAAATGCTGGAAGTAAATCACTCATGTAGAAAAAAATGATCTACAAGACTATAATCACACTTCAATTAATTTGTTCTAGCACGCCACACTACAATTATCTAGCTGGTATCTCTAATCTCATATGTGTAACAACATACAAAATATTGAAATTGAAGTGGATATATTCATAGTTGAAACAATAGCAACAACACCTCTACTGATACATAAACAAAACACAAACACATATACACAACTACCTTAATCACTGCAATACTTGTTAAAGAGGAGGGTCCTTCCTCCCTAGCAGGGCGCAGGTAGAGAAAGAACTTAACGGAAACTAAATCGAATAATGCATGTAACAACAATAACATGATAATACATATTATTATGAGCAAAATTACATAGCCACAATAATGTTGTTCTCTGCTAACCTTTCAAACTTAAGGGTTGAGAACTATATAGTGGTTACATCTTAGAAAAAAAGGGATATATCAGCCATGAGAATCTTTTGATTCTCATGCTGATTGAAATAGAATACATATCATTATAACCACTTCTTAATAAAAGTCTGACTGAAAAATTATAGATTACAATAAAAAGCACCTAGAAGATGTTATCTAAAATTACAATAATTAATAACTTCTACAACTATCACGATAAACCGTAGCTATAGCGTAATAGCTAGAGGATAGGTCAACAATAGGAGTTGATGAGATCCAGTTAGCGGTACAGCTGTAACAACAATTCACCAGTGGGTCTGTAGCAAAAAATTGTAACAACATCATGGAGTAAAAAGATCACTCTAACAACACACCCTTAATTTCTCCTGTATGCCTCATGCTCAGGATATTTTGTGCTACAAATGATATCTGGAAAGACAACACAAATACCATAGATCTTCTTTAAACATTTATCCTCAATTAGTCATAAAAAATGCATGATATATCATAATAATTGATGATGGTAGAGTAATAAAAATAATTTGAAACAACAAAGGTTAAGATAGAAAGGTAGGAAAAAGAGGAAAAGATAGTCCCACTGGTTATAGTCATGAGGCAAAATAGGGGAAACAAATGTAGGAAAAGTGTGCAAGACTAGCACCCAACAACACTCCTCCCACATTAAAAGGTGTCATGTATGTTCCTCATTTAGAGAAGAATTTATATCCAGCTGTTATGTTGGAAGATATCGGCTATGATGTGATATTTAGCAAATCAAAGCATTCCTTCATCACAAAGCCATGAGACAGGTGAAGAGTATTTGGCTTCGAGTAAATAACCTCTACAAATTAGACGTATAATACTATCTTTCTTTGAGCATGAAAGTAGAGAAGGTGTAAATCCAAGACATCGGTGAGTTATGGCATAGAATATTGGGCAATCTACATTATGGCACTTTCAAGATCATGTAACAGATTTCTACAGGGCTTCCCAAGGGTGCACTTGAGGAGTGAGATGCATGCATAGGGTGTAAATTGTGTAAGTAAATGAAAGCCACCTTCCATGATAAGTATAGTTGAGCGAAGATGATCCTTGAAAGAATTCACTCAAATATATGTGAATCGTTCTTGAAAGCCTCCACAAAAAAACACATGGTCTATGTGATTTTTGTAAATTATATTTCATGCAAATTTTTAATATTATTCATGCAGAATAAAGATCAGGTTTTCTCAAAATTTTGTGAGTTTAAATCACTTCCGAGGAAATATATAGGGAAAAATATGAACGTTGTGAGGAGAGACAACGATGCATAATATGTGTCGAATGAATTCAAGATTTTTTTTGCTTCAAAAGGAATTTGATGAGAATTGATAGTGCCTCATAACCCACAACAAAATGGAGTTGTAGAAAATAAGAAAAGAACTATTGTAGGAGTAGCACGAGAGATGTTGCATGATTAGGGCCTACCATTGCACTTGTGGGTTGAAGCATGCAACACAACAATATTTGTGAAAAATATAAGTCCTCATTAGATATTTGGGATTAGTACACCATAGGAAGCCTTTTCTGGTAAGAATCCATATTTGGCTCACTTTAGAATTTTTGGTTCATCAGTTTATTGTCATGTAACCAAAGATGCACAAAAAAAGCTAGAACCAAAAACTGAGTTGGGAATATTTGTGGGGTACATTGATAAATATCACATATATTGTGTGTACATGCAATCTCACAGGATGATAGCTGTCAGGATATATGTGAAATGCAATGAATAGAAGGCCATGTGAATCTCCTTTGAGAGGGAGCTTTAGTTGGATGCAATTGAGATGATCTTAGGTCCAAAATAAGAACCTCAAGATGTGGAGAAGCCACAAAAAGAGGATTAGAGAGTGAAAGAACCCACTCATGTAGACACATCCAGAGATGGAAGGAATCACATGAAAGAGGCTAAAATATTGATGCATGATTCTAGAGAGAATGTGTCAACACCCACAACATAACGCAGTCATAGGAGGTCCTCAGAGAGGGACACTAGCTACATGGCTCTTATGAGCGAGAGTGTAGAGACTGAGCCATTCCCATTTCGAGAAGGAGTGCAACAACATGTATGGTTTGATTCCATGGTAGAGGAGCATGACTCCATTATCAATAAGAGTGCATGGGAAATTGTCCCGAGATCAGAGGGAAACTTAGTTGTAGGATCCAAGTGGATCTGCAAGGTGAAGCAAGTATCAGATGGGAGTGTGGAGAAACACAAGGCCAAATTTTTTTTCCAAAGGGTTGTCAAAGGTGGAGGGAATTAATTATGATGAGACCTTTGCACTATTTTTAAGGTACTCATTAAGCATATTTATTATTTCATTTTCAGCATAGATGGGATGAAAGATACACCAGATGGAAGTAAAGACAACCTTCTTATATATAGTGATTAAGGAAGAGGTGTACATTGATCATCCAAAAGGATTTGAGACCTCCAACAGAGAGTTTCATGTGTGCAGAATCAAGCAAGCATTGCATGGAATAAAATAAGCACTATGTGCTTGGTACACCGGGATCGACAACTACTTCACCAAGTTGGGTTTCACCAAAAGTGAAGTAGATGTGAAGTTTTACCATATTGTGGTTGAAGGAAAATTATTGTTTATAGTATAATATGTCGATGATTTTATTCTAACAGGTGATGAGAAGTTGATCAAACCTTACAATTAGGATCTTGCAAGAGAATTTAAGATTTAAGTTATGGGGCTCTTGCATTATTTCATTGGTTTGGAAATTTGGCAAAGAAATGGGGAATTATTGTATCTCAGGGAAATAATGTGAATGTGATTTTGAAGAGGTTTCACATGGAGAGCAACAAATCCATGGAAATTTCTATAGCAGGGAACTTGATGGTGGAAGATGCTACTTCAGGTGAAGTGGTAGAAGCTACCATCTACAGGCAACTTCTGGTTTCACTCATGTACTTGGTGAACACACAATCAAACATGTGTTATCCAATTAACAAACTTAGTCAAGCTATGGTTAATCCTACCAAGCTCTATTGGAAGGCAGGAAAACATGTGTTGAGATACCTCAGAGGCACCTCTTAGTTTGGTCTTTAGTACAAGAAGATAGAGGGAGTGGAGACTCAAGGCTTCACATTGAGGCTTTACATATGTAGATTGGGAGGGAGTCCATCCAATAGGAAGAGAACATTAGGGGCTTCTTTAGCAATTGGTCAGCAACATTGGGATATCTGACAATCCTTTTCTTGTTGACAAGAAGTGTTGACAATGGCAACAAAAATAGGCTTCTAATTAAATATTCCCTGAATTAAATTAGAAGTAAATTATAATTCCACATCACATGATAGCGTGTACATATTGACTAAGTTAGGAATAATTAATTAATTCAGTTAATTTGAGTTGAGAGCCTAATGTGAGGCATGTATAGTGTTCCCTAAATTTTGGGGGCTCGGGTACAATTTATTATGAGTTCTAATTAATTAACTTAAGTAATTTGAGTTAAACTTAGTTTAACTAGCTCTAATTGATGGAGGATCTAATGAGAGTTCAATTGAATTAAAATAGATTTAATTCACATGCAATTATCAATCACATAATTGATAATTCACTCATTACAAACTCATGCATGTTAGTTCTGAGAAAGACTAGTTGAGATTGGAGTTAAAGGGAACTGTACTATAAGTTGTATAGTTAGAAAATTGTACAAGTGGTGCATGTAGTCAAAGGAAGAGCCTTAATGTATTACGTAATCATTAATTGGGATTTTTGTTTTCAATAGGGGCATAATTCCCTAGGAAATTGTGCAATGAAATAGGGATTCCTGAGGCCAAGAATTCGATTTAGTATTGAACCAAGCTTGCCTAGGAATTAGTGAGCACAATCAAAGATAGTCAAGATATATCTAAAACTTGAGAGAAACATTTTATTGTTATCATATTATTTATCTTATGAAATATACATATAACAGGGTCTGTATTTGAGGCTTTCCCAAAATAAATCTTTGCATTGTATGATTAAATTCTTTCTCTTTCTTGTTCATGTGATTTTGCAATCGTATTTGGTTTCAAATTTCTAGAGTAGATTCAGGTATTTTGTCTTAGAATATTACAAATATAAGTTTGAATCTACATGGATTTTCTACAATTTAGTCTAAGAATTCCTTGAATCTCATAACAAAACAGTATCGAACAATTGTTTGAAACTCACGAAGGTAGGCTCCTCCGATAAAGCATATGTATCCTTTAAAATATTTTGGGCTAAAAAACATGTTTAAAAAAAGTATTTTTTTGTTGATGAGCACATGGTGTGGATCATTAAAGAAATTGAATATACAAAGAAATGTGTCAAGATTTTAACACAGGACAGTTCAACATATATTGTGGAAAGCACTATTGTTTCTATCAGTTTAGGTTTTTTCCAAACGAGACTCATTAGTTTTAAAACTAATTTTCCTATATGTATATCTCCTTTCTGTATCAAATTTTAGATGAAATAATTATATCTATTTTATTATTTATTTGATGAAATTATAAATCTACTCCATAAAAAACTACAACTATGAAAGTTACTAGCAATATATAAGTTTGATATGGTTATTTACTGCAAAATATTCATGAAATTTCCATCTAATTTTTGGCCCACTGGACCTGGCACTGATTTGTTTATTTACATACATGAATAAAAGGGATTATTACAATTTCTTTAAAGTAATTACTACTTAATGCATTTTTCCAAAAAAACAACTACACTTGCAACCATTGAACTAATAAACATATGATGCATACTTTTCCCTTCCACGTCACTTGGAAAATGAATACCTTGGTGGAAACCTTTTAATGGTAATAGTTACAAATGAAAAACTTGATGCATATAACAACACCCTCATAATGGTACCAAAGCAGAAATATCTTGTTGAAAATTCCTATTATCGAACGAAATTTCTATAGGTTGAAAATATTTTTCATAAATCTTATGGAAAATCACATAAGAAATAATAGAGCCAACACATTTCGAACCACTGAATGTAGTTCATCATGAGGATAAGGAAGATTGAGTTTATCATATTACACATATATATAATGCAGATATATGCAATGGTCAAAACCAGTTAAAAATAATGAATTAATAAAATTAGTCGTTAAAGAAATATTAAAAATAAGAAAACAAATCCAATGGTCAAAATAAAAGAAAAAAATAAACCAACAAACAAAATAAAAATAAAATAATATATATAATGAAATAAAAAGTAAATGAAGACTAAGCCAAAAACTAAACAACCAAAAATTAATATTAGCCAATATCAATCTAATAGAATAGAACTAAAGGTAAAAAATATAAACTAACAATTTAAAAATTAATTAAAGATACATTAAATAAATAAATGAACAAACCTAAAAATGCAACCAACGAACTAAATTTTAAACCAATAAATGAATAGGAATATATATATATATATATATCAAGAATAAACCCCAAAAAAGGGAAAAATTAGAGGATAACACCAGGGAAGAGTAAAAAAGAATCCTACTATGAGCAGAGAGATAGGATCCAACAACTGTTAATTTTCCACTAGTCATCCCTACGAGACCTCTTCTCAATCTTGTTATTTTTGATGTTTTCTATATTTATACTAATATCTCTATTAATGAGGCAGTTGAAGTGATCAATCACATCATTGATCCTAACACTGCAAAATTGGTAGAGATTTTCCTTACCTCTACCTTTTTTGCTTTGAAGGTGAATTTTATGAGTAGGCATGTAGTGTTTCCATGGGTTCTCCACTCTCCCCTCTGGTTTCCAACATTTTTATGGAAGATCGTGAATCAAAATCCTTAGCTTCTTCTCCTTTTAAGCCCAAGATTTGGAAACGGTTTGTGGATGACACCTTCGTAAACTAGTCTCGTGGTCATCAAAACATGGATTTTTTTCACCAACCCCTGAATGATAAGTCTGACTCCATAAAATTCATGATGGAAACTAAAATTAATGGTATAATTCATTTCCTTGATGTTTTCATCTCTAGAAATGATAATGGCTCCTTCTCTCATGAATTTTTTCAGAATAAAACTCAGAGTGAGTAGTATTTTCATGCTTGTTCTTATCATCTTCTAGCTCAAAAAGTTGATGCTCTCAGCACATTAGCCACGAAATATCTTAGGGTTTCAGATTATGAGAAATTGCAAGAAGAGAAGGCCCATATCCTTAATGTATTTGAGAAGAATGGATATAGTTAAAGTCAAGATTTGAGGGCTTTCCTAAATGCTAGGAGAAGTCCAAAGTTAAAAATAGATCAGGATGTTCTAGTTGGTAGAGTTCATCTATCATTTATACAGGGTACTACTGACAAGATCACTCAGATTTTAAGGAATCATAGGATCTCTTCCTCCTTCAAACTTGAACACCATTCAAGGTTCCCTCTGATCTATTAAAGACCCATTGCACCCCAAAAGCATGAAAGGTGTGTAGAATGAAGTCCTCATCTCTAGTCGAACATGCAGAGAATACTAAGCAACACATTTATGTGGAATAATCCAAATTCATTGCTAAGGTTAAGAATTTCCATCACCACAAATTTAGGGAAGTGGTTGAGATTGAGGAAATGTCTCGTACACTAAATAGGGATGATGGGTGAAAAAATAGCATTTGTTGGATCTTGTCCCTTTTCTCATAGTAGGGTTCCTTTTTCGTCTTCCTTGGTGTTATCCTCTAAATTTTCCTTTTTCTGGGTTTATCTTTACTATATTTATATATGTGTGTGTGTGTGTATTCCTATAAAATTATAAAATTATGTATTATTATGATCATTTTTTGGTTTAAAATTTAGTTAGTTGGTTGCATTTTTTAGGTTTTTTCATTTATTTATTTAATTTATATTTAATGGATTTTTAAATTGTTAATTTATATTTTCTACCTTTAATTCTATTATATTAGATTTATTTTGACTAATTATATTAGTTTTTGGTGGTTTGTTTTTTTTACTTAGTCTTCATTTATTTTTTATTTTTATTATATATATTATTTTATTATTATTTTGTTTGTTTGTTTGTTTGTTTGTTTTTATTCCGACTTTTGTATTTATTTCGTAATTTTAATTATTTCTTTCTATCTTTATTGATTATATTTAATAATAATATTGAAGTATATATTTATATTTATTAATATTTCCTTAAGAGCTAATTTTATTAATTCATTATTTTAAATTGATTTTTGACCATTAACATTTACCCAGTGAAGCAGTATAGTCCAAAATTCAAAGCCATAATGACAAATTACCATGGCATTAGCAGTCGTAAGCCAACACTGGGTAGGAGTAGGAGATACCTGAAAATTATGTCTCTGAAAGAGGTGAATTTGAGAAAAATTCCACCAAATCCAAAATGGGCCCTTGCATTGTAGAATGCAGGAATATCATGAAATACATGGATTCACCACTCGAACCAGCATGAATAAAATTTTTGGAAAGAGAAACACCAAAACTCCTAGAACAACCCCCACAACCAACAAATCAAGGAAGGTATACAACACACTATAACAAAAGAACTTTACCAAATCTTCATAAAATGAGAGGTGTGGAGGTAATTGGTGCACCTCACCTCCACTATAACACATAATAATCATTCCCCACCACATGTTTCTTCGTTTAAAATGAAAAGTGGTTAGGTATAGGGACCAAGTCCACCCTTCATCATAGTATTTTAAATCTTCATGCCAATTGCATTTAAACTCACATACATCGAATCAGAATACTTTGAAAGCATACATATCCATTGAATTTTAAAGCTCAAATGCATACAATTCTTCATGTAATAAATGGATATGCATGAAAAAAACAACTTGTAAATTTTATTATTTCATTGTACAAAATTAATGGGAGTTGTTTTATGACACTTTGCATATTTTTGGACAATTTGATGAATGCTTAGGAGCCAAAATTACATGGATGAACATAGGGTGTATTGGAAGCTATAAAATCTAAGGGAATAAATCCACATTGAGAAATTATTGAGGGGTTACGCAGCTCTTCAAGAACAGTAGTTGTGCCATCATGTAATACAAAACACAAGTAAGAGAATCCATCAAATACTGTTTGATCTATCAAACAGTATTTTATCAAATGGAAAATCACAAAACCTACATCTCTCACATGCTCTCTTCCACGTAGTTGTTGAGGAAACGACAGAGGCATGAGGTAGTTAACACGTGGACGTTGCAAAGGAGAAACTCTAGTCTGCCCCAGAGTCATTGTTAAAAAGGTCTTATGAATATACAATTTATGATTCAATGAGATTAATGAAGATTTCATAATATTCATAAGGAGTAATATGATACAATGATATGTCACATAAATCTCTTCCTTCCACATGGCACCACAACATTATAAAACTGTACCAAATCACATAAATCGGTTCCACCAATTTGACAATATAATAAAAAAAACCACACGTGTAAAGTACATAGAAGTTGTCATGAATAATGAAAGGATCAAGCTAATCATCTAGATGCAATAGAAATTGTAACAATTTCAATGATGAGAAGATATAACGGGGTTGATTTTAAGCGCACAAATAATGGTTGATAGCAGATATTCTGACGAAGATTTGGTAGCTTGTAGTGGTTTTTGAGCCACAACATCATTGAATTAGAGTGTACAATTAGACAAAGAGGGGTCATTGGGAGACTAGGGAACAATGTTAGGATTTGGTTTTCATGGAGGTGTAGAAATTACAAACTCATAAATATTTGTTTACAGTAGGTTATGGACTAGAGAATCAATATTAGAGAAATTTCACTCGAATTAAATTCATAAAATCAACTCAACAATGAAATTTTTCCACGATGAGTATGAACGCCATTAAATCTGCAAGAATAATAATTGAAATCTACCACGAAATTCAACGTGAGACTGTAACTCATTCTCAAAGGTTGAGAATGATAGGATTCTACCAAATTGAGGGAAAAAAAGCATACGAGGTCACAAATAAAGTGTTTATCATTGTTTGGATTTATTGATTAGTAAAGTAATAATGGGTTTCTTTAATCCAAACTAAAATTATCTGAAACTACGATGTGCCATCAAATCACAAGTAGGAAAAAATGGTACAATAATAGGGTCATGGTAGGGAAATGTACAATAATTTATGTTGGGTAGTATATCTTAGATTATGATAGGATAGGAACAAATGCTAGAATAATAGGGTAGCAGCAGGCAATGTCTAGTAGTTTTGGTAGTGTTGAGCCTCAAAACTGTGCTTTCCTTCACCTCATTTTACCTCATTTTCCCTTGTCCATTTCTATCTTAAACCCAATTGATCAATAAATATAGTTAAAATTACTTCTAGAATGATTTACATGGCTGACTTGTTGAATTTTGTGATTTTTTCCATTGTTAAGCATTTTGACCGGAACTAGCTGCAGAATGCAGACATTCCGTAGCTAACCGGCGATTCTGCAGCTACCTTCATGTTTGAGTATGTTCCAGGTGGCCTCTTGAGAAAAACTGCATATGGGCATGATCCACGTCTTGTCTACATGGTTCGTTGCTCATCATGGAGGAAGAAATGGATTCTGGGTATGGTTTTGAACGTGGGGAACACATTTATGAAGGAAGACTCCTACTAGGACTGTTTCAGTCCAGATGTCTTTTCTTCTTCACGCGGCCACTTCAAAGACTCCTAACGTGATTCGGATAAGGAAAGACATTGTTCCTAAATTGTTGTAATTATTGTTACGTGCATTTGCTTTATAAACTCTTGGGAGACCGAGAGCTATGTTAGAGATTTTATGTTAGATTTGCTGCTAGATTTTGTTTAAACTCTGTGTTACGTTCTTGAAGACGCAAAGTGTTATGTTCAAACTATTGCATCGTTAATGGAGCAAACAAAGTTATTTTGAAGGCGTGATTTAATTTGGAGTTGAATTCCGTCAAGTGGTAGAGGGCCCCTGCCTCTTGCACGGATTTATTTTGCGTAAATTAGATAAGTTTTCCTAGCTGCCTTTATGTTTTGCATTTGAATTGGTAGTTGTTTTGTTTTAGCTACTGTAGTCGTATTCATTCTAGCTCTTCCACAAGAAGACACTCTTCCAACAGATTAAAATGATGAATGTTGAATGACTATGGTATTGTAGGATTAGGAGTTGAATTTGTAGTTGTTTTAACTAGCTACTGTAGTTATATTCATTCCAGCTCTTCCACAAGAAGACATTCTTCCAACAGATTATAATGATGAATGATGAATAGTTATAGTACTGTAGGAATTAGTTGTAGTTTTTGCTATTCACTATCACAGTTACACTTGTTCTAATCACTCTTCCACAAGAAGAAATTCTTCCAAGACATCCTTAAGGAGTTCAAGACATGACCGTGATAATGAAAGATTTAGTTGTGTGTTTGTACTAAGTATCATCTCTGATCTTGCTCTTAAACGCTTGCCCAAGACATCATAATGACGAGTAGGGTATGGATGTGATAACTTAGTTTTTCATTTGCTTTCGGTTCATTTGCTTTCAATTGCATACAATTACACAGTCAGAATTGTTCTACCCCTTCCAAAAGAAGGATCTCTTCCAAAATATCACTAATGATGAACAAACAGATTGTGTAACTTCATAGAATAATGCATGTTAGTATAGTTAGAATGCTCCGGAGTTTCATTGCATTTAATTCATGTTCAGTTACTTTGTTTCAAGTTTGATGATGACTTATAGTTCAACATTGTTCGAGTTTAGTGGCATCTTAGGTTCATTCTTAGATTAACTCATTGCACTTGCATCTCATATCCAAATTGTCATCCATTGCACAATAAACTACTTCAATTGTTAGGATTAACAAGACAGCCTTCATTATTCACAAACATCTTCTTGTTCTAAAATCTACAAATGATCTATAGCCATAGGAACAGAAGATAACATCACTATAAGGTCTGAAGTATCTCTGCAATTTCCTTATCATTTTATAAACAGAGCTCTTCCTCAAAAGAACTACTTTGAAAAAGAAACCAATAACTCTTTGAGTATAGGTTCTGTGACATTCAATTAAATTGCAGAATAGAACTAGGAATTAGTCATAGAATAGAGGAGCTTAGAACAAAATGTTGCATCATGATAAGATTAGTGTTTAACTGTTTAGTTAGAGGATTTGCATATTTAGTGATCATTTTTCAAGTTTAGTTTGTGTCATTTGCCTAAGAAGTCATTATCAAGCTTTTTCTTCTATTTAGTCATAGTTCAGATTTTGCTTCAGTGTTTCTAATTGCATTTGACATTCCATACATTAGGCTTAACTGTGTTTTGACCACCAACCCCTTTCTATTAGTTTTTCTAGGCATTTTCATTGTGAACATAAAACACCAAAAGACCAAAAACATCATAAATCAACATAAAAGACCAAAAAAATCACAAAACACTACACACAACACATTAGGAAACAAGCACCTAGGTACATATGGTACACTTCACTTCAGCAGTTTACAAATCCTGGTTGACAATTAAATGAGCTCAGTTTAGGAGACTAGATTGAGACCCAACATTTTGGCGTCGTTGCCGGGGAAGTACAAAATTAGACATAGAACATCTACTCCTTATCATCCACAAGCAAATGGTCAAGTGGAATCCACTAATAAAGTTATTGAATGGATCCTAACAAAGACTGTTCATCTACATAGAAGAGATTGGGTAGATAGGCTTCCTGAAGCCTTGTGGGCCTATAGAACTACATGGAGAAACACAACAGGCCATACTCCTTATGAGCTTGTTTATGGAAAGAAAGTTTTGTTTCCTATAGAGTTCCAAATTCAAACATTCAAGATGGAAGTTCAGCTAGGACTTGATCTAACGGAGGCACAAAAGCATAGACTGGAGCAAATTAATGAATTGGATGTTATCAGACAAGATGCAGTTCAGAAAAAAAGTCTAGTCCAACAGCAAAGGGCTAGATGGCATGACAAGTACATCAAGGAGAAGAAGGGGATTAGATGTCCTTGCAGAAGCCTCTGAATTCATAGGATAATTTGCATGAGGACATGCAAAGAGACAGCAGTGGGGGTATGTTGAGCCTCAAAACTGTGCTTTCCTTCACCTCATTTTACCTCATTTTCCCTTGTCCATTTCTATCTTAAACCCAATTGATCAATAAATATAGTTAAAATTACTTCTAGAATGATTTACATGGCTGACTTGTTGAATTTTGTGATTTTTGCCATTTTTAAGCATTTTGACCGGAACTAGCTGCAGAATGTAGACATTCCGTAGCTAACCGGCGATTCTGCAGCTGCCTTCATGTTTGAGTATGTTCCAGGTGGCCTCTTGAGAAAAACCGCATATGGGCATGATCCACGTCATGACTACATGGTTCGTTGCTCATCATGGAGGAAGAAACGAATTCTGGGTAAGGTTTTGAACGTGGGGAACACATTTATGAAGGAAGACTCCTATTCGGACTGTCTCAGTCCAGATGTCTTTTCTTCTTCACGCAGCCACTTCAAAGAGTTCTAACGTGATCCGGATGAGGAAAGACATTGTTCCTAAATTGTTGTAATTATTGTTACGTGCATTTGCTTTATAAACTCTTGGGAGACCGAGAGCTATGTTAGAGATTTTATGTTAGATTTGCTGCTAGATTTTGTTTAAACTCTGTGTTACGGTCTTGAAGACGCAGAGTGTTATGTTCAAACTATTGCATCATTAATGGAGCAGACAAAGTTATTTTGAAGGCGTGATTTAATTTGGATTTGAATGCCGTCAAGTGGTAGAGGGCCCCTGCCTCTTGCATGGATTTCTTTTGCGTAAATTAGATAAGTTTTCCTAGCTGCCTTTACGTTTTGCATTTGAATTGGTAGTTGTTTTGTTTTAGCTACTGTAGTCGTATTCATTCTAGCTCTTCCACAAGAAGACACCCTTCCAACAGATTAAAATGATGAATGTTGAATGACTATGGTATTGTAGGATTAGGAGTTGAATTTGTAGTTGTTTTAACTAGCTACTGTAGTTATATTCATTCCAGCTCTTCCACAGGTATGGTTGCAGATAAATAAGGTAGACCAGAGGTATGGTTGCAGATAAATAAGGTAGACTATAATTATGGTTGGACTATGAGAAAGAAAGTGAAATGGCATAGGCTACAAGAGAATAGAAAGTAGCAGGTGAGTATGCATCTAATAGAGGAGCTAAGGAATCTTGAGAAGATAATGAGTGTTCAATTGAGGGTAGAGAAGCTCAAAGGAGTTGAGTTTCAACAAAAGGAATTTTTTGGAGATGAACAAGTTTCTTTTGAACTTGAAGATGGAGCAGTGATGTTTGAAAATTCAGTTTAGGCTACTGAGCCTTATGATTTTGAAATTAACAATTTGTGTGTTCTTGTAGGTGTAAGACAAGATGATGGTCAACCTTTGAATATTATCAAAGAAGAGGATGCAAAGAGACAGAACCTAAATTCTATTTTAAAGAAGAAAGATGAGACAGTTAGGTCTCATAAAGAAATTCTTACATAGTTGAGAGGAGGTAGTGTTTTTCAGAATACTGATAGAGTTTTAAGCAGAAGAAGTTTGGCTTATATTGGTTTCCAAAACCAAGCAAAATAATTTTACTTTTGTAAACCTGAGCAAGGTATTTTCTTTGATGAAGAAAGTGAAGATGTGAATGAAGGACAAGATGAAGATCTTGTGAGATGTTTGACTGTTATGGGCAACCAAAAAGAAGAATAGCTATTGGAGACTCTTATGATCAAGGCCAGAGATGACTTTATACTTTTTAAGTATAAAGAAGAGATTAGAGTGCTAGAATAAATGTTGAGAGAACCTAAAGTGAAAAGGAAATTACATCCAAAGAAGAATATATGTTTATAATATCTAAGGATACTGAGGTGAGTCCAAATTTTCAAGTGTATGATGTATTTGTAGGTGATGAATGTAATATTCCCAATTAGCCACGAGCTAGTTGGAATAATAAATTTTGTTTAGCTGCTTTGTTTTATGAATAAGAGGAAAATGGAGGTCCATAATTCTCCTTAATAATGAATAAATCAATGCCAATGTGAAAAGGATAGATCTTGGTAGCTTAATTGAGCACGATTTGCTATGAAAAGGGGCCGGAACACCTTGACTAGGTCAACTTTGACCGAATCAACAACGTTGTCATGGAGGAGTGGTCATCAATGAGACACATCGTAGTTTTAGATGGAGATGCTTTGCATGGAAGTAGTGCTATTATTGGATGGGGCTTAGGGTTTGAAATCTCATATCTTATTTAAGAAAGAGGATGAAATCCATTGTTCATTATGTTGATGTATATGATATTTCTAAATATATGGTTTGTTTAGACATATATCTTTCTCTTGATGTTTAGCTGAGATTAAGTGTTATTTAGCATTGGGTGTTCCTAATCGAGAATCCCACCTCTTCCACTGAGAATCTTTTGGAGGATTCTTGTACTACATTTTCCACTATCAGGGTTAAGGCCAAGCTTCTTCTTTCATTTACAACACAGATCCTATTCATGGTTAATTTGTTTTGCAGGTCACAGTAGTGGAGACTAGATCTAGGTCATTTCATTGCTCATTTTTAGTGGAGGAGGCTTCCTTTCCACTGGGAGGACAATAAGGAAGGCCCTTGTGCATATTTTGAGATCTTGGCATCAGGCCAACCATTTATTTATCCCTATAGTGCAGCTTACTTCCAGATCTGCGTTATTTCTGTAGGAGGAGTTGCAGGGTGGTTTGGCACACCATTTTGAGAGTTGGTTTTCTAGTGAAAGGGATATGCCTTTCATTTAGAGGATCTACTGGAGGAGCATATTCTATTTTTCATATCAGATCAACCACACTTTACAAATCTATATTTTGTACTGCATATTCAATTCTATGGCTTAGATCCCCATCTTTTACATGGTGTTTTGCTGAAAACCCTTAAGGGGTTCTTCAAAGGAGGTTGTATAGTGCTCATATATATATTGTATATATATTTTGAGGCACATATCAGCCCTAGATCTATTTTATACTCATTTTTTGTACCAGTGGCTTTAAAAAAGCACTATAACAGTCTTCCAGCTTCTTATTTATAGTAGCAACACCTCTTTTGAGGGATTTTGTCCATTGGAGGCTTGTTTTTTCTTATTGTACATCTTGTGGCCCATTATTTATGCATATTTTGCTGCTGTTATAACATATGAAAGGTCTCCAAATTGGCATCTTTCTTTCCTGTAATGTTTTCGTTGCTATTTCCATGGTTTTGCACAATATTCCTGCTTTTCCCATTCGGGAATACTACAGTGGTATCAGAGCATAATCTTGGCACATCTTGTGCATCTTGAAAAGCCAGTATGTCATCTGAAGAAGGAGATCCTCTTACTGATAGAGAGAAGAGGTATCAAAGAATAAGTCACCAGAAGTTTGACTATACAAATGACAAAAATACAAGGGTAAACCCCCTTTATCTAGAGGAGAATATGAAGAGCAGGAGTTTCCTAAGATTCTTCTCCAAGATATGAAAGACATTGCTAGAGAAATTAAGGAGATGAGGATGGATAGATACAAGTAATCCAATAAAGTATTTCATCATGGTGAAGGCTCTAGCATTTCTCATAACTGGAGTGATCAACCAGTGCAGCAACAACAAGTTTCACAATGCTCTTTAATGCCTACATTCTTGGCTATGGGAAATAAAGGGTTTCAAGAGTAGGAATCCCTTTGAAGACTATTTCATGGAGTATGATTCTCAAACTCAAATATTTAGAGACCATTTTAGTTTTCAAGAATTTTTCCAAATCAAGGACAATAGGAGACCCAACATCACAATAGAGGTGGAGGATTCATTCATAATCATGATCGACACCACACTATGGGTAGATTTTTCTTACCCAAATTTGATGGGTCATCCAAATGTACTACAAAATCATGGGTAGAGAAGCTTGACAACTAATTCTAGTTAACAAAGTTCTATAAATGGAGGTCATTAAGATAGCAGCATTTCACCTTGAGGGTGAAGCACATTGATTGGTGCTTCCATGGCTTGTCTTCATTGGGTCATGCCAATGTGACTGCATATTCAGAGTTTACAAGGAGGGTGGTGAAGAGGTTTGATAGAAGAGATCCTGAAGCACCATTCATGGGGCTTGCAAAGCTTAAACAATCAGGTAATCCAGAAACTTACATTTTTGAGTTTTCAAAACTTTCTATTATTTTTCCCGATTTATCTACAACAAGAAAGGTCTATATGTTCATTTATGGGTTAGATGAACCTCTTCATGGTTTGGTTAAGTCTACCAAGCCCACTACCCTTCAAGATGACATTGAAAGGGATTGAGATATTCAAGATTCCTTTCCAAAAGAAAAGGAAACATTTCAGCATTATTCCTCTTTTCCATCAAAGGGAAAAGAAGAGAAGGCTCCTCCTTCAAAGGAGAGCCAATACAAAATACCTCTTGACGATGATGTCCGAAGAGATTTGAGGAGAAGGAATCTTTGCTTCACATGCCGAGAATATTGGGCACCCAGACATAGATGTGCAATAGGAAAAGCACATTATATAGAGGTCTTCTCAGATGATGAGGAGGAAGAATAAGATGAACCAAGAAGAGGTCACAGTGCTGACACAACAAGAGATGAACCAACACCATCGGGAGATGGGAATGGGAAATTTTCTCCAATTGGAGGGGCTCCTACATCGTTGAGGGGATTGCCTAAGTACTTGACCTTGATAGTTTGAGGTTCCATCTTAGATCAGAGGGTTTCTATTTTGGTTGATAGTGGTGCCACCTACAATTTTATTGATGCCCGACTAGTGCAGAGGAGGGAAATACCCACTGATGATTTTGAGAGATTTTCTATTTTTGTCCCAGGAGATATGGTATGCAATTCATGCATTATGTTCCATCCTTATTAGTCACCATGTGAAAATATACATTTACTAATAATTTATTTTTGGTTGGCATACCTGACACCAATGTGATATTGGTTGTGCAGTGGCTGATTAATTTGGGGAAAGTAACCACTGATTGGGAGAATTTGCAGATGGATTGGGTGGATAGGAAGAGTGGAAAAACTTAAATGATTAAAGGCATGCACACATATCCCTCACATACCACTTCCACACGGAAATCAGAGATGGAATTGTGCAGTGGAAGCAAGGACCTAACAGTCCCATCTATTATGCTCATGAGATTGGTTCATGGGACATTATTATCTTGTGGCAAACCACCTGGGAGGCCACCTGATACAGATTTTTTGAGAGATGTCACACAACATGATGTTTCATGCATATATATAGGAGGGATAGGAGCATTAGGAGGCCAAGATACAATTTTGAGAGTCTTGGGTAGACTTGAGGAGAAGGGAGTCATTCTCCCAACATTATCATTACCCAATCTCATTTTAGATTCTATGTTGTGGGAGGAGAGGCATGGGAGATTTAAAGGAGGATAATAGCCATATGATATATGTTCTTTGTGATATATCATCAGCGTTTTCACTATGGAAGATTGATCCATATTGGAAATCTCAACTGTTGGTGGATTATTCCAAGGATATTTTCACATGCATGATACTTGATGACAAACTACATGAAGAGGGCTATTCAGTCCAAGGAGAAGTCATATATTATCATGGTAGGACCTTCTTATCTAGAGCCTCCAAACTCAAGGAGAAGTTGTTACAAAGGGCTTATGAGGAATTATTTTTCAGCAATGCTTATTCCATGAGGGCCTACAACACCATCATGAAGAGATACACTTGGGAAGGCTTTGAAGAGGAGCTATATCAGCATTTTCAAAGATGCATGAACCATGTGGAGTTGGAAAAGAGACATAAATCAATGAAGGAGTTATTACAGCCACCTATTTCCTCTTTTGGAATGAGAGGGATCAATCTATGAGCCACTCCATTTGTATGAAGAGAATTTTGGGTAAGGAACATGCTTATGTACATAATTTTTCAATTGATAATTATTTTCACTCATTTACCATGTATATGTAGGCCATAAATCCAAGGAGAAGCATTATTCCATATAAAATTCATGCCCAACTTTGGGACATAAACATTTCAGAACATGGCCACTCCCTTGGAGGACATAGGGAGATGTTGTATCATTGTGGGTGCACTCCAAAAGCACCAAACATATCTCACACTTTTAGCCATGGTGAGAACACTTGGGCAACAAGTAAGTGGTGGGGAAACCACTTACCACATCATTATCTAATGCAGTCAGGAGATACACTGCATTAGTGTTACACAGTAATTTTTCACTGTCCCTACAATCCCCATCCCGCACATTGGAGGGCTCATTCCGTGACTTGTGAGCAGAAACAAGACTTGAAAATACTTTCATGACATCCCTCTGAAAAAGAGCTATCATTTCCCTGAAGACATCTCCTTGTGAAAAACCCTAAAAATGGCCCTTTTTGCATTGGCGCGAGCAGGCAGTTCAGTACCTGCGCCAATGGGGAAAATACTTCAAAGAGGCCGCGCCAATTGGCGCGGTGTCCCAAAGTCACACTCGCACCAGCCAATTTAAGGAGTGTTTTTTAAAAATAAATGGCGAAACTTTCATCCTAACTGATCCAGGAATTGGTATCTATCTCGAGTTGGGAGGTTTGGCTACGGATTTCCATAGAGAGGAAGTGGTTTGCCACCTCTCATGGAAGCTTCCTTGAGGATAGGGCCAATCCCATGATTATAGGGATCCAAAATCCCCTTCCTCCATCTATAAAATCTTTCCCATCTCCATTGCAAGCTAGTCTTCAAGTACCCAAATTCCCAAGAGCTTTATGCTGCAAGAGCCTCCATAATTCCCTTAAGGCCATATTCAAGCAAGGAGACTATTTTCAAGAGCTGAAGAGAGAGGTTTGTCCCATCCTTGACAGGCTTTTTGAGACATGTTCTGCTGGCGACCCTCCGAAGGAGAATTCAGTGTTAGAACTATTGTTGTAATTTTCCTTTGATTGATTATTAATGAACGAATATTGGTTATGGTTCCACTCTTGTTATCATTTACAATGATGAGTTATGTCCTGTCTGACTGACATATAGTTGCATCTACTAGATTTTACGATTGTGTTTATTTTGTTTCTTGCGTGTGCAGGTGTCCTATCATGAAGATCGTGGGGATCGTGATCTGCCAAAGCTAAGTAACGGGAGCGCTATCTCTTCTACAAGCAATAGCGTTGGATTCCGGGTAAGCCTTCATCGCTAGTCGGTTTATTTGCAATTAGGAACCTGCACTATAGCGTGTGGCGAATTTTTCTAGACCTGGTCTGGGCTAGTAGGGATTGCCTATGTCCGCAGAGGGGATTTACCTCCAAAACAACTAGTTCCATATGTGGGATTATGACTCACCTCCATTGATGCAAATTCTGTTTGTATGTACTTAATTTTGATCCCATACATTTATGATGTACTTATACTTTTTATGGGAACGTTTGGAGGGAGGATGGCAGGAATGTATGTGCCCTATGGGAGAGAGATTCTCCATGTTCATTATGCTACATGTTTCAGGGAGAACATTGGGCAAACCATGTTTGTTTCATTTGAACTATTGTCTCCTTGTGGGATGAACCATTTGCATCTCATGAGAACTTTGGAGGAGAAATTCATGGAGGGATGGATTGGTAGACACTTAGCTTATGAGGGAAGCTTATCACATGTTGGTGTAACCAATGATGGAGGAGAAGAGTTGCAGCACTCACCTTGTCAATTGATTGAGGAAAAAAAACATTTGGGAAGGGAGGACAATAATATTCCCAATTAGCCATGAGCTACATGGAATATTGAATTTTGTTTTCCTACTTTGTTTTATGAATAAGAGGAAAATGGAGGTCCCTAATTCTTCTTAATAATGAATAAATCAATTCCAATGTGAAAAGGATAGATCTCGACAGCTTAATTGAGCACCCTTTTGTGTGAAAAGGGGTTGGAACACCTTGACTAGATCAACTTTGATCAAATCAACAATGTTGTCATGGAGGAGTGGTCATCAATGAGAGACGGTGAAGTTTTAGATGGAAATGCTTTGCATGGAATTAGTGCTATCATTAGATGGGACTTAGGGTTTGAAAGCTCATATCTTATTTAAGGAAAAGGATGGCATCCATTGTTCATTATGTTGATGTATATGATATTTCTGAATATGTGGTATGTTTAGACATATATCTTTCTCTTTTTGTTTAGCAGAGATAGAGTGATGTTTAGCACTGTGTGTTCCTAATCGAGAATCCCACTTCTTCCATTAAGAAGCTCTTGGAGGAGTCTTGTACAACATTTCCCACTATCAGGCTTAAGGCCAAGCTTCATCCTTCATTTACAATATAGATCTTGTTCAAGATTAAGTTTTTTTTCAAGTTGCAGCAATGGAGAATAGATCTGGGTCATTTCATTGCTCATTTTCAGTGTAGGAGGCTTCCTTTCCATTGGGAGGATAGTAAGGAAAGCCGTTGTGTGTATTTTCAAATCTTAGCATTAGGCCAAGCATTTATTTATCTATACAGCGCAGTTTACTTCCATATCTGCATTATTTCTATAGGAGTAGTTGCAGGGTGGTTTAGCACACCATTTGGAGAGTTGGTTTTCTAGTGAAAGGGATTTGCCTTTCATTTAGAGTATCTATTGGAGGAGGCTATTCTATTTTTTATATCATATTAGCCACAATTTTAGAATCTATATTTTGCAATGGATCTTCACCCCTAGGGCTTAGATCCCCATCTTCTACATGGTGTTTTGCTGAAAACCCTTAAGGGGTTCTTCAAAGGAGGTTGTATAGTGCTCAGATATGTATTGGATCTATATTTTGAGGCACATATGAGCCCTAGATCTGTTGTATACTCATTTTTTATAGCAGTGGATTTAAAATAATGTTGTATTAGTCTTCCAGCTTCTTATATATAGTAACAACACCTCTTTTGAGGGATTTTGTCGACTAGATGCTTGTTTTTTTTTATTGTACATCTTGTGGCCCATTATTTATGCATATTTTTCTGTTGTTATAACATGTTAAAAGTATCCATATTAGCCTATTTCTTTCATGTAATGTTTTCACTACTATTTCCATGGTTTTGCACAATATTCCTCCTTTTCCTATTCGGGAATATTATAATGAAGAATATACAAACGAAGCTGTAATAAAGGAGATGGAGGACATCTTATATTTTGAAGGTAAGGGTGAAGTTCAAAGGAAGCATGATTGTCTTCAAAGACAATAAAGATGAAGGAGAATGGAATTGTAATCAACAACTGGAAGAAAATGTTATTGTAGTCAGACAGTCGAAGAGAATTTTACTTTGTGAAAGTGAAATTGAAGATAGTGAGTAGAAGAGGGATGTTGCAGAGGGAGATATCCTAAAATATATTCAGGAAGTCTGGGACGAAGCAATATTCAGAGTAATATTTTCATAAAATTCTAGAGCAATAGTATTTGGAGTAATAACAGAAGTTCAAGACAACAAGAGTTTTGAAACTCTTTCACAAAGGAAAGAACAACAACAAAAAAGTAATGTAGACAGAGAAATAGAGAATTTTATGAAGCTTATGAGAAATGAACATAAGGAAAGGAGCAGCATAAAGAGAAGAACAACTGATGGTTGGATGAAATACTAGACTGTAACAAACATTGAAGGAAAATTCAATGGAGTGTTACAAACGAAGATATGGAAACTGTGAAAAGCAAGGAAAGACAGAAGAATACATGAACAGTAGTTGAAAGAAGGAAAGAAATCACTTAGGTATGGTATCCAGGAGGAAAAATATTAGAAGCACATGATCTAGAGATCATGCTTATTTTATACGTTGGGAGTCCGATGTAGGAGCATCATGGTTCTAAAATTTGTACATTTAGTAGAATCTAGGGGGTCTTATTTTTTTCAAAAGATTTTATTTCTTAAGTATTTAATTAATGTAATTTTTAATATTTTCAGTGATTTAGGCGAGACATTTAGAATAGGATTTAATTAAATATTGAGAGTCATATTTGTAAATGTTCTCGAATGTAGGAGAACATGAGTGATTGATGAGTGATTGTTGTGGATTGAGATATTCTAAAATATTTTAAATCTTATATTAGAAAGTAGTTCACGATTTATGGAGGATCCTTAGGATTTAGTTGAATGTTGAGATCTTCAAGGGATAAAGAAGTGATTTTAGGAACTAATTGAGGACTTAGAGGATTTTCAGGATTTTGTTGAGTAACCTATGGATCTGAACCAAAATTGGTTACATAAACTTTTTTATATAATTGTAAAGCCTTAAAGGCACAAACAGGTAAGTAGAAAGAGAAGATATTCTTAGAGAGAAATTTAATTGTAAGCCTATGGAAATATATAGAGAGAGAGGAAGTGAAAAGGTTGATGTAAATGTGGATCAGGCCAAACCAGATTGTAAATAGATTTTCTTTTATTTGAACATTTATTTGTTTAATGAGAAATCAAATTCCTGTTTGACTGTGTGTCATTTCTATTATGTGTTTAGTGATCCATAATAGGAAGAAATCGATATCAGTGTACTATTTCCCTGTAATAAATTCTAGATTATTATATAAGTCTTTCTGAATGATAAAGGACTTATGACTCGGTAGAATCTGGGTGATTCTAGTTTGGGGTTAATTAGTTGTGAATGAAGTTAATGGAAATGAATTTGTGCAGATAAATTATTTATAGGTTGAGTAATTCTGATTCAGAGAAGTAATACAAAGGGTGTTCTGTGTTCAAGCTAGAGATAGCGTTAAACAAGACAGAAGAAAATCTTGGAGAGATAGCATTGGAGAACTCAAAATAAAATAGGAGTAGAGGGGGAAATATTAGAGTAGCAGAGTGGCATAAAGCAGAGGAATAGACAGAAGTAGAGGATACGTAGATATTTTGAAAGAGGTGAATGGATGAACAAGATTAAAGCATGGAATCAAATTTTTAAGAATCAATGGTAAAGATCATTATGGGTAAAATAGGTGAAGAAGAACCACGTGCAAATGAACAGACAACCAAAATTACATCAGATTTGAAAGGGGAATAGAACAAGGGTGGACAATGAGTTGTGATTTCGCACTTCGCTAACGATAATGGATAGCATGAAGGCTTTGCAAGGTAAAGTGTTTTGCTTGCGATGTGGTAAATTTCTAAGTTTGTGATGCGATGAGGGAGGCCATGTGTTGACGATGTGCAAATTTGAAAATTGCAGGAAATAAGTTTTAGCAGTGAAGAATTCGCACGGTAAAGTGTTTTAATTGTGATGTGAAGTGGAGAGGATGGAAGGATGTGATGCAACAAAAGAGAAGCCATGTTTCAACACTGTGCAATAGCACACTTCGCATGAATTTATGGTTTAATTATTATCTGTGTAGATTTCAACTGGCGGGTAGCATTGCGAAGAGTTCTAATTGGCTATCATGATGTTGGATCCTTCATTAGAGTGTTTTGTGTATACGTAAAGATATTTGAGTTATATAGGGTCTGGTTTAAATTATATGCATTGTTTGATCACATAGGCATGTATGTTGTATTTAACTCTGAGGTTATAACCTATTGCATGTGTAAAGGACTTATGTGGGCCATAACCCATAGGTGAATTTTTTTTTCATAATGTGAATTCATGTATGATATAAGGTTAAGGTGAAGGGGCTTCAAGGATAAAGGTAATTTTTATTAGGTTGAGTTGCCAATCATGGTTAAAAACTTCCGCATGCATTTTATAAGAATTGATAATGATGGAAAAGGTTATGTGGGTAAATGTAGGGTTAATTCCACTAACCATGCATGTGGTGCATTTTTTAAACTACAATTTTATGGTTGAATCAATTTGGTATTAGAGTAGGGAAATATTTCCTATGAGAAAGAGTGTGCGTGTGAAGGAAGAATGAGGTACAATTATGTTGAATATTGGTGAGTTTGTGGTATTTTTATTGTTTTACATGTAGCAGCAGAAGAATGTGAGAAGATTTCAGTAGCCTATGGTGAGGAGTGCTCAAATGGTTCCAAAGGAGAGAAACAGAGAGATGCCGAAAGACTGAGCTCAGAGGAGAGAAGGTTGGTGAGTTATTGTGTAATAGGGAGGACTTTCTACAAAAGAGGTTTCGTTGTAGTTTAGGGAAATATCACAAAGGAAATTCCACAGAGGATGTGGGTACAGCTGCTATAAGACGAAGAAGGCATATGACCAGGAGGTCATAACAATTTTTGTACCTCAGGAGTTTGATGCAGGAGCATCCGAGAACCCTTAGTTAAAAGTGGAATCCAATGCTATGGAAGGAGAAATGATGGCATGAGGATGAGATTTACTCACTTCTTTTAAGTTGTTAATTTTTTATTAATTAAATTATTATTTTAAGATATTGTAATCCACCTCACTAAGTAGATATGGTCAACCTAATATAAAAATAGGGAAGTGCATGATTTTAGGAAACTGTTGTGAGATCCTAAGAGAGAAGAATGGATCTGAAATGATCCATTAGAGGTATTTTATTCTTTATAACTATAGCTTTCAGCATAGTGATGAGGGGTATGCCAGACACCATGTAACATTAATTTCAAAGGGGGCGACCTTGCTCATATAAGTCGTGTTGCAATTTGAATTCGAAAATAATTGAAATATTGTGTTTGTTAGTGTGAATTTCTATCATTGTGTATATGTGCTATAATTTTTCATGAATCCATGATACTGTGTGTTTTAGAGAGTGGGCACACCCATTGTTTCATTGTGTACAAGCTTGAATCTCGTATGGAATATCTTCAGATTTGCAGCTAGTTGATCAAGAAAAGAGCTGCAAAAAACCAGATCTATGCATGAAAAGACATTAATCAATAAAAAAAAAGGTTTGCTCCATATACCAATAGACAAGACAAGAACAATTTTTTGAAAGAATTTTTGTATTAAGGGCACCTGGGAGGAAAACAAGAAAGCATATCCAATTCTCCTTAGTGGGATGGGTTCTTGGAAGTCCTCAACACTTTATATCTAAGATTTCTCTCTCTTGTGGTGTAGAAAACCCAATGCAAAGAATAGAGCTCAATGGGAGCTCACACAACAAATGATGGAAAAATGTGACCAAGTGAATAGATCCAGAGTGATCTAATAGGCAACAAAAGGTGAAGAATGGTAGGGAAAAACCCTCCTATTTATAACAAAATATTGGGTCATTCTAGATCTTGGTGCATGATTAAAATAATGTTAACCAAATCTAGATCCACCTTTTATGGAATATTTTATTATATTTGTTGGAGGGAAAAGGTATTTGACTTGGGTCGAATCCCTTGATTTGTCAAAAATAAATAAATAAATGATTTATTTATCTTTTTAAGGAAGCGGTTAGAAGATAATCAAATAAATAATGATTTATTTAATTATTTGTGGGTGATTTGGTCATATTTAACAAGGAATATTATATAAATAAGATTTAAATAATTATTCCTAGAAAATAATAAGATAAATAAAGGTTTATCTAATTAATTTCTTTGATTTTGGGTTAAACATGACTGGGAATAATAATTAAATTATGATTTAATTAATTATTCCATAAGGAAAATCAAACAAATATAGGTTTGTTTAATATTTCCTTTTGGGGTTTCCTGTTTAGACCATAAACAACTTAATAAATGTGGTTTATTAAGTTATTTAACATAGTGAAGGCAATTTTACTTAGGGTAAAATTGGTCTTACATGGTGTACTTGGGTCCATCTAATGATAATAGGTTAGATGACCAAAAAATGGTGTGACAGATTGCCCCCCAGCGTGCGAGTGTCAGGAGCAAATCGTATGACCGAAGTACGTTGTAAGAACACAATCACTAGACAACAAAAGGGATGTCAGAGAGAGAAATGTGAGGTAGATAGTGTGCTGAAGGACTAGACCCTGAGGAGACGAGACTCGCAGGTGCAACAAGTCTCTTTTGATGAGAGGGTACCTGTGCTGAAGGCGGCGGGGGAGGCATACCTATGCCCGCCGAGACAAAGTACAAAAGAATAGTGTGTCCAGTAAACAAGGGACCGAACCATAGAGTACAGCCGGCATAATCATGAGCCAGATAAAAATATAATGAGGAATCCCACATACATGCTATGCCTGGGATAACAGCCAGGACTGGTACAGTAATATCTGAGTACATGAGATAAATACAACCCAAATTCCCCCTGTAAATGGGGAAGGGCTCACAAAATCTGACTGATACATGCAAATCAAAGAGGCGCTGCAAGTGGCTAAGGCCAACATCATCAAATATCTGGAGCGGCATCGAAGGCTGCAAGGAGGAGGTCATCTGGGCATGTGGGGGGCTACCTGTAGGGCCACCCCCTCATGAGGGTTGAGACATCTCACACACACCCGAGAATCATCAAGATTTGCTGCTGTATCACTGAACCATCAAGTATATGAATCTCGTTCATGCTGAAAGGGGCTGGAGTGGAGAAACAATCAAGTCACAAGGGAAATGAGAGATCCCTTTGCCTGATCTGAGGCACCGAACAAGAGTGGAAGCTCGAACCAAGGTATACTGCCCTCGAGACCTGGCTTCTGGAATGAAAGAGTTGATGTCGACAGAAGTAGGTACGCCATAGGCGAGGCAATGAGAGATCATCAACTAAGGCACGAGAGAAAATAGTAGAGCGACGGACAGACTGACACTAATGATGATGGTGAAATGGAAGGGACTAAGTAGCGAATGGACGACTTCCCTTGTTAGAGCATAAAGGGCATGAATGACATGGCAGCGACTGATGCAATATCATAAGGGATAGGGGACAGCGGGACTGAGGGCCATAATGTGTGACACAAGAGAGAGACCAAACAATGAATGATGGAGGGCTATAGCGAGGTACAAAGGGACGCGAGATAGACTCCATGAATGCGATGATGACTCAACTTGGATTCTCTAAACAAGGGCGACTCGATGGTGCTGCCACACAGTAAAGGCCCAATGGGGGACCATGAAAACATGAGTACAAGATGGTCACTCATGACGAAAATCGACACGAACAAAGACAAGTAAGGAGGAAAAATGGTGCCCCAAGTACAAGTGTTGTAAGTAAGGAAGTTCTATTTTAAGGAGAGGTGAAGTGATCCTTCTTGAACAAAATAGGTCCCGGCGAAGGATGAAAGTACAAAAAATATGCTGGCTATCTAATAGAAAATAAAACATGCATCTCAGAAGGGAAATGCTAAGGGTAATATTTCTTAAGATAGAGTGCGTTGCGAGGATTAAGAAGAGGATTGCCTTCAAAGTCCTCTAAAAGGTATGCCCCCTTACTAAGATCCTTACTGATGACGTAAGGGCCTAGCCATAATGAGTCGAACTGCTCGTGACCAAGGACATCATGGGCCTGGTCATATACTAGAACAAGGTCGCCTTCGTGAAAAAGACGAGGCTAGAATTTTTGGTCATATTGAGCTTTGGTGAGTTTCTTGGCCGCTCCCATGGTTTGCAATGCAACACGGTGGTCTTCAGAGGCATGCTCAAGCATGTTAAGTCATTGTTCTAGAGGTTGGGTGTCAGGGAGAAGTTCAACATCCAGATGGAGGGAAAGGATTTCACACTCGATTGGTAAGACAACCTCCTCTCCAAAAATGAGGTGAGGAGGGTTATGGTTGAGGGGCATAGGTGCCCCCGAGCATGGTGTGATCATGCCAAAATGTATTTAGAAAAAGGAGAATCTAAACACATTTTAATGATGTGGTGTGCCATTTGTTCTCATTATGGTTATGCAGTTTGAGAAAGGAAATGGAGGATTACCAATCTCTTTTGGTACTGCATATAGGGATCAAATGGAATTTAAATTTCCAAGTTGGCATACCTGGTGTCGCTATCCCAAAAAGAGGATTTGGAGATAATGAACTGATGCTCTCATAGAAAAGCTATAGGTTGTCAACAATAATGGATAAGAGACTAGGTTGTCGATGTAAGATGAGGGAACGATAAGGGGTATCATCCCTAGAGTGATCTCAAGTGATATGGGAATCTAGAGGTTCTTCTAAATGTGGAAGAATGCTAGGAATAAAGTCAACACGACCAGATACACTAGGAGAGTTGTGGAGAATTGCTTCTCTTGGTCTCTCAAATGTGGGTGCCCCCTTACCCAAACATTGGGTTTCAATGTAATGGCCACAAGGTGGATGTGGTGTGAACGCATGGGTTCGATGTAAGGGGGAATAGATAAAGTCAAGGGTGGGGATTTTTTCCATAATGTCATCATCGTGATAGAAGATGGGGTGACTGGTGGAAGAAAGACCACCTGACGTGGTGAAGTGCCCTGAATCATCATCATGAGAAGAGAGGTTCACATGCGCATCGTCACAAGGGGTGACCGAAGAGTAAGTAGATAAAGGATCTACCGATGTTGAGCCCAAGATGATCGTTGAAGGAAGGTCAAGTGAAACAACAGGGGAGGATTCAGATGGAATGTTCCCCGAGGGTCTCATGGATGATGATAGGTGGAAAATGCTGGACGAAGGCTCCATCATCTCGACATCAGGAGGGGGAATGTCAATGGGAACAGTCATATCTGGTAGTTCTGGTGAAGTAGAATGTGCAAATAGGGGAGAGGTGGACTCATTGCGCTTGGCCTCGAATTGGTGGACCGCGGCTAGAGAGGGGCGGAAATCCTCGAGGCAGGGAAAAAGATGAGTGTAATGGAAATGGAGATCACACAAAGAATAGGGGTGGTTGGTGTGAATAGTCTTTGGGTTCTTGATCGTGGTCGCGGAAGGAATAGAGGCTTCCGGGACCGTGGACTCAGGGAACGTGACATTAACCATGGGCTTGAGATGAAGCAATTCAGGATAGGTATGGGTGGCGTGGCCGACAACATCACACAAAGAACATTGGATGGTATGCTTTGGAGGCTGAGGAGGGGCAAGGTTTGTCAGGGTAGCCTTGTCCTTTGATGCCCCCTTGCGAGCTTTACCCTTCTTACCCGAAGCGGTCGCAACAGAAGGTGGTTCCTGTTGAGGTGACTGAGGCACTGTTGCAGCGGGAGAAGTCATGGGGACCGGTTGAACCGGGGTCAAATCAATATAAGGTTTGGGTTGAACAGGCAGGGTTGCAGCTGGAGGATCATGGTACCAGACGAGAATCCCAAGGGTCAAGTTAGGAAGAGAGAGGGTGGCCATGACCGGTACCGTGTACACTCCTGGTGGGGGAGCTAGGAACGGTATCTGACCATAGGGGTAATGGCCAGGTGGGATGGCTCCTAAAGGGCGAAGGCTGGGAGGAACCATGCTAGGAGGATAAAGAGGCTCATGACTACCAACTGTAGGTGAAGGGCTAGGAGCAGGTTGCAGAGGGCAAGGTTGCTGACTAGCCGAAGTAGGTTGCTTGAGAGCATCCCGAGACGATTGCATCATGCAAACATTCGATGAGCTGGGGTCAGAGATAGGAGGAGGAGGAAGACCAGGGAAGGTTTCGAGCAAAGAGGAGTCTTTGTAGATGCCAGGAGAGAAACTGGTCAAGGAATCGACGGTTTGCTTGTTGGCTAGAGAAGAGATGGTCGTCTCAGGTGAGGTCTGAGATTGTGGCTCATGATATGTCAATTGTTCAATGGTGACTATCTTTCCATTATGAGGGAAAGACATCTTGCGGAAAACTGCGGACGGGATAGCAAACATGGCATAGGTGCAGCTTCGCCCCAATAGAATGTTGTAGTCTAGCGGGGCGTCGATGACTTTGACGTCAACGCAAACAGTCTTATTGGCGAGGGTGATAGGACAATTACGAAACAGGCCAATGGGCTGGGAGGCATGGCCGTCCCACCTTCGAATGGTGATCGTGGAAGGGGCCAACTCAGGGGATCCGATTTGCTTCCAAACCGAAGCAGACATCTCGCAGGTGGATGCCTCCTCATCAATTATGCACCGGGAAACATTGGCGTTCCGGATTTTGACTGGGAGTTGGAAGGCGACGGAAGGAGGAAAATGAGGATGGTCCGATTGATGGGCGTCGAAAGCAATCATTTGGTCATCAGAAGGATCTACAGCGCCCACGGTAGATAGTAGAGCCTTCTTTTGGAAAGGGCACGACTGGAGGAGTTCCAGTGTGGAAATGGCAACAGGAGATTGCACCAAATCATCTACTATGCTATACGAATGAGTACCTCGACCGGAAGCAGCGTTTCGATGTAATGGTCCCTTAGGAATCTTGGTATGAACCTCAACTTTGGGTTGAGGGATAGGTAAGGGGCCACTGGATGTCGAAAAAGGCTCTGTAGGACCTGAAGAAGGAGGCTCGGGGGTAGACTGAGCAGGAGGCTTGGGGTACTGGCGAGACTGAGTTTGAAGGTGAAGTTCGACGGTTGGGGATGGATAAGAGTTCATCATGAGGATCTGGTAATCGGAAGAACCAGAAATGGAAGGTGGAGTGGAGACCCGCCCGTCAGGTGGTTGGGTAGCCACGAATCCTTGTTGAGGGAAAGGATCAGTAAACACAGCGGGTTTAGTAGTGGCCACATTAGAGGGAGCATGAGGGGAGGCATGTTGTCCTCGCAATGTGGCTTGAGACTCCCACATCTGCCACATCTATGGTAAAAGGGGAAAATCGTGGGTGTAATGACCGTAAACATCGCAACAAGAACAAGGCTTGTTGGTACGAAGAGGCCTGTCCGTCTTGGGATGAGTGCCCTATTGCTGGTTAGCAGTGTTAGGGTCAAAACCTTAAGGATTGGGTCCACGAGTACCAGGGGAAAATTGATTTGGATTGCCTCTTCGCCTTCTTTGAGAAGAAGGGGGATTAGTCGCACCCTGTTGTGCAAATACTTGCCCTGAAGGGGGCTGTAGGTGCTGTTGCTGGGGTTGAGGAGGCAAGGGAGGTGGAAGCGCATATGCTGGAGGAGATGGCACACCATGCTACAGATAAGGGTAATGGTTAGGTTGCGCAACATTGAGGTAAGCAGGAGGTTGGGCAAAAGGAGGAGGCATACCATATCCTGGGTACATGCTACCGGGAGGGAGAAGAGTGCTAGAGGTGTTGGCCCCTCCGTGAGGGAGATCGTAGCCCATAGGAGGTTGAGAATACGGATGGGAAAGGGCTCCAATGATACCGTCGGTGGAATGAGATGCCCCCGGGGTGTTAGCGCCACCGGGCCTGGGGAGGTCAGGAAGGATGGTATAAATATAACCAGACTGGGCGCAGATCAGGTCATATTTCAAGGCTATTTGGAGGGCAGCTTCTTCGGTTTGAGGGAAATGGGAGGTGACATATTTGCCAATGGGAGCTAAGAGATATCCGATCTTCGAAGAGGGGAGCTCGAAATAAGCTGCGTCTTCATCGCCATTCCTGAACATGGGTAGAAAGGCTGGTTGAAGATGTTTGCTTGAAGGAAGTCAAGAGCTCCGTACCAGTATCGTATCGGAGAGGGAGCTGGAAGTAAGATAAAAAGGCTTGGGAAATGGTTGCAAAGGTGGTATGGGAAGAGGTGGCTTCGTCTACATACCATTTAGAAGCTTCGTTGGTAAGCGTGCATTGGAAAAAATGAAGACAGATGGAGTCATTGGTAATGGAATTGGAGGAACACCACATGTGGAAAGATCGGACATGATTGGTTGGATCTTCTCCAGCAAGGCCTTCGAACTTAGGGATGTCAGAGGGGAGCTTGGTTGGCATAGCAGGCCAACCAAAATTGTGGAGGATAGGGTCATTGATCAACTGACTGAAATCGGGGAGGTTAAGGCCTGCAATGTATGGCAGCAACGGTATGGCCGAGGTAGTTCCTGTGGCGGTTCCGCTAGTAGTAGTTCCGGCATTAGGGCCTGGAGCACTGCTAGTGTTAGGCCCTGGACCAGACATAGTGAAGGTGACAAGGGGAGAACTAGGAGGAGAAGGAGAACCTAATGAATCAGAAGAGGAGTCAGAGTGTGGATTCGGAGGAGGACTGGCTCGATGACGGCGGGACGGAGCAGGTCGATCGACCGAAAAATGAGGGTGAAGGCCAATAATTCTCTAGGAAAGGCGCCTTGGGGGTGCAATGATGACGAGAAGAAGGAAACTGACAAGGGCAGAAAGGGACAGAATCAAGTGAGATCAAGGGCAGAAAATGTGCAATGACAATTGATTTTAAATTCTTTGGCAGGCGGTGTTAACCAGGCGCTTCTTCACTTAGGGTCAGTGTGTGGCGTGCGTTAATTTTAATTTTTAAACCCTTTTTGTTTTGAGAGCAAGAAAAAAGTGTGCTTCGTAACTGAAAATAAATCTGCAGAGAACAGTATATAATGCTGAAATAACAGAAAATTAACAGCTACTTTTGCATCTATCTAACCCAAGAAGGCGGGTCCCTCAAAACTAGTCTAAAAAATCGGAAAAAAATCCAGTCAAAACACACTGAAAAGAGGCCGATAAATCTAAGGTAAAAAAGGACAGGGATCTAAAGGATAAAGCTGCTGAAAAGAGGTGCAGATCACAGCCAAGAGACAGAGGTAAGGTGGCTCGAAAAAGGGAGGAAATCAGCAAAAATCGGAAAGGACAGGGAGGAGGTCCTAAAGAGAGGTCCAAAAAAAATGACAAGAGGTGATTTGAAAGGAATAAAGGCTGATTTAAAGGGATCTGAAAAGGAGGTATCAGATCTGGAAAGGGGAGGCTGAAACTTCTGAAAAAACAGACACCTGAAGCAGCTAAAACTCTTCCACCAAAAGTGGAGGGTACTGAAGCCCTAGGGGGCTAGGTTCCCACTTAGATGAGAAAAACAGATTAGGAACAGGTCGAAACGGGCTGAGACAGAGGCTGGAAAACCCTAACAGAAGCTGCAGCAGAACCCAGAAAAATTGCAGAAAAACAGCTGAAAAAAGGGCAGGTCGCAGTTTCTGACTTGTTTTCAGTCTAGGTCACAGAAAAGGGGCTGAAAAGTGTGACCTGGAGGTCCAGGTCACAGTTTTTGGGCCGGAAAGTGCGACCTCCCATTCCAGTTGTCTCGGCGGAATATTTTCGGAAAAGTTGACGTCTCAGTTGCGGCAAATGTCTGTCACCTACGCAATAGGGCCAGAAACACGCGGAAGTTAAAAATTTTAATTTTTTAGGCTTTTATGAAAAACAACATGAAAATAGGAAAAATGAACAGCTGAAAAGAAACACTAGGGTCTGAAGTAGTTGGATATGCAGGAATATGAAAAACGACAGTGGTCGTAATTTGAAACCCGTGTGGAGTCGCCATTTGTTAGTATGAATCCTTTGTCGAAGTGTACAAAAAAGGACCACTTTAGCTATGCATAACTAATAGCCCTAACAACAAAAGTGGCTGCCAATATCTTTAGATCTGCGGTTAGTTGAACAAGAAAAGAGCTGCAAAAACCAGATCTATGCATGAAAAGACATTAAGCGGTAAAAACAAGGGTTTGCTCCATATACCAATAGACAAGACAAGAACAATTTTTGAAAGAATTTTTGTATTAATTGGGCACCTGGGAGGAAAACAAGAAGGCGTATCCAATTCTCCTCATTGGGATGGGTTCTTGGAAGTCCTCAGCACTTCAGATCTAAGATTTCTCTCTCTTGTTGGTGTAGAAAACCCAATGCAAAGAATAGAGCTCAATGGGAGCTCACACAGTAAATGATGGAAAAATGTGACCAAGTGTATAGATCCAGAGTGATCTAATAGGCAACAAAAGGTGAAGAATGGTAGGAAAAACCCTCCTATTTATAACAAAATATTGGGTCATTCTAGATCTTGGTGCATGGGTTAACCAGATCTAGATCCACTTTTTATGGAATATTTTATTATATTTGTTGGAGGAAAAGGTATTTGACTTGGGTCAAATCCCTTAATTTGTCAAAAATAAATAAATAAATGATTTATTTATCTTTTTAAGGAAGCGGTTAGAATATAATCAAATAAATAATGATTTATTTAATTATTTGTGGGTGATTTGGTCATATTTAACAAGGAATATTATCTAAATAAGATTTAAATAATTATTCCTAGAAAGTAATAAGATAAATAAAGGTTTATCTAATTAATTTATTTGTTTTTGGGTTAAACATGACTAGGAATAATAATTAAATTATGGTTTAATTAATTATTCCATGAGGAAAATTAAACAAAATAGGTTTGTTTAATATTTCCTTTTGGGGTTTTCTGTTTAGACCATAAACAACCTAATAAATGTGGTTTATTAAGTTATTTAACATAGTGAAGGCAATTTTACTTAGGGTAAAATTGGTCTTACATGGTGTACTTGGGTCCATCTAATGATAATAGGTTAGATGACCAAAAAATGGTGTAACAGAATTGCATATTCCAAATAATAAGTAATCAACCATCGATCATAGAATGGATCGACAGTGACCCATTCAGAAAACATGGCCATTTAAATGGATATCCAGCGTGCACTGCATACAGAAGTTGGACGGTGATCCATAAAATAGATAATGTGACATTAAGATGATCTAGGTGAGATGGATGGCTCATATCCATTCAGAGCATAAATGAGTACGAGTGTTAAAGGTTGTAGGTAGGCCCGAAATGCTTGAAAATGGATGTGCAATGTTAAATAAGATTAAAACATTCTGAGTTTTAGCCGATGGATCTCAGGCTTGAAGTGTGTATTCCTCTTTACGTATTTTAAGAGCGTTGTCATGTGCATGATCAAGAGTTAGTATCAGGGTGTAGACAGAAGAATTTTGTTGCTTCATAGTGAACTATTTCGTATAGATCATGGGCCATAACCCACAGGTCCGAAGTATTGGCATAATGTGAAGTCGTGTATGATATAAGGTTAAGGTGAAGAGGATTCAAGGGTAAAGGTAAATTTTATTATGTTTACTTGTCAATCATGGTTAAAAGCTTCCACATGTGTTTGATAAGAATTGATAATTATGGAAAAGGTTAAGGTGGGTAAATGTAAGGTTAATTCCTCTAACCTTGCATGTGATCCACTATTTTTTTAATTGCAACCTTATGTTTGCATCAGGATATAAAATAATATACTATAAATTTATACTAAAGGGTGCTAATAATGATTAAGGAATCAAGATCAGGGCATCAACATCAATGAGAGTTCCAGGAAGAGATTAGGGCAAGTGCTGACATCAAAATATTATTTCTCTCCTTCAGTATTGTATTAAGAACAATAATAGGTTTCTCGTATATGAATTTATTCCTTGTATCACGCTAAGCCATCACCTTTTCCATTGGGAACATAATGAGATCAAGCCTCTCAGTGTGTATAGTCAGATGCTTATTTCTTTGGATGTAGTTCATGTGATGCAGACCTTACAAAACCTAGTGTACTAAATTTTCAGTCATGAGGACTTGAAGCCTTCAAATATTCTTCTCGGTGACAAGCTGCAAGTAAAAAAGAGTCACTTCTAAAAAATCTCATCAGTGGGTTAGAAATAATAAGTTCATAACATACATTATGTTTTTAAAATCAAAGGATGAATCTATATGGTCAAGGCTATAAACTTGTATCAAGTTATGAAAATTTAAATGAAAGATTTAGGTGAATCTAAAGAAATTTGCAATATATTCATAGGTTTGATGAGGCTTAGGTTTCATTTTTCTTATGGTGTAGCATGTTTTATTATTATTATTAACCTACTGCAATTTGAAATTATGTGGCAGGAATTATAAACTCAACCCACTTACCCATTTCTTAAATAAAAAAAAATTACTAATGAATTATTTAAACAAAAAAATAAAATAATAAATTATTTAAACACAAATGCACATGATTTATAACTCGAGTATTGTTTCAAATCCAATGGAAATTTATGTACTTGATCATAATGAGGTCAACATTGAAAGTCTGAATTTGGTAATTGGTTCTATATCAGTTCCTATTGAAGTTGAGAAACCCACACAAAGCTTTGGAAATATGATAACTTCATAAATAGATTGTGTCGTCAATCACCCTAAAGTTGAAGTTGAGAATTCAAAAAGTAAATTGAACTTAGTTGTATATTTCATTTAAATTCAGTCTAGAAGTTCATCAGATACAAACTTGGATTCTTTTTCAGATCAACTTCAGCCTCATGCTATAACTGAGAATGGTAATTATAGTTTGGAGAATCGTAATCGTAAGCTAGAAAATTCTTCGAATGAAACAACTGATTCTACATCACTTTAAGGTGAAGTTGAGAAATCCACTCATATTTTTATAAGGAATTTAAATTTAGATATGGATTATGTCTTAAATCAACCTAAAGTTGAAGCTTAGTAATAAAGGTACATTGATCCAGTTCTATATTTTGTTCAAGTTTAGCCAGTAAGTGTATCGATCTCAAACTTGGTATATCATTCAGTTCAACTTCATCCTCGATTTGAAGCTCATAAACATGATTGTATTTTAGATAAGCTATCATATACAAAATTTGATTCCATTTCCTTATGTTCAGGGAGCATCCACAATTGATCAATCAATAAGAATTTCACCTAAAATTAATAAGACAAGTCAAAATGCAGTTCACTTGACAGCAATAAGTTGGAAAATGTGTCAGTAGAAAAAGGTGTCATTATTGTGTTGACTCTGTTCATACCAAGCATAAGAGGATTGAGTCAAATATCAAAAGTAGCCTTCAAAATTCAATTGTTTCTAGAAGACGATGTTTACCTAGCTCTAGTAAAGTTGATCATGTAGAAAATGATTCACAAGGAAGCACATCTCTTCCAAATTACATGGTTGTCACTATGTCATCCAAATCCAAATATTATATTGTAAATTTTCCAGATTCAAGTCTATATGTCTAAGAGTTTGTTATTTCAAGCAGAAGACACTCTTTTCTAGCTTCTAATTGTAATCAACAAACTGGGTCTCCACATACTCATAGGTCATCACCACAAGTTAAGAAAACCACCAAGGGTAATGGTGTTCATTCCCCAAGAGATTCCACTGAAAAGATAAAGCATATGGAGTGGTGAAGGTGATGGATTAAATGGCATCACCTTGGATGACTTTGTTTTTATTTGTTTCTTTTATTGACGATTTTAATAACAAAGAAAGTTGGATAGTTGGAAAGAACTTTAGGATTGCTTCTTTTCGAGGTGCAACGTAAGTCCCCAACTTTAGTAGTGCCATGCAGGTTCTTGATTTCATTGATGCCATATATTTTTTTGGTAGTTCCTAGGCACTATATACACCTATGTAAACACAAATTATATTTCTAAATTTAAACTATATCGTGGCTTGTGTTCAAATTTCTAGTGCTTAAGGTATTGTTAGATAGAGTTCTACTAAAGTGATCAATTTCTAAGCTTAAATGTTCAAACCAACAATTTGTGTTTATCGATTTTCCACAAATTAAAAATTTATATCTCTGGAACCAGAGATATAAACACAAATGCACATGATTTATAACTCGATATATAATGAGCTTAGAAAGAATGTGGAACCTATCGCAATGTGGAACCCGAGATATAAATTTTTAATAAGGCTTGGAATAACTATATTTCATATATCTAGTGATTGATATAATTTCGTTGGTATTTTGTTTTTCTTATAATTGAAATATTTTGGACATTATGTACATTTTAATACTATAAAAAGTCTCTCAAGTTGTAAAGTGATATTTTATAATACAAATGGTTTTCTAAAATAATATATGCCCTAATAAATTACAAATTGACATTTCTTTGAATATTATAGTTTTAATGATTGCACAAGGAAACCCTAGGATGGTATGGAGTCAAGGTGGGAGCCAACAGGGTAGAAGGTGTTGTAGGGAAATGCATGAACCCCATATGGTTTATAGCTCAAAAATAGAAGCATAAGACTTTCGATTATGATGGGAGAAAAATAAATTACAATATATATCATAAAGAGTAATCAACCACTAATGACAATCAACATATTTTTACGCTAAGATATATCATTTACTATATTTCTGTAAAAAAATAATAATAATAATTATAGAGGAGGTATTCTCCCACAGTTAGAGGTAGCGTGACCATATGGTTTGGAAACAACATCATTTGACTTCCGTTCAATTATCCCTAAATCATTCCACTAGAGTGGAAAAGAAGATATTCTATTTTGGCATCTTAATGGGCATTTAGATAGTAATATGATGAGAAAATCCCTCTATATATTTTACTTGTTCACAAAATCATAAAATGATGACTTATAACTTGGTATTAACTTGCACGATATGCGCTCAATAATTTTGATTAATAAAATTTTGCAACGTGCCTGTAACACCTTTGGAGATGGCCATCAATTACTACTTTTACGATTTTGAATTTGCAACTTTTTATTTGGTCTCACCAATTATTTGGTGTTTGAAATTTGAAGTGACTGGTCTAAAAAGTATTCGTGCTCAAATAAAATAATGAACAATCTAAAAAACTATAGATTTCATTTGGAGTGCAGAACCTCCAAGACTAATGAGCTTAAAGAATGTGGAACCTATCGCAACATTTGAATAGTATGGGGATGGTGAATATTTCATGGCCAATATGTGACGATATGAATAAATTGTTCACGAGTGTTGGAAATGGAAACAAGAAGAGGCTTCTAATTTAATTTTCCCTCAATTAAATTAGAATTAATTTGTAATTCCACATCACATGACAACTTGTACGAGTTAGATGAGGTAGGAATAATTAGTTATTTTAGATAATCTGAGTTGAGAGCCTAATGGGAGGCATGTATAGTGTTCGCTAAATTTTAGGGGCCTACTTTCAGTTTATTGTGAGTCGTAATTAATTAACTTAATTAATTTGAGTTAAAATTGGTTTAACTGTTCTAACTGATATAGGAAGTAGTGATAGGTCAAGTGAATTAAATTAGATTTAATTCACATGCAGTGATAAATCATATATCTAATAATTCACTTTTAAATAATTCATGCATGTCATTTTTGAGAAAGACCGAGTTGGAATTGGAGTTAAAGGGAAGTTTATTGTTAGTTGTATAATCAGAAAATTGTACAGGTGGTGCATGGCATTAGAGAAGGAGCCTTGATGTATTGATCAATAATTATTGGGGAATTTCCTTCTTAATAGGGGCCTAATTCCCTAGGAAGTTGAAAAAGGAAATAAGGATTCCAGAGTCCAATAATTTGGTTAAGTGTTTAACTAGGATTTCCTAGGAATCAATGATACAAACAGTAGTGCAGAGAGCTATCGATACCGAGTGAAAAATTATATTTTTCTCATATTATTTGTCTGGTGTAATATACAAAAAGAAATTTTTTTATTTGAGGCTTTCCCTAGATAATTATTTTACTTGTGCTATTAAAACTCTTTCCCTTTCTTGTTCATGTGATTTTGAAATCGTAATTGGTTTCCACAACTTGTAGAGTAGATTCAAGTATTTTTCTTTCACATATTACAAATATCAGTGTGAATATACATGGATTTTCTACATGCTGCTAGAGCATGAATCACTATAGAAGAGAATTATATGAGTTTCTTTTGAGTAGGTGAATCGAATTTGTAGATATACTCTACAAGACCAGTAGCAGGATCAAGATGTATTTCTCTTGATTGAGACTCAAATATGCCCTTGAGGGTAGTTTGAGTTACATATCTTGGAAGTACAAGAACAAAGTAAATTTGGAAGACTACAGGGTGAAGGAGTTCATATGCAATGATATTCCTAAGCCTGCAACAACATACACTCAAGATCTGGTAGCATGGAAGAAGAATGTAGTGAAGGAAAGAAGGATCTATTGGAAGGAGTTAGATATCATATTTTCTCAAACCTACATGGAAAGGAAACTCCATATGAAGTTAAAAAAAATGGAGCGTGAAGGAGATAGGTTTTATTCTTTAGGGTTCCACGGTTTCACCTAGACCACCTCACATAGTCTCTCGATGGCGTGGAGGGCCTACCCTAGTCTAGCATCCATAGTCCCCAATCGGTTGCAGTTCATGAAAGGCGGACTCTTGAATGGGAATATCAATATTTGATGTGTGGGTTTACTAGAACTTTCAACAATAGAATCACACCACTCTTCGATGCTCTTTTACTCTGCACATGATTCCCCTGACCACAACATTTCCTCTATGCACAATATAGAAGAAAATGGGTTGAATCTCTCATTTTGTACAAAATAGATAGCACATCACAATGATTATTTGTTTGCGGTGGAATATGAGAGGTGGTGGTTGGTGGCTTGAAGACCAGCAAACACTATATTCATATTGGTGTGGATTTATTTACCTCCAACACCAAAGATGGTGGCTAGAATCCCCATAGGATATTTTTATCATTATGGACGAGCAAGGGGGAATCACCATGCCCCTGTTCTGCTCGTTAATGTGACCTTATCGGCACTGGGCGGGATAACTCATCATCCACACAACAATGGATACCTCAAGAAAAAACCTCAAACACTAATACAAGGATACACTTACTGCTATTTGCGTCGGAACCATCTCAGTCATTGACCGATAGCACTATCATAGGGGCAACCAGAACTGGCTTTGCTTGAATACAAAAAAGGGCATAAAAAGCGAAGAAACAGGTAACCCCAATCTATTTTCAAGTTTTTATTATAACCTCTGTGGGAAAAACATATTACGCTAGGGACGACACAGAGGTCAACCAAAAAATGGGATATCCAATACACTTGCAATCACTAATCAATGGAGGAAAAAAATTACAATATTTCTGGTCAATAAAGGATTACCTCATAAACTCAGGGTTTACCATAACACTTAACCTATGTCTGAGAGGAGGAGTTGTGGAACAGGGAAAATAAAAGGCCATGGGGGTTCTAGGGGTAGTAGCACCTCAAAACAGGAACACACTAAAGGAGGATCATCCTACAAGAACATATTACAAGGGAAAAATAAAGATATTGCACCTATAGGACCAACCAGAAGTGCCCCGAGCCCATACATGGTAGATAAATTGAACCACATGCCATAATTGTCCATAGACATAGCAGAGATATATGAGCATCATACCACATATGAATCAAAAGAAATTATATGCTGATTCAACTACTTTTGGCCCAAACCAATGGAACTCTTGCATTGGATTTTCACAAACTGGACCATGGATTACGAAATTCATCACTGCTCCAAAGGATTTTTCATTGTCAAATTTCCAACCTCGAAATTTTGGAGACATTATACTTTGAGATGGAGCATGGTTCTAGGGATAACAGGACTTTTCATTACCCCATGGTTCCCGAATTTTGATGCAAACACTATGTTTGTTTCAAGAATGTCGATTTGCGTCTAGCTGTAAAACCTCTCCTTGCATTTCTAGAATAAATGTGTTCTAGAAGGCATTGGGAACATCATTGAGAAATACATCAAAATAGATACATAATGGTTGTGTAGGTTTTAACCCTGAACAGAAATTATCTACACACGAATCTTATAACAAAAAATAAACAATAGTGAGAGCATAAAATATAAAATAGATAAACACAGAGATTTTCCCCTGGATCCCAAATCGAGATGACCAGCTTGATTTTTCATTATATTCTTTTTAGTGTTACAACACATATATATACATGCCGAAGCATACATAAACCCCAATCCATAAACCATGGATTAGAACATAACCGTAGTTCCCTTGACCAGATCTACAAAATACCAGGGGCTGAAAACCATCGTACCCCAAAACCATGTGCAAAACCATGCACAAAACCATGGGCGTAGACTACCCACCGGAAATTAAGGACCAAAATATTTCATCGGGGCACTGCGCCAGACTCTGACAGGGGGGCTACCGCCCCCCCTGTGACCCACCTGTTGCTCCCAGCACAAAGGGGGGGCTATCGCCCCCCATCTTACCCCCTCACGCATGCTTAGTCATGGAAAGAATATAACACATATCGAATGTCATTCTCCCACTTGTTGTTTTCTTTCCATAGGGGGCCATAGGAGAGCTTAGTCATTGACCCAATTCTTCAACACCCATTGTTTCTCTACACCAAGAGAACTTCTGAGTGCTCACAAAATTCGTCAATGCATCTGCAACATTCTTCAAAGTGTCCACCTTTACCAGCAACACCATTTTAGCCTCAACCATATCTCTAACAAAGCGATATTGAACATCAATGTGCTTTGCCTTTGAATGATAAGCAGGGTTCTTAGCCAAGAAAATTGCACTTTGGATATCACAGTCTATCCTTATAGCTTGTTGTAGCAACCCCATACTTGAACAAAATCTCTGCAACCAAACTGCTTCCTTGCTTACATGAGTAGCTACTATGTATTTTTCCTCTGTAGTTGAAAGAGCCACTACAGATTGTCTTTTACTCATCCAACTGAATGTGCCTCCAAAAAGGCTAAACACATACCCACTTGTAGATCTTCTTCGGTCCAGATCTCCAGCCCAGTCTACATCAACAAAACCATGAATGTCAAAACATTCTTTCCAATCCTAGTCTTCCCTAGTAGCACAAGCCATAATCACTAGTGCCACGTAAATATCTGAAAACCCGCTTCACTACTGTCCAATGCTCCTTCCCTAGGTTTGACATAAACCTGCTCAATACTCCCACTGCATGTGCCATGTCTGGTCTAGTCTAGACCATTTCATACATGAGGCTACCCATTGCACTTGCATATGGAACATGGGACATATCCTCCTCTTCTTCTTGTGTCTTGGGACATTGTTCAGCAGATAGCTTTACACCTACAGGAATAGGAACATTCACCGGTTTACTATCCTGCATATTGAACCTCTGCAATATAGTCTCGACATACTTCCTTTGGTTTAACCAGAGCTTCCTCTTTGCCCGAACTCTCTTAATTTTCATGCCCAAAATATAGTTTGTAGCACCAAGATCCTTCATGTCGAATTTGGAGAACAATTGGGTCTTCAAACCTTGGATAATTTCTTTGTAATTTCCAATCAACAACATATCATCCACATACAAGAACAAATAAATAACACAGTCACCAATTAATTTAAAATAAACACAGTGATCCTCCTTGCTTCTGGTGAAGCCAAGTCCTTGTATATAGGTATCAAATTTTTTATACCACATCCTTGGTGATTGTTTTAACCCATACAGAGACTTATTCAACCTGCATACCAGTTATTTCTTACCCTTCACCATAAAGCCTTCAGGTTTTTTAATGTAGATCTCCTCTTCTAGATCCCCGTGAAGAAATTTTGTCTTCACATCCATCTGTTCTATCTCAAAATAAAATGCATCGGCAACAAATAAAAGTAATCTAATAGAAGTAACTTTGGCAACAGGAGAAAAAATATCACCAAAATCAATTCCCGGCACCTAAGAATAACCTTTTGCTACCAACCGAGCTTTTTATTTATCCACCTTGCCTTCTACATTTGTCTTCTTTTTAAACATCCATTTTCTCCCGATGGGCTTCCTTCTAGCCGGCAACTCGACTAGATCCCATGCCTCATTTTTGTGCAAGGATGCCATTTGATCAACCATGGCCTCCTTCCAGAGTTTTCCATCCTCTAAATCTACTGCCTCCCTGATAGTTCTGGGATCATCATCAATTATAGTTAAGGCAAATTTTGAATAGAAAGAAGATGGACTATACCTTTCTGGTTGTCTTCTTTCACGAGCTAATCTTCTCACAGCTGGAGTTTGTGGATCTTCCTCTTCTGAGTCTTCTTCTGTTGAGATTTTGATTCATTCTCCTTTAGCTCAAACTCTATCTTCTCAGGTTCCTTTGGTAGGAATTCATGTGTAACAACATCTTTCACCTCTCTAAACACCACATCTCAGCTATACACAACCTTCCTTGTTTCCTGGTTCCAAAGCTTGTAACCTTTTAAACCATCCTTATACCCAATAAAGATGCACCTTTCATATTTATTATCCAACTTGGTCCTTTTCTCCTCTAGAATATGTAAATATGCATCACATCCAAATACCCTTAGATGTGAAAGAGAGGGTTTCTTACCAATCCATACCTCATGTGGAGTCTTATCCTCCAATGTTGATGAAGGTGATCTATTAAATAAGTAACATGTAGTCTCCACTGTCTTTGCCCAGAATTCTTGTCCTAACTCGGTACCACTGACCATGATTCTTGCCTTTTCCATCAATGTTCTGTTCATTCTTTCTGCAACTCTGTTTTTTTGAGGTGTGTATGGAGTAGTCTTCTACTGTGATATACCACACTTCTTATAGAACTCTTCAAATTCCTTCTTGTAGAACTCCCCACCATTATCTGTCCTCAACGTCTTTATCTTCTTCTCTGTCTGGTTTTCCACCAGAGCCTTAAATTCTTTAAATCTGTCAAAGACTTCAGATTTCTTCCTCAAGAAATATATCCATGTATTCCTTGAGAAGTTATCTAGGAATGAAACATAGTACATAGAATTTCCCAGTGATGGAACTGACACAGGTCCAAACACATCACTATGCACAAGTTCTAATATCTTGTTCGCCCTCTTAGCACCAGAAGGAAAACTCACCCGATTATGCTTCCGATATACACAATGTTCACAAAAATTGAAATCCAGAGAGAAATTATACATACCTTCTACCATACCATTTCTATGCAGTATCCAAAGGCCCTTCTCTCCAATATGTCCAAGCCTTTGATGCCATAGCATGGTCTTTTCTCCAGAGACAGCTAGGCTTTCCGCTCCACTTTCAGGAACCATAGAACTGTTACACCCATCAATAACAGTGCTACCTTGTAGCTTGTACGGAGTTCTAGTCCGAACTCCCCGCATTAATACCAATGCTCCCCGAACCATCTTGCAGGCATCTTTCTCGAACACTGTTTTTACACCTGCATCATCCATCTTGCTTACAGAAATCAGATTTTTGGCCAATGCAGGAATATGTAGAACACCGGGTGTTACACCATTTTTTGGTCATCCAACCTATTATCATTAGATGGACCCAAGTACACCATGTAAGACCAATTTTACCCTAAGTAAAATTGCTTTCACTATGTAAAATAACTTAATAAACCACATTTATTAGGTTGTTTATGGTCTAAACAAGAAACCCCAAAAGCAAATATTAAACAAACCTATTTTGTTTAATTTTCCTCATGGAATAATTAATTAAACCATAATTTAATTATTATTCCCAGTCATGTTTAACCCAAAAACAAAGAAATTAATTAAATAAACCTTTATCTATCTTATTATTTTCTAGGAATAATTATTTAGATCTTATTTAGATAATATTCCTTGTTAAATATGACCAAATCACCCACAAATAATTAAATAAATCATTATTTATTTAATTATCTTTCAACCACTTCCTTAAATAATTAAATAAATCCTTATTTATTTGATTATCTTATAACCGCTTCCTTAAAAAGATAAATAAATCATTTATTTATTTATTTTTAACTAATTAAGGGATTTGACCCAAGTCAAATACCTTTTCCCTCCAACAAATATAATAAAATATTCCATAAAAAGTGGATCTAGATCTGGTTAACCCATGCACTAAGATCTAGAATGACCCAATATTTTGTTATAAATAGGAGGGTTTTTTCCTACCATTCTTCACCTTTTGTTGCCTATTAGATCACTCTGGATCTATACACTTGGTCCCATTTTTCTACCATTTGCTGTGTGAGCTCCCTTTGAGTTCCATTCTATGTGTGGGTTTTCTACACCAACAAGAGAGAGAAATCTTAGATCTGAAGTGCTGAGGACTTCCAAGAACCCATCCCACTGAGGAGAATTGGATACGCCTTCTTGTTTTCCTCCCAGGTGCCCGATTAATATAAAAATTCTTTCAAAAATTGTTCTTTTCTTGTCTATTGGTATATGGAGCAAACCCTTGTTTTTTCTGCTTAATGTCTTTCCATGCATAGATCTGGTTTTTGCAGCTCTTTTATGTTCAACTAACCATAGATTTGAAGATATTGGCAGCCACTTTTGTTGTTAGGGCTATTAGTTATGCGTAGCTAAAGTGGTCCTTTTTCGTACACTTCGACAAAGGATTCATACTAACAAATGGCGACTCCACACGGGTTTTAAATTACGACCGCTGTCGTTTTTCATATTCCTGCATATCCAGCTACTTCAGACCCTAGGGTTTCTTTTCAGCTGTTTATTTTTCCTATTTTCATGTTTTTTTTCTCACATAAAACCCTAAAACATCAAAATTTGTAACTTCTGTGTGTTTCTGGCCCTATTGCGCAGGTAAGCGACACCAGTCGCAACTGAGACGACAAATTTTCTGAAAATCTGCCGCCGAGACAACCGGAACGAGGGGTTGCACTTCTTGGCCCATAACCTGCGACCTGGACCTCCAAGTTGCACTTTTCTGCCCCTTTTCTGCGACCTGCAATGAAAACAAGTAAGAACCTGCGACCTGCCAATTTTTCAGTGAGTTTTCTGCAATTTTTCTGGGTTTTGCTGAAGCTTCTGTCAGGGTTTTCCAGCCTCTGTCTCAGCCCGCTTTGACCTAGTTCTGATTTGTTTTTACTCATCTAAGTGGGAACCTAGCCCCCTAGGGCTTTAGTACCCTCCACTTTTTGTGGAAGAGTTTTAGCTGTTTCAGCCGTCTATTTTTCAGAGTTTCAGCCTTCCTTTTTCCAGATCTGCTACCTCCTTGTTAGATCCCTTTAAATCAGCCTTTCTTCCTTTCAAATCACCTCTTTTCGTTTTGTTTGGACCTCTCATTAGGACCTTCTCCCTATCCTTGCCGCTTTTGCCGATTTCCTCCCTTTTTCTAGCCACCTTGCCTCTGTCTCTTGGCTGTGATCTGCACCTCTTTTCAGCAGCTTTATCCTTTAGATCCGTGTCCCTTTTGACCTTAGATCTATTGGCCTCTTTTCCGTGTGTTTTGCCTAGATTTTTCCCCTTTTTTAGATTAGTTTTGAGAGACCCGCCTTCTTGGGTTAGATAGATGCTCAAGTATCTGTTATTTTTCTGTTATTTCAGGATTATATACTGTTCTCTGCAGATTTATTTTTAGTTACGTAGCACACTTTTTTCTTGTTCTCAAAATGGAAAGGGTTTAAAAATTAAAATTAATGCACGCCACACACTGACCCTAAGTGAAGAAGCGCCTGGTTAACACCGCCTGGCAAAGACTCTAAAATCAATTGTCACTGCACCTTTTCTGCCCTTGACCTCACTTGATTCTGTCCCTTTCTGCCCTTTTCGGTTTCCTTCTTCATCATTGTGCCCCCAAGGCGCCTTTCCTGGAGACTTCTTGGCCTTCACCCTTAGTTTCCGGTCGATCGACCTGCTCCGCCCCGCCGTCGTCAAGCCAATCCTCCTCCGAGTCTGCACTCCGACTCCTCTCCTGATTCATCGGGTTCTCCTTCTCCTCCTGGTTCTCCTCCTGTCACCTTCACCATGTCTGGTCCAGGGCCTAACACTCGTGGTGCTCCTAGCCCTAATGCCGGACCTACTACTAGCGGAACCACCATGGGAACTACCTCAGCCATACCCTTGCTGCCGTACATTGCAGGCCTCAGCCTCCTCGATTTCAATCAGTTGATCAACAACCCTATCCGCCATGATGTTGGTTGGCCTGCTATGCCAACCAAGCTCCCCTCCGACATCCCTAATTTCGAAGGCCTTGCTGGAGAAGATCCAACCAATCATGTCCGATCTTTCCACATGTGGTGTTCCTCCAATTCCATTACTGATGACTCCATCCGTCTTCGTTTGTTCCAATGCACGCTTACCGGCGAAGCTTCTAAATGGTATGTTGAACAAGCCACCTCTTCCCATACCACCTTTGCGACCCTTGCCCAAGCCTTTTTATCTTATTTCCAGCTCCCTCTCCGATACGATACTGGCACGGAGCTCTTGACTTCATTCAAGCAAACCTCTTCGACCCGCCTTTCTGCCCATGTTTAGGAATGGCGACGAAGACGAAGCTTATGTCGAGCCCCCTCCTTCGAAGATCGGGTTTACATGGACTGGTTCCTTCGCACCCTCTTAGCTCCTATCGGCAAGGATGTCGCCTCTCACTTTCCTCAAACTGAAGAAGCCGCCCTCCAAATAGCCTTGAAATATGACCTGATCTACGCTCAATCTGGTTATGTTTATACCGTTCTTCCTGACCTCCCCAGGCCTGGCGGCGCTAACGCCCTGGGGGCATCTCATTCTGCCAAGGGTATCGTTGGAGCCCTTTCCCATCTGTACGCTCAACCTCCTATGGGCTATGGTCTCCCTCAGGGAGGGGCCAGCACCTCTAGCACTCTTCCCCGTCCCGGTATCATGTATCCAGGATATGGCATGCCTCCTCCTTTTGCCCAACCTCCTGCTTACCTCAATGTTTCCCAACCTAACCATTACCTTTACCTGCAGCCTGGTGCTCCAGCTCCTCCAGCATATGCGCTTCCATCTCCCTTGCCTCCTCAAAACCCGCAACAGCACTTCCTGCCTCCTCCAAGGCAAGTATTTGCACAGCAGGGCGTGAGTAATCCCCCTTCTTCTCAAAGAAGGCGGAGAGGCAATCTGAACCAATCTGCCCCTGGTACCCATGGACCCAATCCTGGTGTTGACCCTAACACTGCCAACCAGCAATAGGGCACTCAGCCCAAGCCAGACAGGCCGCTTCGCACAAATAAGCCTTGTTCGTGTTGCGGTGTTTATGGTCACTACACCCACAATTGTCCCCTCTTACCCCAGATGCGGCAGATGTGGGAGTCTCAAGCCACATTGCACGGACAACATGCCTCCCCTCATGCTCCTCCTAATGTGGCCACTTCCCAACTAGTTGTGTTTACTGATCCTTTCCCTCAGCAAGGATTCGTGGCTACCCAACCACCTGACAGCTAGGTCGCCACTCCCCCTTCCCTTTCTGGTTCCTCCGACTACCAGATCCTTATGATGCACTCCGATCCTTCCCCAACCGTTGACCTTCACCTTCAAACTCGGTCTCGCCAGTACCCCAAGCCTCCTGCTGAGTCTGCCCCTGAGCCTCCTTCTTCAGGTTCTACAGAGCCTCTTTCGACATCCAGTGGCCCCTTACATATCCCTCAACCCAAAGTTGAGGTTCATACCAAGATTCCTAAGGGAACCCTACGTCGAAATGATGCTTCCGGTCGAGCTGCTCATTCGTATAGTATAGTAGATGATTTGGCACAATATCCTACTGCCATTTCCACACTGGAACTCCTCCAGTCGTGCCCTTCCAAAAATAAGGCTCTACTATCTGTCGTGGGCGTTGTAGATCTTGTTGATGACCAAATGATTGTTTTCGATGCCACTCAATCGGACCATCCCCTTCTTCCTGCTTCCGTCACCTTCCAAATCCTAGTCAAAATCCAGAACGCCAACGTTTCACGGTGCATAATTGATGAGGGGGCATCCACCTGTGTGATGTCCGCTTCAGTCTGGAAGCAACTCGAATCCCTTGAGCTGGCCCCTTCCACGATCACCCTTCGAGCATGGGACGGCCAAGCCTCCCATCCCATTGGCTTTTTCCGTAATTGTCCTATCACCCTTGCCAGTAAGACTGTTTGCGTTGACGTTGAAGTCATAGACGCCCCACTAGACTACAACATTCTATTGGGGCGAAGCTACACCTATGCTATGTCTGCTGTCCCATCTGCGGTTTTCCGCAAGATGTCTTTCCCCCATAATGGAAAGATAGTCACCATTGACCAGTTGACATATCACGAGCCAAAATCTCAGACCTCACCTGAGACGACCATCTCTTCTGTAGCCAACAAGAAAACCGTCGATTCCTTAACCAGTGTCTCCCCTGGCATTTACAAAGATTCCTCCTTGCTTGGAACTTTTCCTAATCTCCCCCCTCCTCCCATCACTGATCCCAGCTTATCGAATGTTTGCATGATGCAATCGTCTCAGGCTGCCCGTAAGCGGCCTGCCTTGGCTAGTCAGCAACCTCCCCCTCGCCCTCCGAAACCCGCTCCTAGCCATTCATCTCGGCCAGCCATACCTCCTCCTTTTGGCCCTCCCCCTACAGCTGGTATCCCTGAACCTCTTTATCCTCCTGGATTGGTTCCCCCAGGCCTTAACCATCTCGAATCCATCCCTCCTGGTCATTTCCATGTTGGGCAGATCCCTTTCCTGGCTCCCCCTCTCGGAGTATATTCTGTCCCCATCATGGCCACCCTCTCTCTCCCTAACCTGACCTTGGGCATACCAGTCTGGTACCTTGATCCTCCAGCAGCTACCCCTCCTGGTCACCCCAAACCCCACATGGCTTTGACACCGGTTCAATCGGTCCCCCTCGCTTCCTCCATTTCCCCTGTGCCCCCAACACCTCTATAGGACCCCTCTCCTGTCGTGACGGCTCCCGGGAAAAAAGGCAAAGCTCGCAAGGGGGCACCCAAAGAGAAGACCACCACGACTGACCCGGCCCCTCCTCCGCCAGCAAAAACTTGTGCCTTATGTGATGTCACCGGTCATGCCACCCATGCTTGTCCCGAGTTGCCCCGTATTCAGCCCATGGTTAAAGTCGCGTTCCCTGAAGCTACGGTCCCTGAAGCCTCCATTCCTTCTTCATCCGTAACCAAGAACCCCAAGACTCTCTGCACAAAAAAACCCTGTGCTTTGTGTGGTGTCCATGGCCATTACTCCCACCATTGTCCTCACCTGACACGTTACCGCGCCTCTTTAGAGGTAGTCCGAGAGTATGAGGTTGAACAAAATCAATCCACCTCTCCCATCCTCGCGCAATATGCTTCCGGCTAGCTTGAGGATTCCCCCGCTCCCATCGACATTCCCCCCCCTGATGTTCAGATGACGGAGTCTACCACAACCATTCTTTACCTATCCTCCTCTTTGAGACACTTGGAGCCCAGTCACCCTGCACCCTCCCCTATTGTGTCGCCTAAACACCTTTTTTCTACCCATACACGAGATCACTCCACCTGTATCTCTGTTAACCTCAGCAGCCCGAGTCCTCCCCATACTTCCGATAGCCCTCATATACCACCCTCTAGTTTGTATATGAGTCATAGTCATCCTGATCCTTGCACTCCCTCCCACATTTGCCGCTCGATGTCTTCTGTACACTCACACTGCCGTCATTGCCTCTCCTCCCCTCACTTGTTGTCTTGTAACACCATTCCGCAGGACCCCCCGCCCACACCCTTTATCACTTACACCGATGGTGCCAGTCATTACTCCCGGAATATCGCCTCGGCAGGTTGGGCCATCTTCACCCCCTTGCATGCCCTTGTTCTCTCCGACAGGGTTTGCATTGGTTTTGCCACCAAAAATCAGGCCGAATATGATGCAGTGCGTGGTCTCTTAGCCGACGCCCTCTTTCATCGCATCCTCCATCTACACGTTCATTTGGATTCCCTACTTCTTGTAATGCAACTAAATGGTGTTTATCATGTGCATAACCCTGTGCTGTTTAGACGCTATTTACGAGTGAAACTCTTGATACGTGCATTTGAAACCATAACTTTCAACCATGTACCTCAAGAACAGAATCACTATGTAGATAGTATTGCAAACCATGTTCTAGATTGGCATTTATCACACGCATTTCATACAATACAATAACATTCATAATCATTAAAAACAATGCATATCCATAATATGTGTCGCAAAAACATGTGTTTAGAGTCCATCTACTCTGATACATATGACATGCCCATAGCATGTTACAAAAAGCTCAAAACTGGGGGCACCACCTGCCCCTACATACACACTAGGGGACACCACATGCCCCACACCTAATCACTATCTGGCGGATCCCAAGCCAATGGCTCTGCCCCTGCAGCCTGTAGATCCCGTATCCCCTGACCAGCCATCGCCATGCGCCGCATGACCCCTCGCCATTCCGAGGGTAGACCAATACATGGCTCTATGTACTGGTCGTTTAAGTCCTTCCACCCGCGCTCTGATACTCCGGTCAACAACCTTTCGCATCTACAGTGGATGTCCTCCAGAAGGGAGGCTGCATCCTCATTTTGTGCTGCTCTCGACCCACTCGGACCTGCAGCTCCAGCTACTGCCGGTCGTCCCATATATCTGGCCGGTTTTACCGGCGCTATATCTGCATACCAACAGTACATGAATCAGTACCCTAGCTACTATTCAAAAAACTGTAACATGCCCATACAAGAATAGCAATCTGTCACTTACCATCGGGCCCCCAGACTCGACCAGGCGGAAGTGGCAGGTCCGGATCTCCACAATAACTCATCCCACTATAGGGATAGTCATCTATGTATAGCGGCATCTGATCCCAATGGGCAAAGAAATCAGGTCGAAACACTCGCCCAACCGCCCCTCCTCCTCCTCTACACAGTAGCTGCCCCCACCGGTGCATCCTGGGCTCTCTCGGGCCCCCATCTGGAAGCTATACACGAGGCCACAAGGTCAAGATCTTTTCAAAGAAGAAGGCACACAATAAAGTCCCATACGAACAATCATGGTTCACTTGCCGCTTGCAGAGCGACAACTATCATTTTAACAACACCAGCATCATTTGGGCCCACCCATAGTAGGTCCCACTCAACACACTCTCTACCAGCATCATCTGCCCTCCGGTGATGTGGTGGAACACCTGGTTGCCCAGGATACGCAGCACAGCTGTGGCCACTGCACGGGTTTCTAGCCTCTCTAGATCCCCGATCGGTATCTGAGTCCCCTTGACTTGGAGACCTGGTCGACAATGTCGTTCCACAAACTCCATGATATGCCGCCCCCGCGGTAATACTGGCTGCGTGTTTCCCACCATCCCCAGTGGTGGGAGACCCATCAGGAAATACACATCCTAGACTGTCAGTTCGATCCTGTGCCCCTGCACTACAAAGACCTCATGCTCTGGATCCCAATAATTGATAATCCGGGCCAACAAGGGCTCTCCTGCTCTCATCAACGGGTTCTCCAAAAACTTTAGAACCCTAAACCTGGCCAACACATGACGGACACCCTGATCCACCTAGATCTCTGCCTGTAATGTACCCAGGTCTCTCTCTCTCTCCAGTTAACCCATAAATCTACCATACCTGCACAAAAACATCATCTTTGTTAGCATACAGATCAGGAATACCATAACCAAACACAAAAACCCAACTCCCAGCCATAAAACAGCACCAAAACCCCCTCATCTCCCAGGCCGTAGTTTTCTGCCCAGTTCAGGACCAGGTCGCAGTTTTTGCCCTGAAACCTGCATCCCAGGTCGCAATTTTTGGCCCAAAAAGTGCGACCTGGCCGTAGAGATGAAGGAGGGTCTGTTTCTGGAATTTTGGGCCCGAAACTGAACTTTCAATCCATCAAAATGAAAGAGTAAGGTTAGGCCTCTTACCTGCAATTGACGGATCTCGATTCCAATGGTTATTTTGTCCGCTACGCTCACCGCAAGATTTAGGGCCTTCTCTCCTCTCTACATTCACCATAGCAACAATAGAAAATGAGTGAATTTGGAGGGAAAACTGCCTTATTAAAAGAGAACCCCTGTTTTTTCTTTCGACCGGTGCGGCCACACCGTAGCCCCGTTTGATAAACTGTCTGCACCGTTGGAAAGCTCTCACCGAGCCCTCAAATGGGTATCTATTAGTTTTTTATGATCTGATACTTCACCAGGACACATTTTGTCCAAGAAGGGTCACTTACCCTCTCATTAAAATCGAATTTCCTCACTTACGACACTTGTACTCGGGGCACCACTTCGCCTCCTTACTTGTCTTTTTCCGTGTCGATTTTCGTCATGAGTTCCCATATTGTACTCATGTTTTTATGGTCCCCCATTCGGCCTTTACTATGTGGCAGCACCATCGAGTCGCCCTTGTTTAGAGCATCCAAGTTGAGTCATCACCGCATTCATGGAGTCTACCTCAAGTCCCTTTGTACCCCGCTATAGCCCTCCATCCTTCATTGCCTGGTCTATCTCTTGTGTTGCACATTATGACCTTCAGTCCCCCTGTCCCCTATCCCTTATGATATTGTGTTAGTCGCTGCCATGTAATTCATGCTCTTTATGCTCTAACAAGGGAAGTCGTCCATTCGCTACTCAGTCCTTTCCATTTCACCATCATCATTAGTGTCAGTCTGTCTGTCACTCTACTATTGTCTCTCGTGCCTTAGTTGAGGATCTCTCATTGCCTCACTCATGGCAGACCTCCTTCTGTCGACATCAGCTCATTCTTTCTAGAAGCCGGTTCTAGAGGGTAGTGTACCTTGGTTCCAGCTTCCACTCTTGTTCGGTGCCTCGGATCAGGCAAAGGGATCTCTCATTTCCCTTTGACTTGATTGTTTCTCCAGCTCCTTTCAGCATGACCGAGATCTGTATACTTGATGGTTCAGTGATACAGCAGCAGCTCTTGATGATTCCCGGGTGTGTGTGATATGTCTCAACCCTCATGAGGGGGTGGCCCTACAAGTAGCCCCCCACATACCCGGATGACCTCCTCCTTACAGCCTTTGATGCAGCTCCAGATATTTGATGATGTTGGCCTTAGCCACTTGCAGCGCCTCTTTGATTTGCATGTATCAGTCTGATTTTGTGAGCCCTTCCCCATTTACAGGGGGCATTTGGGTTGTATTTGTATCTCATGTACTAAGATATTATTGTACAAGTCCTGGCTGTTATCCCAGGCACAGCATGTATATGGGATTCCTCATTGTATTTTTATCTGGCTCATGATTATGCCGGCTGTACTTTATGGTTCGGTCCCTTGTTTACCGGACACACTATTATTTTGTACTTTGTCTCAGCGGGCATAGGTATGCCTCCCCCGCCGCCTTCAGCACAGGTACCCTCTCATAAAAAGAGACTTGTTGCACCTGCGAGTCTCGTCTCCTCAGGGTCTAGTTCTTCAGCACACTATCTACCTTGCATTTCTCCCTCTGACTTCCCTTTTGTTGTCTAGTGATTGAGTTCTTACAACGTACTTCGGTCATACGATTTGATCCTGACACTCGCACGCTGGGGGGCAATCTGTTACACCATTTTTTGGTCATCTAACCTATTATCATTATATGGACCCAAGTACACCATGTAAGACCAATTTTACCCTAAGTAAAATTGCTTTCACTATGTAAAATAATTTAATAAACCACATTTATTAGGTTGTTTATGGTCTAAACAGGAAACCCCAAAAGCAAATATTAAAAAAACCTATTTTGTTTAATTTTCCTCATGGAATAATCAACTAAACCATAATTTAATTATTATTCCCAGTCATGTTTAACCCAAAAACAAAGAAATTAATTAGATAAACCCTTATCTATCTTATTATTTTCTAGGAATAATTATTTAAATCTTATTTAGACAATATTCCTTGTTAAATATGACCAAATCACCCACAAATAATTAAATAAATCATTATTTATTTAATTATCTTTCAACCACTTCCTTAAATAATTAAATAAATCATTATTTATTTGATTATCTTCTAACCGCTTCCTTTAAAAGATAAATAAATCATTTATTTATTTATTTTTGACAAATTAAGGGATTTGACCCAAGTCAAATACCTTTTCCCTCCAACAAATATAATAAAATATTCCATAAAAAGTGGATCTAGATCTGGTTAACCCATGCACCAATATCTAGAATGACCCAATATTTTGTTATAAATAGGAGGGTTTTTCCTACCATTCTTCACCTTTTGTTGCCTATTAGATCACTCTGGATCTATACACTTGGTCCCATTTTTCTACCATTTGCTGTGTGAGCTCCCTTTGAGTTCCATTCTATGTGTGGGTTTTCTACACCAACAAGAGAGAGAAATCTTAGATCTGAAGTGCTGAGGACTTCCAAGAACCCATCCCACTGAGGAGAATTGGATACGCCTTCTTGTTTTCCTCCCAGGTTCCCAATTAATATAAAAATTCTTTCAAAAATTGTTCTTGTCTTGTCTATTGGTATATGGAGAAAACCCTTGTTTTTTCTGCTTAATGTCTTTCCATGCATAGATCTGGTTTTTGCAGCTCTTTTATGTTCAACTAACCATAGATCTGAAGATATTGGCAGCCACTTTTGTTGTTAGGGCTATTATTTATGCGTAGCTAAAGTGGTCCTTTTTTGTACACTTCGACAAAGGATTCATACTAACACCAGGAAGTGTTCTAATCCTTCCACCTTGCAGCTTCACTTGACCTTTCCATGTCCGACGATTTTGACCTTCCTATCATCCCCTAGGAAGACATCACCACCATCAAATTTCTCATACTCACAGAACCACTCCCGATGGGGAGTGAAGTGAAAGGATGCACATGAGTCAATCAACCATGGCTCATGATCTACATGTGTGTTTGAAGAAGAAGCCAAATACACATCCCCACCTTCATCCGAGGTGGTTTTTGCCTCTGTAGAAGGAGCATCATCAGATCCTTTTCCTTTCTCAAGTGCTTTAGATCTGCAATCTTTTTGGTAGTGCCCTTCCTTTCCACATTTCCAGTACACCTTTACAAACTTTCTAGGAGATTTAGATCTCCCTCTAGATTTAGATCTCCCACTCGAAACCTTATTCTTGTTTCTGTTTTGGGACCTTCCTCATACAGATAAAGCATCTCCATTCTGGCCCTCCATATTTCTCCGTCTCATTTCCTTAGATAACAAGGCTGAGACAATGTCATCAAAATTCAAGGTAGTTGTATTGCTACCTATTGCAATAACCAGACTGTCCGACGATTATGGTAAAGAACACAAAAAACTGATGCACTTATCTTCATCTGAGATTTTAATATCAACAGATGACAACTAACTTACCACAGTATTGAAGGCGTTCAGATGCTCTGTCACCAAGTCTCCATCCTTCATCCTCAGGTTATACAGATTTTTCTGCAGGAATAGCTTATTCACTAGAGACTTAGATTGGTACAAAGTCCTAAGTTTCTCCCAAAAATTCTTCACCATAGCTTCCCCAGATACATTCAACAATACTAAATCTGAGACACACAACCATATTGTGCTCTTAGCCTTCCAATCCAATTTCTTCCAGTCCTCATCTGACATTGCCGTTGGTTTAGCACCTGGATCTACCACGATCCACTGATCTTTATCCACCAGCAGATCCTCCATCTTGAGCTTCCATAACTCAAAACTCTGACCATTAAATTTCTCGATCTCTATCTTCCTGCTGCTCACCATCTTCTTTCACCGCAAGAATCGATCCTGTAGATCTCCCATTGAACAAGGTATACCTCAGGACCAAGAAAAAAAGCCCTCAGCAGCAAAGGTGTCCCCTTGAATCCGAAACATCTATGATACCAAATGTAGGTTTTAAACCTGAAAAAAAATTATCTACACACGAATCTTATAACAGAAAATAAACAATAGCGAGAGCATAAAACATAAAATAGATAAATAGAGATATTTCCCCTGGATCCCAAATCAAGATGACCAGATTGATTTTTCATTATATTCCTTTTAGTGTTACAACACATATATATACATGTCGAAGCATACATAAATCCCAATCTAGAAACCATGGATTAGAACATAACCGTAGTTCCCCTGACCAGATCTAAAAAATACCAGGGGCCGAAAACCATCATACCCCAAAAAAATGCACAAAACCATGGGCATGGACTACCCACCAGAAATTAAGGACCAAAAATTTTTGCCGGGGCACTGCCCCGGACCCTAATAGGGGGGACTACAACCCCCCCTGTTGTGCCGAACGCAAAGAGGGGGCTATCACTCCCCCTCTTACCACCATATGCGTGCTTATTCGTGGATAGAATATAACACATATCCAACAAGTTGGAGGAGATAATCTATACTTTTTCATGTATTTGTGTGAAAGTTGATCCCAGGAAAGGATTACCGGAAATCATATAGTTGAAACGTAAACAACAAATTTGGACGTAACACCTAGATTATGAAAACACTGCATTCAAATGTAGAATTTGCAAGAAGACCGGAAATTTACAAAACATATGTCCAGATGCAAAAGGAGATAACCAAAAAGAAAAAAGAATAAAAATGAAAATAAAAATAAAAACAAAAAAATATTGGGAAGGTACCTAAAGGGTGGAAATTTCCCACCATGTGGACCAGAGGAGGATGCAGAAGAATAAGCGAACTATCCCATTCCCAATGAGAACAAATAGATAGTGACCGAAATGGAAGTACAAAGGAATGAATCACAAGATCCTTTTGACTTACAAAAACCCTCAGAATGGCATACTAAGGATTCAGTGGCTTTGGAAATGGTGGGATTAAACGACATGATTTATCAAACACCTCAGACTCAAACAAGGAGAATGGGGCACACATGGAATAAAATCAGCTCACCGTTGTCTCCTATACACCATCACAAGGTGAATGGCACAAGGTAAAGAAGAAGAAAGGGATAAAAACATGAATTTCTCCTCTTATGTATTTTTTATTATCTCTCAAACTTGAACACTAGTCTTGAATAGTTGTTGACAAATTATCAACGAATGCAACATGTAATTTTGTTTTCATTAATAGAATTACAATTTTTTCCTTGCAAAAAAAAAAGGAAACTCCATATGTTATGTAGCAACCCTTAAAAAAATTGTTTCAGAATAACAATAACCAAAGGAAGTTGGCACGAAAGGAAAAGCTCAGGAAAATCAAGATGGACAAGGGAAACTCAATACCAATATATTTGAGGAAGTTCACTCAGATGTTGAGATGAGATTGCAAGTGTTGGTGTTATAGTTTTCGAGGATGATCTGGTGAGCCTAGCACTTCTAGGCCTTCCCAAGAGTTGGCACAACAACCAGGCTTTTGTGAATGGGAGAGAGAAGCTACCAGAGTGGGAGTGATTGTGGTCCGACTTGGAAAGAAGATATTCAGCGGTACATCATAGATGGATCCTCATAAAATAATGATGATGAGGAAAACTGAGCCTTGGATGGAAACCTAAATAAAGGGAAAGGGAAGGCATCCCATCCCAAATCATATTCTAGTCATGCAGGTAAGAAGAAGGACATTTTAAATATTAAATGTTTTCATTGTCATGAGCTAGGACATTATGCCACAAAGTGTTTGCACAAGAAGGCCAACAAGAAGCCCTCAAGAGAAACAAAACAAGAAGTTCTTGCGTCACAATTCAAGTTGGATTTCACTCTTATCGCATCCATGGTATCATTGGTGATGGGTTTTGTGTGGTACCCAGATAGTGGAGCTTCATTCCATATGACCGAAAACAAATACATCTTCAGGAACTTGGAGGAGAAATATCTTGATATACACTCAGATATAGCACATGATGGGAGGTATAACACGATTTGAATAGGTATTGTTAACTTTTAGAGGGAGTATGGTACTCCTCTCACATTAAAAGGTGTCATGTATGTTCCTAGTATAAAGAAGAATTTATTTTGAGTTTCTATGTTGGAAGATTGTCACTACGATGTGATATTTAGGAAAGAAAATGTGTTCCTTCATCACAAAGCCATGGTACAGGTGAAGAATATTGGGGTCCAAGTAAATAACCTCTACAAATTAGATGTAGAATGTTATGTCTCCTTGAGCATGAAAGCAGAGAAGGTGTAAAGTAGAGACATTAGTGATTTATGGCATAGAATATTGGGCCATCTACACTATGGCGCTTTTAATATCATGAAATAGGTTTATATAGGGCTTCACAATGGTGCACTTGAGCAGTGATATACATGTAAAGGGTGTACATTGGGTAAGTACATGAAAGCCACCTTCCATGATAAGTATAGTAGAGCGAAGGTGATCCTTGAAAGAGTTCACTCAGATGTATGTGAATCGTTCTTAACATCCTCCACAACAAAGCAAATGCACTATGTGATATTTGTAGATGACATTTCATGCAAGTGTTTAATATTATTCATGTAGAATAAAGATCAGGTTTTCTTAAAATTTTGAGTTCAAAGCACTTGTAGAGAAATATATAGGGTAAAATATTAACACTCTCAGGAGTGACAAGGGTGAAGAATATGTGTCGAATGAATACAATAATTTTTTTTCTTGAAAAGGCATTTAATGGGAATTGATAGTACCTCATAACCGATAATGGAATGGGGTTGCAGAAACGAAGAAAAAAGCTATTGTAGGAGCAGCACGAGAGATGTTGCATGATTAGGGCCTACTGTAGCACTTGTGGGTTGAAGCATGCAGCACAACAATATTTGTGCAAAACAAAAGTCCTCATTAGATTCTTGGGATGAGTACACTAGAGGAAGCCTTTTCTGGTAAAAATCCAGATGTGGCTCACTTAGAATTTTTGTTTTGTCAGTCTATTTTCATGTAACCAAATATGCACATAAAAATCTAGAACCAACAACTGAGTTGGGAATATTTTTGGGGTAAACTAATACACTTCACAACTATCGGGTGCACATTTCATCTCACAGGATGACAATTCTCAGGATATATGTTAAATTTGATGACGATAAGGCCATGTTAATTTCCCTTGAGAGGGAGCTTTAGTTGCATGAATTTGAGGAGCTCATAGCTCTAGAAGAAGAACCTCAAGATATGGAGCAGCCACAAGAGAGGATCATGGAGTGGAAGCACCCACTCATATAGATACATCTAGAGATGGAAGGATTCACATGGAAGAGATAAAAATATTGATGCATGATTCTAGAGAGAATGTGGCAGCACCCACAACATAATGTTGGCAGAGGAGGTCCTCAGAGAGGTACATTAGAAGAGGAGGTCCACAGAGAGTTACACTAGAAGAGGATGTCCTTAGAGAGTGTTGAGACCGAGCCATCCTCATTTGAGGAATCAGTGCAACAACTAGTATGGGTTGATGCCATGGTAGAGGAGTATGACTCCATTATTAAGAATAGTGCATGGGAAGTTGTCCCAAGATGAGATGGAAATTCAGTTGTAGGATTTATGGGGACTTACAAGGTGAAGCAGGTAAAAGATGGAAGTGTCAAGAAACACAAGGCCAGATTTATCACTAGAGGGTTATCATAGGTGGAGGGAATTATTTATGAGGAGACCTTTGCACCAGTTGAAAGGTACTCATCAATCATATCTATTCTTTCAATTTCAGCGTAAATGGGATGGAAGATACACCAAATGGATGTAAAGAAAACCTTCCTCAATAGAGTGATTGAGGAAGAGGTTTTCATTGAGAAACTAAAAGTATTTGAGACCTTAGACAGAGAGTAACATGCATTGATACTCAAGCGAGTAGTGTATGGACTAAAAGAAGCACTCTCTGCTTAGTACACCAGGATTGATAGCAACTTCACCAGGTTAGATTTCTCCAAAAGTGAAGTAGGTGTGAAGCTTTACCATGTTATGTTTGAAGGTAAATTATTGATTATAGTATAATATGTCGATGATTTTATTCTGATGTGTGATGAGTAGCTGATCAAATCTTGCAATGAGGATCTTGTAAGATAAATTGAGATGAAGGATATGGGGATCTGACATTATTTCCTTGGTTTGGATATTTGGCATATAAATGGGGAGCTATTTGTATCTAAAGGAAAGTATGTGAATGAGATTCTGAATAATTTTCACATGGAGAGAAACAAATCCATGCAAATTCCTCTAGCAGGGAATTGGAGGATGGAAGATGCTACTTCAAAAGAATTGGAAGAAGCTACCATCTATAAACAACTTGTGGTTTCACTCATGTACTTGGTGAACACACAACCAGACATGTGTTATCTAGTTAAACAGCTTAGTCAAGCTATGATTAAGCCTACCAAGCTTTATTGGAAAGTAGGCAAAGTGTTGAGATACCTCAGAGGCACCACTAAGTTGGTCTTTGGTACAAGCAGATAGAGGGAGTGAAGCTTCAAGGCATCACATTGATGCTTTACAGATGCAGATTGGGCAAGTATTCCATCCAACAGGAAGAGCACATCACGGGGAATATTCATTAATTGGTCAACAACATTAGGGTATTTTAAAATTCCTTTCTTGTTGAGAGGGAGTGTTGAAAATGGCAACAAAGAGAGGCTTCTAATTTAATTTTTCCTTCATTAAATTAGAAGTAAATTATAATTCCACATCACATGATAGTGTGAAAAATTTAAATAAGTTAGGAAGAATTAATTAGTTCACTTAATTTGAGTTGAGAACCTAATGGGAGGCATGTAGAGTGTTCCCTCAATTTTGCGGGCTCAGGTACAATTTATTGTGAGTTGTAATTAACTAACCTAATTAATTTGAGTTAAAATCAGTTTAACTAGTTATAAATGATTGAGGAACAAGTGAGGAGTCAAGTGAATTAAATTATATTTAATTCACATGCAATGATAAATCACATAACTGATAATCCACTCATAAATAACTCATGCATGTTAGTTCTGAGAAAGACGAATTGAGATTGGAGTTAAAGGGAAGTTTACTATAAGTTGTATAATTAGAAAATTTTACAGGTGGTGCATGGAGTTAGAGGAAGATCTTGATGTATTACGTAATCATTATTGGGGAATTTCGTTGTTAATAGGGGCCTAATTCCCTTGGAAATGGTGCAAGGAAATAGGGATTCCCGAGGCCAAGAATTCGATTAAGTATTGAACCAAGCTTGACTAGGAATCAATGAGCACAATAAAATATAGTGTAGATATCTCTCAAACCTGAGAGAAGCATTGTATTGCTCTCATATTATTTAGCTTATGCTATATACAAATAACAGGGTTTTTAGTTGAGGTCTTCCCGAAATAAATATTTTCATTGTGCCATTGAAATTCTTTCTCTTTCTTGTTCATGTGATTTTGCAATCATAATTGGTTTCCACAATTGTAGAGTATATTAAAGTATTTGTTTTTAGCATATTATAAATATCAAATTTAATCTACATGGATTTGCTACAAGAAGTTAGTCTAAAAATTCCTTGAATCTCATAACAGAATTGTATTAAACAATTGTTTGAAACTCATGAAGGTAGGATCCTGTAATAAAGCATATGTATCCTTTAAAATATTTTTTGCTAAAAAACACGTTTAACAAAGGTATTTTTTTGTTGATGATTACATGGTCTAGATCGTTAAAGAAATTGAATATACAAAGAAATGTGTCAAGATTTTGACACATGACATTTCAACATATATTGTGGAAAGCATTATTGTTTCTATTAGTTTACGATTTTTTTCAAATGAGACTCATTAGTTTTAAAAATAATTTTCTATATGTATATCTACTTTCCGTATCAATTTTTTCATGAATTCATTATATTTGGTTTCTAATTTATTTGGTGAAATTATAAATCTACTCCATAATAAGCTGTAGATACAGAAGCTACTAGAGATATATAAGTTTTATTTGGGTAGTTACTGCAAAATATTCATGAAATTTCCATCTAAGTTTTGGCCCACTAGACTTGGCACTGAGTTCTTCAATTACAGTCATCAATAAAAGGGGTTATTACAATTTCTGGCAAGTAATTAGTACTTAATGCATTTTTCCACAGAAACAACTAGACTTGTAATCATTCAGCTAATAAACATGTGATGTACATTTTTTCCTTCCACATAAATTGGAAAATGAATACCTTGGTGGAAACCTTTTAATGGTAATGGTTAGAAACGACGAACCCGACGCATAGAATGATACCCTCATAATGGTACCAGAGCAGAAATATCTTGTTGCAATTTCTTTTTGTTGAACAAAATTTCTATAGGTTGAAAATATCATTAATAAATCTTCTGGGAAATCACATATGAAATCATAGAGCCGATGCATTTCGAACTAATGAATGTAGTTCATCATCATGAGAATGAATATTGAGCTAATCAAATTACACATATATATAATGCAGAGATATGCAATGGTGAAAACCAATTAAATATAATGAATCAATAAAAGTAGTCATTAAGGAAATATTAATAAATATAAATATATATAATTGAATATTATTATTAAATATAATCCATAAAGATAGAAAGAAATATTGAAAATCAAAAAACAAATCCCAAGGTTAAAATAAAAACAAAAAGTAAACCAACAAACAAAATAATAATAAAATAAAATATAAATGGAGACTAAGCCAAAAAAATAAACCACCGAAAGTTAATGTAATTAGTCAAAATCAATCTAATAGTATAGAATTAAAGGTGAAAACTATAAATTAGCAATTTAAAAATCAATTAAAGATAAATTAAATGAATAAATGAACAAACCTAAAATATGCAACCAACCAACTAAATTTTAAACCAAAAACTAACTGTAATAAGATATTATTTTATAGGAATACACAAATATATATAAATATATATATATATATATAATAAACCCATAAAAAAGGAAAAAATAGAGGATAACACTAGGGGATATTGAAAAAAGGAACCCTACTATGAGCAGAGAGACGTGATCTAGCAATTGCTAGTTTTCTACCCATCATCGCTATTTAGTGTATGAGACATTAATGAGGTGGTTGAATTGATCAATCACATCACTGATCCTGACACTGCAAAACTGGTAGAGATTTTCCTTACCTCTACCTTTTTTAGCTTTGAAGGTAAATTTTATGGGCATACTGATGGTGTTGTCATGGGTTCTCCACTCTCCCCTATGGTTGCCAACGTTTTTATGGACGAAGTTGAATCAAAATCCTTAGCCTCTACTCCTTTTAAGCCCAATATTTGGAAATATTTTGTGGATGACACCTTCATAAACTGGTCTCATTGTCGTCAAAATTTTGATTATTTTCACCAACACTTGAATGATCAATATAGCTCCTTAAAATTAATAATGGAAAATAATATTAATGGTAGGCTTCCTTTCTTTCATGTTATCATCTCTATAAATGATAGTGGCTCCTTCTCTCATCGAGTTTTTTGGAAAAAAACTCACACTAAATATTATTTTCATGCTTTCTCTCATCATCTTCCAGCTCAAAAATATGGTGTTCTCAACACATTGGCCACGAGAGCCCTTAGGGTTTCAAATGATGAGAACTTGGAAGAAGAGAAGGTCCATCTCCTTGAGGTCTTTGAGAAGAATGATTATAGTAAAATTCAAGGTTTCAGGGCTTTCCTAAATGCTAGTAGAGGTCCAAAGCCGAAAATATATCAGGATGATTTAGTTGGTAGAGTTCATCTTCCAGCTATACATGGTACTACTGACAAGATCGCTCGGATTTGAAGGAAGCATAGGATCTCTTCCTCTTTTAAATTGTTGAAAACCATTCGAGGTTCCCTATGATCTGTTAAAGGCCCATTTTACCCCAAAAGCATGAAAGGTGTTTATTTTATCCCCTATTCCTATGGGATCCCCTATATTGGAGAAACAGGTTGTTCTATTAATAGAAGAATTCAAGAGCATGATGCTGATATCAGACATTGTAAAACGAAGTCCTCAACTTTGGCCGAACATGTAGAGAAGACTAAGAACCACATTTGTGTAGAAGAATCCAAAATCATTGCTAAGATTGAGCATTTCTATCACCACAAATTTAGGGAAGTATTTGAAATTAAGAAAAGGCTCATACACTAAATAGGGATAATAGGTGGAAAATTAGCAGTTTTTGGATCCCGTCTCTCTGCTCATAGTACGGTTCCTTTTTTCTTCTTTCCTGGTGTTATCCTCTAACTTTTCCTTTTTTTCTGGGTTTCTATATATATATATATATATATATATATATATATATATATATATATATATATATATATATATATATATATATATATATATATATATATATATATATATATATATATATATATATATATAAAGTTATGTATTACTATTATCATTTTTTTGTTTAAAAATTAGTTGGTTGGTTACATTTTTTAGGTTTGCTCATTTATTTATTTAATTTATATTTAATTGATTTTTAATTTTTAATTTATATTTTTGATCTTTAATTCTATTCTATTAGATTGATTTTGACTAAGTATATTAATTTTTGGTGGTTTATTTTTTTTACTTAGTCTTCATTTATTTTTTATTTTATTATTATTTTGTTTGTTGGTTTATTTTTTGTTTTTATTTTGATTTTTTGATTTGGTTTGTGATTTTCAATATTTATTTCTATCTTTATGGATTATATTTAATAATAATAATGGATTATATATTTATATTTATTAATATTTCCTTAACGACTAATTTTATTAATTCGTTATTTTTAATTAGTTTGGTGGTTGCATACCTTTGCATTATATAGATGTGTAATTTGATTAGCTTAATCTTCATTCTCTTGATGATGAACTACATTCAGTAGTTCAAAACGTGTCAACTCTATGATTTCTATGTGATTTCTCGCAATATTTATCAATAATAGATATGGATCACAGAAGTTTACACACAAATATTACCCCTGCATGGAAATGTTGAAAATATCTTATTGAATTTAGGTTCCACAATACCTTGTGTTTCATTCAAGAGAAGGAATTTTTTGTTTGCTATCCATATTTTAGAACTCGCATTTGGGCTCCAAGGTGGTGGGAAATCCTTCATTTGGGTATTGAATACTCTGTGGGAGACTGATCACAAGAGGATATCCTCACAGTCTCTATTGATGGAAGGGTTTGAACGTGATAGCTACGAGCTAGGTATGGTGAGGATAGTATGGGCACCGAAGCTACTCATCCCGTCTCATTCTTCCACGAGTTCTTTCATCAACCATTTTCATTGGAATTCAATGGTGGAGAGCATGAAAAGAGGACAATCACTTTCATTAGCCACTGTCGCTAGATTTCCATGGTGGAGAGTGTGAATAGAGAGTTTGAACCCTTGACCTTGGGAGAGTTATCCAAGAGGTAGTGGCAACCCAACAGGTTCCCTTCCAACAATTTGATAGCCAGAGGAAAGTTAACACCTAATGCAAGAAGCAGCAACAATCGTGGGATATTTGGCCTTCCTAACTAGTATGACATGTGAACCCGAGCGTAGGAAAAATCCACACAATATGTGAACCTAGTAGCAAATTTTCCACCTATAAAATTTTAACACAGAGGACGAAAAAAATGACTTCTTGGGATTGGCTAGGATGAAATTTTTTTTCCCATCCAATTATATAGAGAGAACACCTTCAATGTAAATAGTATAGATTAGAAACTATTTTACGATACATTGTAATATGATATTATAGGGTAGTTTAGATTAATTATAGGGTACTTATTCTAGGGTAGGATATATTAATATAGATCAATGTATGAATTCTAAGCTAGGTAAGTAAAGCTATGTAGGCTATAAAATTCTAGAGATGGTATTTTAAGCTAGGTATGTTATGATAAACTAGTGTGTGACACATTAAACTCTAATTTAGATAAGTTATGGAAAATTTCAACAATTATTTATGAGTTAGAGGGAACATGAATTTATCTTTGAATCAATTTATTAAATAATTTATATTTATTGAAATATGATTTGATTTGATTTTACATATAAAAAAATTAAAAAGAATTAAAAAATCAAACTTCCTTAAAAAAATCCAACTACCTTAAAAAAATTAAACTTTAGTTTAGATAAGTTATGGAAAATTTCAACCATTATTTTATGAGTTAAAGGGAACATGAATTTATCTTTAAATCAATTGATGAAATAATTTATATTTATTTCAATATGATTGTATTTAACGTAAAAAAAGAAAAAGTGACAACAAAATCCAGCCATCTTCAAGAAAAATAAAACATAAATTCAACGATTTAAAAACATCTTAAAACATGATAGTTCAATAATATAAATGAAGCATTAAAATATGTTTTTATGTATATGTTGAATTAAAACATGAATTTTATAAACAATTTAAAAATTGCAAAACACAGTACTTTTATAAATAATTTAAAATTGCAAAACACATACATGATATGCATAACTTTGTATTTCCAAATAAATTTTAAAAATGATATGAATAACCTCACCAATTTGAAATTAAATTATCTTAAAACATGATAGTTCAATAATATAAATGAAGAATTAAAATATATTTTTATGTATGTGTTGAATTCAAACATGATTTTTATAAATAATTTAAAATTGGAAAACGCAACACTAGATCACTAAAAAAAATTATGTAATATTATATAAAGTATTTAATTGTGAAAAACCTTATTCATATATATTTTATTGTAATTTTAATGTCAAATTATATGACCTACAGATTAGTGATATTTATGTTTTTAAAATAATATAATTGTAAAAAACCTTCTCATATTTTTTTCTTTTAATTTTAATGTCATTATATGACTTACAAATTAGTGATATTTGTGTGATATTTGTGTTATATAATAATATGTAAATTGTGAGTTTTTATATTCAAATTTTTCCAACTCCATTTAATAAAACTCACACTAATTTTATTCATTTATATTTATATGTAAATAAGTAAAACTCACCCTAATACTTCAGAGCCAAAATGACATGGATGAGCATAGGGTTTATTTAAATCTATCAAATTTAAGGGAATAAATACATGTTGAGAAATTATTGAGGGGCCACGCAACTCTTAAAGAATGGCAGTTGTGCCATCATGTCATGCAAAATGCAAGCAAGAGAAGCCATCAAACACTTCAATGAGTTTGATTTGATAGATTTGGTGCACAAGTATTTTATCAAATGGAAGAGCAAAAAACCTAGTTCTCTCACATGTTCTCAGCCACATAGTTGTTGAGGAAACAATAGAGGCATTAGGTATTTAACACGTGGATGTTGCAAAGGATAAACTCTAGTCTACCCCAGAATCTACACTTTAAGATTCAATGATATTAATGAAGGTTTCAAAATCTTCATAAGGAGGAATATGATACACTGATCTTCCACATAAATATCTTCCTTCTACATGGCACCATAACATTAGAAAACCAGACCAAATCACATAAATTAGTTCCACCAATTTTACAATACATTCAACAAACCACATCTGTAAATCATGTAGAAGGTGTCACGAATAATGAAAGAAACAAGCTACTCATTCAGTTAAAATAGAAATTGTAACAATTTCAGTGTTGAGAATATATAACCGGGTTGATTTTAAGCACATAAAGAATGGTTAACAATGGAGATTCTTTGGAATATTTGGTAGCTTGTAGTGGTTTTTGAGCCACAACATCATTGTATTAGAGTGTAAAATTAGACAGAGGGGAGTCATTGGGAGACTAGCGTGTAGTGTTAGGATTTGATTGTCACGGAGGTGTAGAAATTACCAAGACATAAATATTTTTAACAGTAGATTATGTAACAAAGAATCAAGCTTAGAGAAATTTTACTCAGATCAAATCACTGAAATAATCTCAACAATGAAAGGTTTCCACGATGAGGATGAACGCCATGAATCCTGCAAGAATAATAATTAAAATATACCATGAAATTCATCCAAATAATGTAACTCATTCTCAAAGATTAAGAATGACAGGATTCTACCAAATTCAGGAAAACAAAGCATATTAATTCGCAAAGAAAGTGTGGAGATCATTGTGTGGATTTATTGATTAGTAAATAAATAACGGGTTTCTTTAATCCAAACTAAAATCAGTTGAAACTATGATGTGCCATTAAATCTCAAATAGGAAAAAATAGCACAATAATAGGGTAGTTGTAGGGCAATATCTAATAATTTATGTGCGGTAGGATATCATAGATTATGGCAGGATAGGAAAAAACGCTACAATAATAGGGTAGTGGTAGGCAATGCCCAGTAGTTTAGGTGGTGTAGAATGGTGTAGAATATCATATTTTATGATATGATATGATGTTACAGGTTATTATATCATACTCTAAAGTAGTTTAGGATATGCTATAATATACTAGAAATTTCTCTTAAAAGGTGCAAAGAATGATGAAGGAATTGGGATCAGGGCATCAACATCAATGGGAGTTCCAGGAATATATTAGGGAATGTTCTACCATCGAAATATTATTTCTCTCCCTGGGTATTGCACTGAGAACAATAATAGGTTTCTCGTGTATGAATTCATGCATCTGAGCACGCTAAGCCAACACATTTTCCATTTAGAGCATAATGAGATCAAGCCTCTCAATTTGTATAGTCAGATTCTTATTTCTTTGGATGTATTACTTACACGACTTGGCGTGTGAAATTTTCACTCATACAGACTTGAGCCCTTCAAATATTCTTCTCGGTGACAAGTTGTAAGAAAAAAAGAGTCACTTCTAAAAACTCTCATCAACGGGTTAGAAAGAATAAGTTAAGAGCACAAAGTATCTTTTTAAAATAAAAATGATGAATCTATATGGTCAATACTATTATGCTAGAAAATTATATATTACAGAGCAAGAAAACACAAAATATGCGGAAACATAAATACAGAAAACATTTAAACAAGAGATACATAGATATATGTGGTTCACCCAACTTGGGCTATGTCCACGGAAACAACCAGTCCTTCCTTTATATTATCCAAAAAAAATGAAGAGACACAACCTATAGAAGATCCATTGTAATATCCTCTTCTCCCTCACATAATCCCCCTTCCTATTTCTTGCTCAGAATATACACATGATACAAAGTTGTAATACAATACCCACATACAACAGAGGGGTTTCCTTCTAGGGAAAAAAGCCTAAATTAAATATAACTTCTACCGTCTGATCATATGCCTAATGAATGGCCCAGATTGACTACGAAATTACAATATTTGACAAGGAAATTTTACATTTGGTTTTACCTTCAGAGGTGCTGCCCTCGAAACCCCCTGCCGGGGGGGATCCAAAATGGTGTCGTCACCCCCCGTGGCCCTCCCTGATGGTGATCAAATGATGGACGGTGTTGTCACCCCATTAATAACAAGGTTCCAATGTGACGATACATGTAAATAAGGAATATAATCAAGCTCTACACCCAAAAATCTCCCACTTGGAGATGGATTTTAGTAACTCCAATAATGCTTCATTTGATGGAAAATTACTCCACTTTGGACATGGTTGTTTCTCATCTCATCATCATACTTGAAGACCAATTGAAATTGATTATAATCTCAGTTTCTCCTTGGTTACAACTTTTGTTAACATATCTACAGGATTTTGGCTACTGTGTATCTTTTCCAGCTTTAACTACCCATCTTCCAACACTAGCCATATGAAATGGTACTTGAGATGTATGTGTTTACTCCTAGAATGAAATGATGAGTTCTTTGCAAGATGAATGGCACTATGGTTTTCACAGTATAACTTTCCCATCTCATGCTTCTTACCTAATTCATTCATAAACATTTTTAATGAAATCATTTCTTTACTAGCCTCTGTAGCAGCACAATACTCTACTTTTTTTGTTGAAAGTGCAACAACCCTTTGCATTTTTTAAACCCAATTGATAGTTGTTCCACCTATAGTGAATACATCCCTTGTAGTGCTCCTTTTTTCATCTCTATCACCTACCATATTTGCATCAACATATCCCTGTAGAGAAATTTTTGAACCACCAAAGCATAATGCTTGATTTGTGGTACCTCTCAAATATATGAGAATCCATTTCACTTCCATCCATTTTTCTTTTCCTGGATTGTTCATGTACCTGCCTACAACTTTCACTATATGTGAAATATCAGGCCTTGTGCAGAACATTTCACACATTAAAGCTTCCAACTGCAAATGCATATGGAAATTTAGACATATAATCCATTTATTCTTGGATCATGGGGCACATATCCTTACTAAGTTATAAATGGCTAGCTAAATGTGTACTAACTGGTTTCTCATTCTGCATATTAAATATTTTCAACATCTTTTATATGTTATCATTCTGAGACAATGTTAATTTACGAATTTTCTTGTCTCTGATTATTCTCATACCAAGGATTTATTTTGCATCTCCCAAATGCTTCATTGTAAATGAATTTGTAAATTTTCGTTTGAGCACATTTATTTCCTACATCTTAGACCCTACAACAATCTTGTCATCTACATACAATAACAATATAATATAGCTTCCATCAGTTTGTTTTTGCAGATAAACACAATGATCAGAGTGACATCTAGTATAACCTTGTTCAAACATAAACCTATCAAATTTTAGATACAACTACCTTGGAGACTATTTTAAACCATAAAAGCTCTTCTTTAACCCACACACAAATTTTTCCTTCCCTTTCACCTCATATCCTTGTGGTTGTTGCATATAGATCTCTTCCTCCAAAGTTCCATAGAGAAACGTTGCCTTTACATATAACTATTCAATATGAAAATCTTCCACTTCTACAAGACTTAAAATAGTTCTGATTGAAGTCATCTTAACAACAAGAGAAAATATTTAATGAAAGTCAATACATTTATTTCGAGCAAACCCTTCACCACAAGTCTAGATTTGTACCTCTGTTTTCCTCCATCTTATTCCTTCATCCTGTAAACCCATTTATTCTACAATGTTGTTTTACCTATAGGAAACCTGAATAAGTCCCAAGTCTATTTATGTATTAAGGATTCCATCTCTTCTTTCATGGCTAGCTCCCACTTCTTTATGGTTTCGACCTGCATTGCTTCTCTATAAAATTCACCAGAATCAGTACACAATAAATAACATAATGAAGGAGAGTATCCTGGTAGATCTTCTAACACCATTTTCAAGTGTCTGAGGTGCATGTTGTTGTTGTGGTGGTTTTTGATTATTATTATTTCTAGGCACATTTTCTTTTTCTGTGAACTCGTCAAGAACTATGTATTCTTTGCTTTATTTTTCTTGTTTCTTTTCATGTAACTGATTCTTATACAATACCTTTTCATTGAATATTACACCTCTGCTCCTAATGATTTTGTGATTTTCATAATTGTATAAGTGATAACCAAAATCATTAACACCATATCCAATAAAGGTACATTTCTTCAATTTTTCCTCAAGATTTGTTCTATTTTCTTTATTAATATGGACAAAGGCCTTGCAACCAAAAGGATTAAAAAAAAAAGTAGTTTACCATTTTACCTATTCATACCTCCTCTGGAATACCACCATCAAAGGAACTTGAAGGTTGTCTATTTATTAGATAAATAGTAGTATCTATAGCATCTACCAAAAATTATAAAGGAAATTCTACATGCAATCTCATGTACCTTGCACACTCCATGATTGTCTTTTCAATCCTTTCTAACACACCATTTTCTTGTGGTGTTCTTGGATTTTTCTTCTCTCTGTGAGTTCCATGATATAAACAGTACCTACCAAACACTTTGCTGCAATATTCACCTCCATTGTCTGATCTCAAACACTTCAACTTATTTCCTGTCTCTATATCAGCCAAATATTTCCATTTCTTGAAAGTATCAAATACATCATATTTATTTTGAATACAATAAATCAATTTTTTTCTAGTTGCATCATCAATAAAAGTAACATAATAACTAGAGCCACTGAGAGATGATACCTGAGCAAGTCCCCATATGTATGTATGCACAAGCTCTAATTTTTCACTATTCTTTTCTTTCCAAACTTTAATAAATATGACTCTCTTCTGTTTTCCATAAATACAAGTCTCACAAAAATCCAAATCAATATTCTTCAAACCCGGCAACAAATTTGTTGAGTGACGAATCTTCATCCCCTTCTCACTCATGTGTCCGAGCCTATGATGCTATAATGTTGAATTTTCTCATTTGGGAGTTAAAGCATTAACAAAATTAGAAATACCATTACATAAATACAAGGTACCAACCTTTTCGCATTTTGCTATTACCGAGGACCCTTTAGTGACCTTCCAAGTTTTATCTATGAAAGATATCACATAACCTTCACCACGTAGCTACCCTGATGAAACCATATTTTTCTTCAGATATGGAACATGCCTTACCTCCTTTAATAACCATTGGTTTCCATTATTTTATTTTACAATAACTTTACCCATTGCAACAATTTTACATGGTTTATCATCACCAAACGAACCTATCCAAAATCTCCTCGAACATAGTCATGAAAATATTTATTATCAGGTGTGGCATGGAATGAGGCCCCTGAATCTACCACTTGTTGAAATTCAACAAGAAAATGCATCACATGCTAGTGTGGGATTCCAGTCACACATGAGTGAGGAATTCAAGTGACACATTAATGCTAATGTGGGCATCCAATTTTTAAATAAATTGTAATCTTATCTCATAACAACTTGTAATAGTTAATTAAACATGATAGACTTAGTTAGCTCAATAATTTAGACTTGAGAGTCAAATATGAGGCATGTAGAGTGATTCTATTATTTATACGGTCCAGTTGCAGTTGTAGCACTAGTGTGATGTGAGTGCAATCAGTTAACTCAAATTAATTGAGTTAAAATGAGTTTAACTAGTTCTAACTGAGTGATGAGATAGTGGAAGGTCAAGTGAATTAAAATATATTTAATTCACATGTAGTGATCTACCAAGTAACTAATGATTCACTATTAAAAGCCGCATTCATGTTAATTATGATGACAACCCGGTTGAGACAAAGGTTAAAGGAACGTAAAACATCATCTTTATTATTGATAAACTTCCCAAGAACAATAATAAAGCCACAGGATGCCTATGATGGATTGTGCAGTCAAGGAAGGTTGGAATTCCTATTTAATAGGAATTATTTTTCCTAGGGATTGTCTGAACAAGGCAGGCTGAAGGTGGGCAGGAAATTAGCTATGTATTGGTCCAATTTTACCTATATCAGTCTAAAACAATTGGTAGAGGGTATGAGGTTCTTGTGAGCACACATGCATTGTATTGTTTCATGATTCCTTAGCTAATTATACAATAAAGATGGAGAGGTTTTTAGGAGTTTCTTTCCCCAGGAAAATATTGTGTTGTGCAATTGATTTACTTCTTTCTCTTACTTTCATGTGATTGAGCGATAGATATTTCTATTCCACAAATATTGTAGAATGGTTCAGTATCTTGTTTTAGTACATTACATGATCAGATTGAATCCATTGGTCAAATTTATACATGGTATCAGAGCTGCGTTATAGATTTTCTACACAACCTAGGAATCAATAACATTTTATAAATATATGATCAAAGAATCTTGTAACACATCACCTGTGACATTTTCTTAATGAGTATTTTCTTGCTGTGTGTATCCTTATTTTCCCTTCCAAAATTTACAGTCTTTCTTCAAGTGTCCTCTCTTTCCACATTTCCAGCACACTATCCCCGATCTGGACTTGGATCTGGCTTTCCTTGATTTAATGTGATATCCTCATCTCTTTCCTCTTTCCATTTTTCTTCCCCTAGTCTCTGCACTCAAAACATTACCCAATGTCTCACCGTATTTTTTTCATCGCATTTCCTCTCTAAGGATAGCACCGACAACATCATAAAATTTTAAATTACTAGATCCAGAGACAGAGATACTAATGGCCATAACTAAACCATTCCAACTTTCTAGCAATGAGAACAGAAATAACGAATCCCTAACTTCATCATCAAATTTTACCCCTACAAAACTTAACTGACAGGTAATGGTATTAAATTAATTTAAATGGTCAGCAACAGATCCTTCTTCCAACATCTTCATATTAAATAAAATTTTCATAATAAATACCTTATTTGAGGCTGAGGGTTTTTCATATAGTTTCGTCAATGTTGTAATTAAACCCTCTTTTGTTAGTTCCTTCAAAATATTGAAGGCTACCGATGTCGCGAGTCACAACTGTATTGTTCCAAGTGCCTTTCAATTGAGACTCTCTCATTCTGTGTTTGTCATACTCGACAGTTTCTTTGTATTTCCAGTCAATGGTAGGTACAGATCTTTCTAATATATATAGTCTTCCATCTCCATCTTCCACAATGGGTAGTTTTGGCCATTAATTTCTCAACCATAAGCCTACCATCTTCCACCATTTCTCCCACTCGAAATAGGAGCACTTCTTTCCTATTATTTTATCATCCAAATAGAACTTCATCTCTGATACCAGTTGTTATAAAATGATATGTTACAAAGCAATGGGACACATAAAATATGCAGAAAAATAAACACAAAACATATAAACAGGAGAAACATGGATATATGTGGTTCGCCCAACATGGGCTATGTCCCCAAAAATCTCTAGTCCTTCCTTTATATTATCCATAGAAATGAAGAGACACAGCCTACTGCAGATCCGCTGTAATATCCTCTTCTCTCTCACACAACTCCCCTTTCCATTTCTCTCTTAGAATATAAACGTGATACACAGTTGCAATACAATACCCTCATACGACAGAGGGGTTTCCTTCTAGGGAAAAAAAAACCCTAAATTAAACATAACTTCTACCGTCAAATAATTTTCCTAATGAACGACCCATATTGACTACAAAATTACATTTTTTGATAAGGAAATTTTACATATGTTTTTAGATTCAGGGGTGCTGCACCCGAAACCCCCTGTTGGGGGGGGCTCCAAAATGGCTTCATCACCCCCCCTACACCCCCTTGATGGAAATCAAACGATGGGTGGCGTTGCCACCCCATTAAAAATAGGGGTCCGACGTGGTGATACATCTAAATAAGGAAGATAATCAAGCTCCACACCCAACATATAAACCTGTATCAAATTATGAAAATTTAAATGGAAGATTTAGGTATATTTAAAGAAATTTTCAATATATTCATAGGTTTGATGAGGCTTAGATTTTATTTTTCTTATGGTGTAACATGTTTTTTCTAATCTCAATTAACCTATTGCAATTTAAACTTATGTGGCAGGAATTATAAATTCAACCCATTTACCCATTTCTTAAATTAAAAAATTGACTAATAAAACATTTAAATAAAAAATTAAGTTAGTAAATTATTTAAACACAAATGCAAATGATTCGGAACTTGAGTATTGTTTCAAATCCAATGGCAATTTATGTACTCGATCATAATGAGGTCAACATTGAAAGTCCCAATTATCAGCTAAAGAATCCTTTGAATGTGGTAGTTGGTTTTATATCGGTTGCTATCAAAGTTGAGAAACCCACACATAGCTTTAGAAAGATGTTAACTTCATATATATATTGTGTCTTGAATCACCCTAAAGTTGAAGCTGAGAATTTGAAATGTACATTTAACTTAGTTGTAGATTTTGTTTCAGTTCAACCTAGAAATTCATTAAATACAAACTTGGATTCTTTTTCAAATCAACCTCAACCTCATGTTGTAGATGAGAATGGTCATTATAGTTTGGAGGATCATACTCGTGAGCTATAAAAGTATTTGAATGCAACATTTCATTCTACATCACTTCAGGTTAAAGCTGAGAAATACATTCATAGTTTTAGAAGGACTTTAACTTTGGATATGGATTTTGTCTTAAATAAACCTAAAGTTGAAGATGAGTAATAAAGGTACATTGAGCTCAGTTATGGATTTTGTTCAAGTTTATCCAGTAAGAGTATCGAGATCAAACTTGGTCTCCCTTTCAGCTCAACTTCAACCTCAATTTGAAGCTCGGAAGCATGATTGTAGTTTGGACAATCTATCAAATACAAAATTTGATTCAATTTCCTTCTATTCAAGGAAGATTCCCAATTCATCAATAATTAAGAATTTCACTTGAAATAAATAAGACGAGTCGAAAAACATATCACTTGAAAGAAATAAGTCGAAAAATGTGTCAACAGAACAAGGTGTCATTTCTTGTGGTGACTATTTGTACCAAGCATAAAAGGCTTGAGTCAGGTATCAATATTAGTCTTGAAAATTCAGTGGTTTCTAGAAGATGAAGCTCATATAGCTCTAGGAATGTTGATCATTTAGAAAATGATTCACAAGGAAGCACATCTCTTCCAAATTACATGGTTTCCATTGTGTAAGCCAAAGCCAGTTATTATGTTGTTCATTTTCCAGATTTAAGTCTAGATGTCCGAGGGTTTGTTATTGCAAAGAGAAGAAACTATTTTCCACTTCTAACTGGAATCAACATATTGGGTCTCCACATACTCATAGTTCATCACCACAAGTTAAAAAAATCACCTAGGGGAATTGTCTTCATTCCCCAAGATATTCCACTGAAAAGCTAAAGTAGACAGAGTAGTGAAGGTGTTGGATTAGATGGCATCAACCTGGATAAAGTGGTTTTTATTTGGTTCTTTTATAGAGGATTTTAATCACCAGGAAAGTTGAAAATTTGGAAAGAACTTTAAGATTGTTGATTGTTGAGGAGAAACACAAGTCCTCAGTTTCAGTAGTGCCATGTAGGTTCTTGGTTTCATCGATTCCATATAGTTTTTTTGTAATGGTTAGGCACTCTATACACCTCCGTGAATAGAGATTATATTTCTAAATTCAAACAATATCTTAGCATGTTTTTGGATTTCTAGTGTTTAGTGTCTTCTTAGATAGAGCTCTAATGAAGTGATCGAGTTCTAGGCTTAAATGTTCAAAACATCAATTTTAATGTTTTTGTATCCAGTTAAGAGATATATGTTTTTAATAAGGCTTAGAATCACTGTATTTTATATATCTAGTGACTCATGTAGTTTCGTTGGTATTTTGTTATTCTTATAGTTGAATGATTTTGGACATTATCTACATTTTAAGACTAAAAAAATTATCTCAAATTGTAAAGTGCTATTTTATAATACAAATATTCTTCTTAAATAATATATGCCCAAATAAATTACAAATTTACATTTCTTTGTATCTTATATTTTTTAATGATTGCACAAGGAAACCGTAGGAGGGTATGTAGTAGAGATGGGAGCCAACTAGGTAGAATGCGTTGGATGGAAACACATGAACCCCATATGTTTTATAGCTCAGAAATACAAACATCATCCTTTCTATTATGACTGGAGAAAACTCAATTATAATATCTATAATAAAGAGTAAGCAACCACTAACGGTAATCAACATCTTCTTATGCTAATATTTATCATTTACTCTATCTCTGTAAAAAAAAAAAAAAAATTACAGAGGAGGTATTCTACCATTATCATAGGTAGCATGACCATATGGTTTGGCAACAAAATCATCTGACTTTAGCTCAATTCTGCCTAAATCGTTCCACAAGAGTGACAAAGAATATATTTCGATTTTAGCATCTTAATGGGCATTTGGGTGGTAAGATGATTAGAAAATACCGCTGTATATTTTATTTATTCACATAATCATAAAATTATGACCTACAACCTGATATTATCTTGCACAATGGGCTTGATAATGTTTATTAACAAAATTTTGCAACATGCCAATAACGCCTTTGGAGACAGCCATCGATTACGAATTTTATGATTTTGAAATTGCAAGTTCTTATTTGGTGTCACCAATTATTTGGTGTTTGACATTTGAAACACAAATCTAAAAATTATTCGTGCTCAAATAAAATAAATAACCAATCTAAAAAATAATTAGTTGCATTTCTATGTGCAGAACCTCCAAGAGTGATTAGCTTTGAGAATGTGGAACCTATTGAAACATTCAAATACTATGGGGATGATGAATATTTCATCGCCAATAGGTGAGAATATGAATATATTTCTCACAAGTGTTGAAAATGGAAACAATAAGAGGCTTCTAATTTAATATTCTCTTAATTAAATTAAAATTAATTTGTAAGTCCACATCAATGACATCTTGTACAAGTTAACTAAGTGAGGAAAACTTAGTTAGTCTAGTTAATTCGAGTTGATAGTCTAATGGGAGGCATGTAGAGTTATCCCTCAATTTTAGGGACCCACGTACAATTTATTGTGAGTTGTAATTAATCAACTTAACTAATTTGACTTAAAATTAGTTTAAATAGTTCTATCTGATAGAGAAACTAGTGATAGGTCAAGTGAGTTAACTTAGATTTAATTCAAATGCAGCAATCAATCAAATAACTAATAATTCATTTATAAATAATTTATTCATGTTAGTTCTTAGAAAAACCCTGATGAGATTGGAGTTAAAGGAAAGTGTACTATCATTTTTATAGTCAAAAAATTGTAGAGGTGGTGCATGGAGTCAGAGGAAGAGCCTTGATGTATTCCGCAATCATTAATGAGGAATTTCCTTCTTAATAGGGGAATAATTCCCTAGGAAACTATGGAAGCATTAGGAGAAGTTTGAGGTACAAAAGGGGCCTCCTAAGGAAATTATAAAATAATAGTGGAAATAAAAAAAATAAGATTATATTACATCATCAAATTTTAGAAGGAAAAAATAAAAAAATGAATTTTTAACTCGTATTTTCAACTTATATTCCTATGGGTTTACTCCAATTTTGAGTGGGAACACTCGTTCTATGCATAATTTGATTCCTCTTCCAAGTATTACTGAGTTTTATACTTTTGATGAACCTTGCTACACTAAAAATGAGAAATACATGGAAAACATGATTGCAATCATGTTTTTTCATGTATTTCTCATTTTTCATGTAGCAGGGTCCATTAAAAGTATGCAACATGTGTACTCCTTCGATGAAGAATTAAATTTTGCATCCAAAGAGTACCCCTGCTCAAAATTTGAGTAAAATGTTAGGGAGATATGTTTAAAATACAAGTTGAAAAAGTAGTTTTATTATTTTATTATTTTTAAATCTTTTTACTTTTTACCCCAAAAATGTTGAATCATCCCCCATGGTTGACAACATCATCTTGAATCCTATTGGTTCTTATAAATTTTATTTTGGTTGTATATTTTTCTTAGGAGGCCCATTTTACACCTCAAAAGTTCTCTAATGGAAATAAGGATTCTTGAGGCTAAGAATTTGGTTAAGTATTGAACTATGTTTGCCTAGGAATTGGTGAGATAGATAGAGATAGTGCAGAGAGCTCTCAAACTTGAGATAAATATTGTATTGTTATCATATTCTTGGCTTATGCAATATAAAAATAGCGGGGTTTCTATTTGAGGCTTTACCTAGATAAATATTTGAGTTGTGCGATTGAAACTCTTTCTCTTTCTTGTTCATGTGATTTTGAAATCGTAATTGGTTTCGACAATTTGTAGAGTAGATTCAAGTATTTTTATTTCACATATTACAAATATCAGTTTCAATCTGCATGGATTTTCTACATGGTCCCAGAGCATGAATTATTATAGAATAGATGAATACAAGTTTTTTTTACCAGATGAATCAAATTTGTAGATCTACTCTGCATGACCAGCTACAGAATCAGGGTGCCTTTCTCTGGATTAAGACTAAAATATTCCCTTGAGAGTAGTTCAAATTACATAGCTTGGAATGAAAAGAATGAAATATTTTTTTAGGACAACAGGTTGAAGGAGTTCATATACAGTGATATTCCTAAGCTTGCAATAGCATATGCTCAAGATTTGGCAGCATCAAAGAAGAATGTAGCAAAGGCAAGAAGGATCTATTGGAAGGAGTTAGAGATCATATTGTCTCAAACCTCCATGGAAAGGAAAATCCATATGCTATGTGGAAATCCTTAACAAATATGTTTCAGAATAGCAGCGACCAAAGGAAATTGGTGCTAAAGGACAAACTCAGGGAAATGATGATGGACAAAGGAAACTCAATACCAAAACACTTGAAAAATTTCCCTCAATGTTGATATGAGCTTTGAAGTGTTGGTGTTATAGTTTTCAAGGATGATATAGTGAGGCTAACACTTCTAGACCTTCCCAAGATCTAGCATAGCGATCGAGATTCAGTGAATGGGAGGTAGAAGCTACCATAGTGGGAGTGATTATGGTCTGAATTGGTACAAGAAGAGATTTGGTGGAACACCATAAGTGGATCCTCATCAAATACTAATGATGAGGAGAGATATGCCTTCGTTGGAAAGGTAAATAAAGGGAAAGGGAAGGCATCCCATTCCAAATTGGATTATGGTCAGGTAGGTAAGAAAAATGACTAGTAGAATATTAAATATTTTCACTGTCATGAGTTGGTACATTATGCCACAAAGTGTCCACACAAGAAGGTTGGCAAGAAGCCCTCAGGATAAGCGACACTGAAGCTCTTTATTCACAATTCAAGTTTTATTTCACTCTCATCACATGCATTGTATCATTGGTGATGGGTTTTGTGTGGTACCTGGATAATGGACCTTCATTCCATATGATCAGCAATAAAGAAATATTCAGCAACATGGATGAAAAAGATCTCTAGATGCACATTGAGATGGAAGATGATGGGAGGTATAACACGAGTGAAATAGGTATTTTTACCTTTCCGAGCGAGTACGATACTCATCTCACATTAAAATATGGCATGTATGTCCTTGGTTTAAAGAAGAATTTAGTTTTAGTTTCTATGTTGGAAGACCATGGCTACGATGTGATATTTAGCAAAGGAAAGGAATTTATTCATCACAAAGCCATGGGAAAAGTGAACAAGATTAGGGTTTGAGTAAATAACCTCTACAAATTGGATGTAAAATATTATTTTTCCTTGAGCACGGAAGTAGATATGGTGCAAAGCCGAGACATATGTGAGTTATGGCGTAGAATATTGATCCATCTACACCATGGTGCTTTGAAGATCATGTAGCAAATTTCTACAGGACTTCCAAAGGGTGCACTTGAGCAGTTAGATACATGAAAAGGGTGTAAATTGGGTAAGTACACCAAAACCACCTTTCATGATAAGGATATTCGAACAAATGTGATCCTTGAAAGAGTTCAATCAATTGTATGTGAACAGTTCTCGATAGCCTCCACAGCAAAAAGCATGTAATATGTGATTTTTGTAGATGATTTTTCATGCAAGTGTTTGATATTCTTCATGTAAAATAAAGATCAGGTGTTCTAAAAATTTTGTGAGTTCAAAGCACTTGTAGAGAAATATATAGGGAAAAATATGAATCTTATGAGTGACAATGGTGGAGAATATTTGTCGAATGAATTCAAAAAAAAAAATTCTTTAGAAGGCATTCGATGCGAATTCACAGTACCTCATAACCAAGAGTAGAATGGGGTTCCTGAAAAGAAAAACAGAACTATTGTGGGAGCATCATGAGCAATGTTGAATGATTAGGGCCTATCATTGCACTTGTGTACCAAAGCATGCAACACAATAGTATTTGTGCAGAACATAAGTCCTCATCAGATTGTTGGGATGAGTACACCAGAGGAAGCCTTTTCTAGTAAGAATCCAGATGTGGCTCACTTCAAAATTTTGGGTTTTTCTGTCTATTGTCATGTAACCAAAGATTCACGGAAAAATCTAGAACCAACAACTGACTTGGGAATATTTTTGGGGTAGAATGATACAACTGACAACTATCATGTGTACATTTTATCTCACAAGATGACAGTTGTTAGGAGATATGTGAAATTAGATGAAGAGAAGGCCGTGTGAATTTCCCTTGAGGGGAAGCTTCAATTGCATGCAATTGAGGAGCTCTTAACTCCAAAAGAACCTCAAGATGTGGAGTAGCCACAAGAAGAGGAGGAAAGAGTGGAAGCACCCACTCATGCATAAATATCTACAGATGGAAGGAAGCACACTAGAGAAAATATTGATGCATGATACTAGAGAGAATGTGGGAACACCCACAACACAACACAAATAGAGGAGGTCCTCAAAGAAGTACACTGGCTACATCGCCCTTATGAGCGAGAGTGTAGATATTGAGCCATCCTCATTTGAGGAAGCAATATAGAAAACAATATGGGTTGATGCCATGGCAGAGGAGAATGAATCCATTATCAAGAATAGTGCATGGGAAGTTTTCCCAAGACCATAGGGAAATTTAGTTGTAAGATTTAGGTGGATTTGCAAGGTGAAGCAGGAAGAAGATGGGAGTTTGGAGCAACACACGGTAAGATTTGTTGCCAGAGGGTTCTCAAAGCTAGAGAGGATTAATTATGAGAAGTCATTTGCACATGTTGCAACGTACGCATCAATCAGATCTATTCTTTCACTTTCAGTGTAGATGGGATGGAAGATACACCAGATGGATGTAAAGAGAGGTGTACATTGAGTAGGCAGAAATATTTGAGACCTTTGATAGAGAATTGCATGTGCAAAGACTCAAGTGAGAATTGTATGGAAAAAATCAAGAACTTTGTGCTTGGTACACTAGAATTGAGAGCTACTTCACCACGTTTGGATTCACCAAAAGTGAAGTAGATGTTAAGATTTACCATATTGTGGCTAAATTTAAATTATTTATTACAGTATTATATGTCGATGATTTTATTCTGACAGGTGATAAGCAGCTAATCAAATCATTTTGTTTGGAAAAATACTGAGAGGGGGGGGGGGTGAATCAGTATTTACAACTCACTGTAAAATTTTACTTTTCCTTCACTGGTTTCTATACACGACTTTAATGAACCCAACTAGTGTATACATGCAGATATATTTAAGAAAAATTGCGTTTGTCCAGAGATCTTATTATGAAAATAATTCTTTACTTAGATCACTGCATCATTCATTCATCATATGTTTAGTAAGAAGTAAGCATGTGCAATAAGATTAGAATAAATCACCACACATAAGCAACATACATGAACACCAAGATTTAATGTGGAAACCCAAATCGGGAGAAAACCACCGCTAATGTCATCTCTATCATCAATATTTATTATAAATAAAACTACTTACAATCTTGTACTAGTGAAGACTCATACCAACACGCAGGCACCCACCTGCAGAAGGTTGCAACCCTCTCTCATTCTCCAGATACTACTGGAAGGGAGCTACAACCCCCTAATCTCGTTTACCAGCTACTACTAGAAGGGAGCTTCAACGCCCTGATCAAAACACCAGCTTCTACTGGCAGGAAGCTTCTACTTCCATACCAAAAGCTTTAACCCTTAGAATTACTATAGGCCACGTTTCATCAATTTTCACACTAGGTCACACAGCTTCAACACAATTCTTCATAAAGATCAACAACAATAAACTTCACCCAATATTTTGATTAGAATAGTGAGATCACTATTACTAGAACACACAATAACCAAGATATCAGAGTCAGTATGTAGAATCAAACTCAACCCTGAACATTCATCATCTTAAAATGTATATGCTAATTTGCTTCACTTAGCCCGCGTGTATACGCACTTTCCTTCACACTAACCTGTGTATAGATTTGTGAATACTATTTTTACAAAACATGATCAGTCTCAAATCAGATCTGAGGCTTTCAGTCATATATCTTTCTAGAAATGCAGAACCCTTAGTCAGTCAGTCATCATTAACCATGTTTACTCACTCATTGATCATATTTGTACGTATTCAACTTAGCAGCATATACAGTATTCAACCAACCCAGATCTACCAGAAGACTTCATTGACAAACAATAGAAATACACCAAAACAGATCATAAATTTCCTTCCACATACTTCAGCAAAACCCTATATTCGATATGTGCTTTTTCTAGAAGGAACTTGCATATATACGTGATTTTTCTAATATGAACCTATGTATAGATATGAAAACATTACAGGACTATGCAGCTCTTCAGAACAAATAAACAACTAAAATCTTACCCTTCACCTCAACAAACATTTATGAAATCACAGATCTAAACATTTCATAACTAGATCTAGAAAATACATAGTCATTTTAGGTCTAGATATTCTGATCCATCATTGTATTCATAGGTGCATTATCATTTCAGATCTATCAATAAACTGTAATCCATTTCATGAAGATATACTTCAGAGTGAAATATTCATTAAAACCCATACACGTGCACACCCATGCACAATGATCTTCTTCTCCTTATATAGTTTTAACCTTTACCAATACCATGAGCCAAAACCACACAACTTCTGATGGTATTCTTGGACGGAATCAAATAGACAATACATCCCTCAATATTCTGGGCTAATACCATATAATGCCCCTTGGTATCATAATTTTAGATCGCAAAAGGAATAGGTGATTTTACTTCTTCGTACCTGCGTGTATACCCGACTTCTCTTCATAAAAACTACATATATACTAATTCTGGATGTATACGTGGGTTGCCTATATACCAAGTAGTATATACATTACCTCCATACGTGGGTTACCTTCATCAAAGCTGTGCATACATTGAGGAATATTTACTATTTCGTTTCTCTTGCACTTACTGGAATTCCTTTCTCTGTCACATCTAAATTTACCTATAGGAACACCATTTTTACATATTTTAACAAATAGGTTGCTATCAAAAGGAAAATCATCAAGTAGTTTTCCATCAAGGACAACTTCATCAAGTAGGTTGCCATTAAGAACAACATATTGCATCATATTTCCAACAATCTCCCCCTTTGGACTTGATGGAAACCATGATGGTGTTTGATCACCACAACAGATAGATACATTAATCATAACCATTATTCAAACACCAATATACTCTCCCCCTTTGACATCAAGGTCAAAGGGTGGATTAATACCAAAATAAGGTTTCTCTTTCCTTGTAGAAAGAAGAGCTCTGTAGATCTGATGTGCACTAAAATTACAGTGCTCCCCCTGAGTTCATGCTGAATCTTTAGATATATTTTTCAATGAAGTACATGACTCTATAACTCAACCGAGTATGACTTTCGCTATCACCAAGGACTTATAGTTACATCAATGATCTGACCAAGTGGACTTTCATATTTGACTGAACTGCCTAGCCAAGTGAGTTTAAAAATATTGAACAAGTCATTTCATGACTGAATACAATAATTTTACATCATAGGTCTGAACATGACCTTTTCATCAAATTATAGATATGAATTTTTATAACCAATACCAAAATATCTCAAGAGAGAGATCATAATTCAACAAACAACATAATGCCAAGAATGCATTACTCTCATCAAGTCTAATGCTCCCCCTGAAACTGTGCTCCTAATGACCACAACAACTCATTCATCAAAGCATATTCATCAAGTAGATAACCAAAACTTAATATCATATCAACAGATATAACCATCAACATTATATCACTAAAATTACTATCAGCAGCATATCAAAAACTATTCTTGAGTCTATCTCACTGTTTTTATTATTAGAGAAAAACATATGCAACTATCACCATTGGAACTCGCATGTATATGCGGATTTAGTTCATGAAACCTGTGTATACAAAGTGAAATATTGAATATTTCACAACTACATCTCCTCCTCGATTTATACATTTCATACTTGTCTTATGTTTTCACATTAGTTGCACTTTTAGAGATAAACTCAACCGCAATTACCAAACCAACCATGTGAATCACCATATATTGCTCCCCCTATGATGATACATCATTCATTCCTATAATGTATCTCACATCAATCCTACAGTCATTATGAGAAGAAAAATTTAGAAATAGATGGCTTCAATAGAGTCAATATTCCCTACATTTTTGACTGGTGCTTCTTCTTTCTCTAGCCTTGCTTGTAATTTCTTATTGTGTGCTGGAACTTCTCAGATCTGTTCATCATACTTAACCTGCAATCAGTGGCCTTATGCCCAAATAAGTTACAATAGAAACAACATCCATGAAAGCATCCTTTATTTCTTGATTTATGAAGTTCTTCAATAACCAGATCCCTTTCTTTTGAGGAATTATCATCATCCATGGCACATGCCATGAGTACCTTCAGATCTTGATCAAAATCTTCTTCTTCATTTGACAATCCATCATTATCTTCATTTGTATAATAAATCCTTCCTTTTTCAAATGGTTTCCTTTTATCATGATTTTATTTATAAGGACATTTAGCAACATAATTACCAACTCTTCCACAAGAAAAACATTTGAAGGGAAGCTTACCTCTCAATCTTCCAGTACCTAGTTGAAGTCTTCTAACAAAATTTTCTTCTTCTTCTTCTCCTTGACAACTTCCTTGTCTTTTCCTTTTTCACATGCCTTAAAGGTAGCTTCTATGACTTTTGAGGGACCTCCTCTTCTCATTTCAAAATCAATCAGGATGCCATGTTGTTGAATAACAATAAGAGTTTGCAGATCTTGTTTTCTTCAATAGTTGACACTTTTGACTCAAAATTTGGAGTTAGAGATCTCAACATATTTTCCAATAAAGTTGAATATTTTATATCTTCACCCATCTCATCTAATCTTCAGAATAAACTTGCAATCCTTTCATCATGATGCATTTTGAAATTTTCATATTGTATTCTAAAAGTTTGAAGTCTGGAAATTTTTACCTTTGCATCACCTTTGTAGCTCTGAATGATCTTGTGCCATATTTCTTTTGCTGAATTGAGCTACATAACTTTGACAAATTATGTTTTTGACATGCTTCCTGATAAAGCATTGATAGCTTTTGCATTCATTTCATATCTCTTTCTTTCTACTGCATCTATAGGAACACTTTTTGGATACTGGTAACCTCCTTCCATGATTCCCCATACATCTACTCCAAGACTTTGAAAATAAGCTCTTGTTCATATCTTCTAGAACAATATATTACTTCGATTGAACAATGGTGGCTTGATAGAAAATACTCCTTCATGACTTCCCATTGCAACAGATCTCCTTCAAGCGATCAAGATTCTTCAAAAGGACCTGCTCCAATACCAATTGTTGGGAAAAATACTGAAAGGGGGGGTGAATCAGTATTTGTAACTCGCTATAAAATTTTAATTTTCCTTCACTCATTTCTATATGCGACCTTAATGAACCCAAATAGTTTATACACATGGATATATTTAAGAAAAATTTCATATGTCCAAAGATCTTATTATGTAGATAATTCTTTACTTAGATCAATGCATCATTCATTCATCATATGTTTAGTAAGCAGTAAACATGTGCAGTAAGAATAGAATAAATCATCACACATAAGTGAGACACATGAACACCAGGATTTAAGGTTGAAACTCAATTCGGGAGAAAACCACCATTTTTGTCATCTCTATCTTCAATATTTATTACAAAGAAAGCTGCTTACAATCTTGTACTGGCACAGACTCATACCACCATGCAGGCACCCACATGCAGAATGCTGCAACCTTCTCTCATTCTCCATCTACTACTAGAAGGGAGCTACAAATCCCTAATATCGTTTACCAGCTACTACTAGAAGGGAGCTTCAACCAGCTGATGAGAACACTAGCTTCTACTGGTAGGAAGCTTCTACTTCCGTACTGAAGGCTTCAACCATCATATTTACTACAGACCACGTTTCATCAATTTTCACACTGGATCACATAGCTTGAACACAATTCTTCATAAATATCAACAACAATAAACTTCATCCAATATTTCGATTATAATAGTGATATCACTGTAACTAGAACACATAAATAACTCAGATATCAAAGTCAGTATGCAGAGTCAAATGCAGCCCTAAACGTTCATCATTTTAAATTGTATACGCTACTTTGCTTCACTTAGCCCGCATGTATATGCACTTTACTTCACACTAACCTGTGTATAGATCTATGAATATTTTTTTTACATAATGTGATCAGTCTTAGATCAAATCTGAGGCTTTCAGTAAGATATCTTTCCAGAAATGTAGAATCCTTATTCAGTCAGTCATCATTAACCATGTTTCCCATTGATCAGATTTTTACATATTCAACTTAGTAGCATATACAATATTGAAGCAACCCAGATCTACCTGAAGACTTCATTGACAGACAACAGAAATATAGCAAAAAAAATCAGAAATTTCCTTCCACATAATTCACCAAAACTCTAGATTCCATATGGGCTTTTGCTGAAATGAACATGCGTATATATGCGCTTTTGCTGAGATGAACCTCCGTATAGATCTGAAAAAATTACAGGTCTGCGCAACTCTTCAGAGTAAATAAACAGCTCAGATCTTATGCTTCACTTTAGCAAACATTCGTTGTTTCATAGATCTAAACATTCCATAAATGTATCTAAAAAATATGTAGTCATTTCAGGTCTAGAGATCCTGATTCATCATTGTATTCATAGGTGCATTATTATTTTAGATATATCAATAAACTGTAACCCATTCTATGCAGATATACTTTAGAGTGAAGTATTCATTAAAACACATACACATGCACACCCATGCACTATGATCTTCTTCTCCTTATATAGTTTTATCCTTTACCAATACCATGAGCCAAAACCACACAAATTCTGATGGTATTCTTGGACAGAATAAAATAGAAAATAAATCGCTCAATACTATGGATTAATACCGTGGAAATGCTCCTTTGTATCATAATTTTAGATCGCAAAGGGAATACGTGACTTTTCTTCTTCATACCCGCATGTATACGTGACTTCTCTTCATAAAAACTGCATATATACTAATTTTGGATGTATATGCCAGTGGCCTGTATACCAAGTAGCATATACATTGCCTCCATACGTGGGTTGCCTTCATCAAACCTACATATACATTGATAAATATTTCCTGTTTCATTTATCTCACACTTACCAGAATTCCTTTCTCTGTCACATTTGAACTGATCTATAGGAACACCATTTTTACATCTTTTAGCAAATAGGTTGCTATCAAAATGAAATTCATCAAGTATGTTTCAATCAAGGATAACTTCATCAAGTAGGTTTCCATCAAGAATAACATATTTCATCATATTTCCAACACTTACAATGAGGATCTTGCAAGATAATTTGAGATGAAGGATATGGGGCTTTTGCATTATTCCCTTGATTTGGAAATTTGGCAAAGAAATGGGGAACTATTTTTATCTCAAGGAAAGTATGCCAACTAGATTCTGAAGAAGTTTCACATAGAGAGTGTTATCACTTAGATTTTCCTTGAAGTTGTAGGGAAGAGGAAATGGGTCCGATGTAACCACAAACCAACTTTTAGGTATTAGGCTAGTTATAAAGTTTAGGGATTTTGATTGAAATTGGGTGACGAAATTCCAACACAGAGGCGTAACATTGAAAAGTTTAGTCCATTGGGCTAATGGAGTCAAGAAGATGGCTGGACTGGATTAAGTTTCTTATCAAAAGATGGTTTCACAGGGCAAGGTAATCAAATAGAGAAAAATTAAAGATCTAAAGTGAATGGAATGGAATAAAAAGGATGAAGGGAAATTACGAATCCTTCAACACATTTGAAAGAGGGAAATTGAGTGATTATCAATAAAGAGCAATTAAGTATTCTTTACTAAATAATCAAAATTCATGAACTAGAAAAACAGGAGCAGTTAAGAATTCACTGTTTAAACCAACTCAGAAGAAAACATTTAGAATAACAGTGATTAAAATCATATTACACTTAAGCACTTTCTGATTTATTCCTTTTCATTAATCATTTAGATATGAAACACAGTGATATAATAAACCAATATAAAACTTCAAAACATAAGATAGAGATGACTTATTGGTCCATTGTCTGACACAAGAATCCTGTAAAAAGTCATTAGCATCAATTCCTCATCCAACTAGCCATATGAAATTTCTCCAAAAGGCACTTTATTCCAAAATGATCAATGTTACAGAAATTTCTAAGAATCCACCCCCAAAATACTTCCAAGAGTGAAGTATTTATACAAATTCTAAACTAAAATATCTTGAAAAAAATATCAAGATTGGTTCACAAATCTCTACAACTATTTTACATAAATAGAACTTAAGTAAAGGACACTCAAACTAATGCATATATTTGGCACTATTTTTTATGGATAGGTGATGAAAAATAAGATAAATTGAAATGTATCCAACTCTTAGTTGATGATGAGGCATCCAAGTCACTAATTGCTTCATTTCTTTGTGCATTCTGCTCCAACAATTCTGCAAACTTGGGGTCCAATGATATCTTTGTATTTCTCAATCCATAATATATATGTAAAAAGTGAAAGAGGTTATTATGTATTAATATGTTGGTGAGATAAAACTCTTTCATTTTCCTAAAATTCCTCTCGAGCTGTGCACAATATGCTCTGTCAAAATATGTGTAAAATAGAGTTTTACAGCGTCTGAAAAATAGCCTGTAAATATGTGCATGTATCTATAATTCTGAAATCACTGTGAAAAAAGTGAGATATTTTTTTGTAGATGAGTCAATTAGGAACAAAAACCTCCTTCATTTTTGTATGATGCATTTCAGATTGGCCACAATATTCTCTGCAAAATGATGACTTGACTAGAATTTTCTGCAAAAAGTGCTTTCCAACATTGTTTAATATTTCCAAAACCATAATATCTGTTAGAAACGTGAGAGAGGTTTTTGTAGATGGTCCTCTTAAGAACATAAACCTCCTTCAGTTTTTCAAAATTCATCTTGGATTGATCACAATAGTTTTTTCAAAACAATGACTAAAACATGAAATTCTGCAAAAATGTCCCTTCTTGTTGTGTTTTTCATCTTTTCACTTTTTTTTTCTATTGACTGTTTTAATTTCAATTTAGACAAAATTAAATGTTGGTGAAATTATTTTCATTTATTTTTACCATTTTACTACGTCTGTATTTACTTTTACTGTTTACCTTTGATTGCTCTGTAACTTCATTTTAACTTTCACTCTGACTTTTACCTGATACACTTTAACCACTGATACTCTTTAATTGTTATGCTCTCTGTCTATTTTTTTTTTCGGAAAGTAAATAGTGAGGAAACATGTGTAGGAAATAGCTGATTGGTTCAGCTAAAAATCGTTTGGAAAAGTGGCGGTTGGAAATCTTCAACAACTGATTTTAACGTTTTTTGCATGGGAGCACTAGTCGCAGGATAAAATGATGAAAATAATGTGCATTTGTTTGTTTTATTCACAAAGTCAAAGGTTGGCAGGTTTTTTATTATTTTAATGGAAGACGTCAGTAGGTATGCTGGCTCTATCACGGGAGGTAGGCAGTAAGCGGTTTCCATTGCACAGCTTTTGGGGAAGAGTGGTTTTGAGCGGAGGGCGAGCGATTCCATAGGATGCACGACGCGTGGCGCGGTACTGTTCAGAAAACCGCTTGGTCATCGCGCGTTATCGTTCAGACGTGGATGGCTAGCGATATTGATATCAACCATAGATCTAAGATCGATCGATCGAACGGTCGTCGGGAAAGGAAAATGACGGGGATTTAATATGGCAGGCCCGATGAAATTTATTATGGAATAATCGCATCGAGGGCATTTTGAGTGGTGGATTAGGTTATTAATTAAACTGGAGGGTTAATTAATCCCTTTAAAGGGCGGAGTATTTTTTTTGTTTATTAATTGGAAATTCAACCAATTAATTAAATTTATATGGTTATTTTTCAACCATCGGGGCGGGATTTTATTATTTGGGAATTAATTAAAATAATACGGGAACGGGGAATTATAGGGATTTAAATAATAAATTAGAAATTAATATGGAAAATGAAAGAAGCGCTAAGTGTAAACATTATGTTAATGTTTTTAACTTATGTTTTTAAAAATAGGGTTTTTTTAATGAAATATTGCATGTTTTTCCTAAGTAAAATGGGATATTACTTAGGAAAAGATTTTTTAAAGGTGAATGAATGTGATGATGAATGATTTTAAATACTTAGGTCTTTCCAATTATTGGGCCGAGGGTCCGGTCCCTCCAAAAGTCAAGGAAATGCCTTGAGCCCTTCTAATCTTCAAATACCTTAGTACTTAGGGGAAATTAGTGAAATTTTAGGGAAAAATGAGAGGGGAAGTTAATAATATGACTTTTCTTTTCTTGAAATTCTTCCATGTAGTGTTTGCATTTGCAATTGTGATGAAAGAAAATATTTAACACATATAGAGTCATTATCCATCACATGTAATTCAACAACAACATCTACCTACCCTACCTACTTTACCATTTTTTCTTCTTTATTATGGTGCACTTAGACTAGCAAACCCTTATCACATTTTTTCTTTTACATATGGAAATCTATCTAAGTCTAACCTTATTACATCCAAGGGCTCAGATTAAGCTGTTGAGCTCCTTTTATTTACTCTACCTATCTACTTATCTGCCAAGATTAAACAGTTTGGTCAGATCTTATTCTCTATCTCAAAAACATAAAATTGAAATATGAACTAGCCAAGCTTAAACTGTTTGACTATTCATCAATTGTGGCATAAAATACAAGTTGCACAAATTTTTTTTATTACATAAGAGCAAAAAGTAGTGGAATTTAGACTTGCACACTTTCCTTGGCCTTTCTTTTGGTGGGGTTCATTTTCTTTTTCTTTTTTGGCCATTTTTTATTCTTTTCACCCTTTGATTTTTCTTTTAGGGTATACCCTCTTTACATTTTTTAAATTTTTTGATTTTTGGATAATATGGAAACCTTAGCAACAAGAAAAGGTATAAAAATATTACATAGCTCATCAAGTCAATCATGATATATGACACCTATTGGTATAGGAGTCTAACACTGGGTCCACTTGGGGATGGCTTTTCCTGGTGAAAAGTCAAGAACAGCAAGTCAGTTGTCCTCAGCGATTGGGCCAATCCCAAACATGCATTTTCTGTGGCTGAAAATCTTGAATTGAATATAGTCCTTTTTCTGCAACCTGAAATCTGATCTAAAACTAAAAAAACACACAAAAATTTTCAAACCAACTTAATGAAAAATTAGTTGAAAATTGAAAACTAAAAAAATTGCTCAAAATTCTGAGCTTATTAGCACTCATCTACCTACTTAATCTACTGTTCAACTTCTAGTTAGGTAAAATGAAATAACTAATGAAACCATTCAAGCGTTATGTACTTTGATATATTTTGTTGCATTTTATTGTTGATTATCAAAACTCTACTTCTGCAACCTATTAGAAACTTGTCAACAAATGAGAGGATAAGGAAAAATTTGATTTCCTTTGTTGACTGTAGAAACTATATAAAAGGATCTTCCAAAATATATACACTGATGTTTAACTAATCTAAAAAATTGTACATCTGTTCTGGATGGCCTCCATGCCATGAATCTGAAATGTTAATTTCATCTTTATCTCCCTGTAAACTTTCAGATAAAATTTGTGATGATATTCCTACTGAGTGTAATGTTTGACTGTTGAATCCTTTATCATCTTGATTCTGAAAATTATAGTTAGCTAATAGAGGAATGCTTTGAATGCCTTAAATATTCAACATATCTGCTATTGGATCCTGAAAAACTTGGGAAAATTGCTAGAACCTATAGCATATAGGTTTCCATGAGACTTCATAAACTTCAACAAGTTTCTCATCATTTTCATTAAATATGTTATACCACATTTCCTTTAAACACTGAAATGATTCAAAAAATAGTGGTATGGAAATTTCTTGTGTCATTTGATCATTTACTTCAATGGGAACTGATAACTGCAATTGTGAAACTAAAAAATGCTGATCAATAGTTTCATTATCTTCTCTGTTGTCAATTACAATTCCTAAACATTTTTTATTATTGATGGCATGATAGTTGTCTCTAATGAAATGAAATGAAGCAAAAAAAAGAGGTAAAGAACATTCACTTATTTCCACATTTTCTGCTCTTTCTTCCTCACTCTCATGGCTGATCTGTACTGGCTGATCATTGTCTTCAATTTGTTGAAACTGAGTTTCTTCATCCCACAAACTAGCTTCTAATTGCTCTGTAAAGTTATCTTGACTTTGGAGAACATAACTATCATCATAATGATCATACTTAGGAAAATCATCAAAAGAAGGAATCTTATCAAACATACACATTAGATCAACAAATTCCTCTTCCTCATATTGATTTGTAAATTCATTTTCTGATCTATGATAATTTGAATTAAGAGGAATTTTTTCATGGCTATCAACCTCTTCTATTTCTTCATGGTGATTTTGAATAAAAAATTCTTCTTTCATAGTGATCTCATGTGTTATTTCATCTAGTTTTCTTACCAAAAGGATCAGTTTTACCTCTGCAATATTTTTCTTTTCCTCTTTTTCCGCTTTCAACCTTTCCTATTTGATTTGCAGATTAACTTCTACATCAACTGCAAGGTTTTGCATCTGTACAAGTGTTTTTGGATCTCTTTCTCTTAATCGAAATTATATTTCTGGATCAAAGGCACTTGGATAATGCAAGAGAGCTGAATCATGAAGAGGTCTAATATTTTCTAGCAATGAATTATAAACTTGATTAAATCTGTCAGAAAATTGTTGTATTGTTTCATTTGGATGTCTTTTTAATTGATTATATTCTTCCATGATCACAAAATGATTAACTTTGATTATCCATCAATCAAGGAAAATTTTGATAAACTGCTGGAAATTTGAGATGCTAGCATTAGGTAGATTTTTGAACCAACTCTTTATTCTATTTTTCAAATAAAGAGAAAAAAGTCTGATTTTAACATCATCTTCATCAATCTCAAATAAATCCAAATAATTCTCAAAACCTTGAATATGTTTTTGGGCAGTGATACCATTCTCTCCATCAAATCTAGGAAGATACTTGTAGTATTTTTTAGGAAAATCATGGAGTATAGGAGGTAAAATAAGGGGCTTATATCTATCTGGAACTTTATATGGCACATGGATATGTACAGGGATTGCAAGATCAGTCTTGATTATCTGAGGCTTCTTAATTGGAAAATGATCATCATTAGATTAATAAGACAGCTGCTCAAAGAGATTAGGAGAATTATTACTTACAATCTTCAAAAGAAAATAATTAAAAAATAATCTAAGATCTTCTATAAAATACAATATACATTGAAAAACTTTCTTAATGAGAAAGAACATAATGTCTTGGATTAAGATCCAATTTGAAAGTGTTGTGTAACCAGCTCCAAAAAGAGAAGAAAAGAGATATTAACGCCTTAGAAATGAGCCACTTCGAGGGGGAAACCTCCAATACATTACATAAATGAACAATTTTTGGATGATACAATTTACAAAACCTCCTTTATATATATAGGAGTCCATGGGGCCATAATGTAATCCTAGTGGGCTACAATGTAATCCTAGCCAACCTAACAATAATAATTTAAGGGCACAATAATAACAAAATGGGGGTTACAAGGGTTCAATAATAACAATAAGGGGGTTACACTAACAATAATAAGTGACTATACTAGTGATATAGGGAACTAACATACCCCTCTCCTTTAAAAAAGTGTTGTCCTCAACGCTTGAGTTGCTCCGAGTGCTTCTGTATAAAATTCTCATCCTCCCATGTAGAATCTTCAGTGGGTAAGTTCTTCCACTTGATGAGATACTCTGAAATTGATCGATTCCATAGCTGTCGAGTTCTTGTTTCCATGACCAATTCAGGTTCCAATATGATTTTTCCTTCCTAATCAAGTTCTGGAAATATTGTTTGAACTGGAAGATTTTCACTTACAACCTTCTTTAAGCATGAAACATGGAAAACTGGATGTACTCGCGAAGAAGCAGGAAGCTCCAATTTGTATCCCATAGAACCAATCTTTTGCAACACCTTGTAAGGACCATAGTACTTTGGTGATAATTTATTATCCTTCTTAGATTTCTTGAGGGACATTTGTTTGTATGGTTGTAGCCGTAAAAATACCCAATCTCCTACATCAAAACTTCTCTTGTTGTGATGTTGATCTGCCTATTGTTTCATTCGATTTTGTGCCAAATTCAAGTTATCCTTTAAGAGTTTGAGAACTTCTTGCTGATGCTCGATGTGATATTCCACTGCTTGAACCTTCGAATTTTCTCTTAAATATGATGTGATGGATGGTGGATGATATCCATAAAGTGCCATAAATGGGGTCATTGTTGCTGCCGTATGGAAGGAAGTGTTATGCCACCATTCAGCAAGAGGTAACCACTTGACCCATTGTGTTTGTTTATCAGATACAAAACAATGAAAATATCCTTCCAAACATTTATTTACGATCTCAGTTTGACCATCAGATTGAGGATGATAAGATGAGCTATGAGCTAATTGAGTACCCAAACAAGAAAATAACTCCGTCCAAAAATTTCCAGTAAAAATGGGATCTCTGTCGCTCACAATAACCCTTGGGTTTCCATGTAGCTTTTGAATTGTGTCCATAAATGTAGTAGCAAATTTACTTGCTTTAAATGGATGAGATAATACACAAAAGTGTGCATACTTGGTAAGTCTATCAACTACCACCATGATGACACTCTTTCCTTCAGACTTAGGTAAACCTGTGATAAAATCCATTGAAATCTCCTCCCAACGTTGACTTGGAATGGATAAAGGTTGTAGAAGTCCCGGGGTTTTAATTGTTTCCACTTTATTCTGCTGGAAAACCAAACATTCCGCCACAAAATTTTGAATATCAAATTTAAGGCCATCCCAAAAAAATTCTTTCTTCACCCTGTGGTAAGTTTTTAAAAATCCTGAGTGTCCTCCTAAAGGAGAAGTGTGCAATTCCAGAAGAATATTTTGTTTTAGTTTGGAATTCTTGCAAAGATATAAGCAATCTTTGTACCATAAGGAATCATTTTTCCAACTAAATGTATCAGATGTACTAGGATCTTGCTGCAACTTTTGAATGAGTTTCCATACATCCTTTTCTTTCTTCCATTCATCTCTTGCTTCAGTTATCCAATCTGGTTGGATAATAGAAATGGCACAAAGCAATGCTTCCACCTCTTCATTCTTTCTTGAGAGTGCATCTGCAACAACATTAAGCTTTCCTTTGTTGTAGATTATTTCAAAGTCATAACCCAACATCTTTGTGACCCATTTTTGCTGCTCTTCTGAAGATAGTCTTTGTTCCAAAAAGTGTTTAAGACTATCATGATTATTTTTTACCTTGAAGTGTCTTCCCATTAGGTAAGTTCGCCATTTCTTTAGTGCATGCAGTATTGCTAACATTTCCTTCTCATAAATAGGTTTCTATAAATACTTTCCTTTTATTGGACGACTTTCAAAAGCAATGCGTCTTCCTTCCTGCATTAAAACTGCACTAATTTCATTTCCCGAGGCATCACATTCCACAATAAAGGTTTTTGTGAAGTCTGGCGTAGCTAAGACCGGTGCTAGGCACATTTCCTCCTTAAGACATTCAAAGGCCTTAGTTGCTTCAGGAGTCCATGAAAATGCATCTTTCTTCAATAATGTTGTTAGAGGTGCTGCTATTCTCCCATAATTCTTAACAAACTTGCGATAATACCCTGTTAACCCGAGAAATCCTCGCAACTGCTTTATGGTTGTGGGAACTTTCCATTCCTTAATGGCTTTAATTTTGTTAGGGTCTAATTTAACACCCTCGTGAGATACAATATGACCCAGATATTCCACCTCTTGTACTCCAAAGAAACATTTGGACTTTTTTGCATATAATTGTTTCTCCTGCAATAGTTAGAGCACCCTGTCAACATGTTCAACATGATCCTTCCAAGACCTGCTGTAGATTAGTATATCATCAAAAAATACTAGCACAAATTTTCTAAGGAAGGGTTTGAAAATGGAATTCATCAACCCTTGAAATGTAGAAGGTGCATTGGTAAGACCAAAAGGCATGACCAGAAATTCATAATGACCCTCATGAGTTCGAAATTTTGTTTTTGGAATATCTTCAGTCTTCATTCTAATTTGATGATATCCTGAACGAAGATCCAACTTGGTAAAATAAATTGCTCCATGTAATTCATCCAATAATTCATCGATCACAGGAATGGGAAATTTGTCTTTAATGGTGAGCTTATTGAGCTCCCTATAATCCGGACACATTCGCCATGATCCATCCTTCTTGTGTACCAATACTACAGGAGCAGAGAAAGAACTTTGACTAGGTTGAATTATACCGCCTCTAACATTTCTGCAATCATACGTTCAATTTCGCTCTTTTGGAAGTAAGGATATCTATAAGGCCTGATGTTTGGAGGAACACTTCCTGGAATCAAATGAATAGCATGATCATGATCACGAATAGGTGGGACTCCTTTGGGAGTTTCAAACACCTTGGAATGATTGTCCAAGACTTGTTGGAGATATGCAGAAATAGATGATTTTGATGTCAGAACTTCTAGTGAGAATAATTGTGCAATTAAGCCTCGTTGTTCTTTATTTAGAAGCTTTGTCATGACATTAGAGCTTATTATCCTTCTTGGCTTCCCTTCAATACCCCGTAATTCGAATTCCTTTCCTTCTGAAAAAAATTTCAAGAAAAGTTCTTGAAAATTAAAAGTTACCGTCCCCAAAGATTGTAACCATTATACTCCTAGTACAACATCAACACCTCCCATAGGAATGGAAAGCATTAGACTAGTCAATACATATTCCCCCATGGTTAGCTTAATATTATGGCATTTTCCAGAGCAATTTATAGTTCCTCCATTTGCAACCATCACTTGACATTCTGGTGCTGGTTATAGGAAACAATTTAATTCCTTGGCTACCTTACAATGAATAAAATTATGGGTGCTACCTGAATCAATCAACACTATTACCTTTTTCTTCTTGTTTTGTCCTTGTATCTTGAGAGTTTGAGGAGTGGTAATTCCTGCCAGTGCATTACACGATATGGTCGGATTCATTTCTTCCTCTTCTAGGGTTGGTTCCTGGTGTATATCCTCTTCTTGTTCATTTTCTTCTTCCTCTTCACAATCTATGTAAATAATTTCTTCTCAGCACACTTATGACCTTTAGTGTATTTTCTATCACAACTGTAGCAAAGCCCTTTTGCTCTTTTTTCTTCCAATTGTTGTGGTGTCAACCTTGTAGGTTGTGGAAATCTAGACGTAGCAACACTTCCTTCTTTATAGAATTGAGTGGTAGGCTTCCTTGTCGCCATTGTTTTACATTCAACTTTTCTTGCCAACCTGAATGCCTTCTCCAATGAATCCGGTTCCAAAACATGAACTTCATGTTGGATGTTATCCTTTAAAGTGCCTATGAAGAGATCGATCCTGTGTTTCTCTGGAATATCAGTTACCCTTATATTCAATTTTTGGAAGTCCTCAATGTGCTGCCCCACTAAACCCTTTTGTTTGAGATTTATCAATTGGCTAAAGAAGGTGTTGCTCTCTGTATCCTCATAATGTGCTATCATTTCCTCCGTAAAAATTGACCAAGTGACAATTTTTTTACGGGAGCAAAGCCATCGATACCATACAAATGTATTTTGTTCTAAGTGTAAAGTTGCAATGCGTACCTTTTGTGTGTTTTTCACATTATGGAGATCAAAATATTGCTCCATTTGTAGTATCCATGTTACAGGATCCTTTCCATCAAACTTCCTCATATCCATTTTTGGAATATGGTAGTTCTTCCCTCCAACAGTAGAGTTTATGAAATCACGATTAACATTTATTTTTTTCTCATCATAAGTTTCCTCTACTATATTTTCACCATTAGGAAACATTTCTTGTATCAACTTTCCCAAACCTTCGATTTCTACTTTTAGATCTTTCTTCATGTTTTCCATGTTGTCTTTCATTTTTTCATCGATCTTAGCTTCCATGCCCACTTCCATGCCATCCATCTTAGCTTCCAAACCATTAATCTTAGCTTCCACGCCTTTCTTCAAACCATCCATCTTAGTTTCCATGCCCTTCTTCAAAAATTCCATTTCATTTTTTGTTGTTCTTTGCGAGAGCGAAATTTGTTGCACTTGCTCTTGTAATTTTGATATGTCATGTTGCCATTCTTTGTCTTCATGAGTCATAGTAGAGCCTTCTAAAGGCTTAATGGGTGTTGAATTATTTTTAGGGGCCATTTTAGACTCCAATATTGATATCTATTCTACAATAGGCCCTTGCAATCAATTCAACTTGATTCTTCAAACAAGACTCATGCAATTCGGAAAAAAATACACACCTTTTACTTGCTTTGAGGAGCTCGATATTGAAATTGTATTATCTCTATGATTTTAGATCTTCAATATCTAAAATTCAGAAATGAAGTATCCCTCTGAATTATCTTTTGAATGCCACAGGTCTGACCTGATTTAGATTCCCCAAGACAAAGTTGTGTCCAATCTCCCACAATGACCTAATTATGGACTGGTTCAGTAGAGCAAAATTGTACGACTTGCCACGTGTCACTCTTTCGTCCTTTGTATCTAAAATCGATATCCAAGAAACTACCATCTGTGTAATTGTGACCACTTTTTATGGCACTCAAATCCAATGCCCAGAGAGAGAGTTATTGAAATTTTCCCACGATCACCTCTTTGAGATGCAATTCAGGAGCCTGAAAAAGCACTACCTTCCACAGATCATATCTCCAAAAATGTTGTGAAACAAGCTCTAAAACTTTTTGACAAATTTCCTCAGGATTTCAGCTTTGCACCATAAACATTTCAGATTCTGGACCTTCTTAGAAAAAAAATTATAGCGCAAATGCCACGATGACCTGTTTAGGAGCCTGAAAAAAAGACCTAACTTCCACAGATGATATCTCCACAAATATTGCGAACCAAGCTTTGAAAGTTTTAGACAAGCTTCCTCTAGATTTTTGCTTCACACCCTAACAATTTTAGCTTCTAAAACTTCGTAGAAAAATAGTTATAGCGAAAATTCCACGATGACCTGTTTGGAGCAGCGAAACCCTAGAATCCAAAGCTCTGATACCAAATGTTGTGTAACCAACTCCAAAATAGAAGAAAAGAGATATAAACGCCTTAGAAATAAGCCACTTCGAGGGGGAAAGCTCCAATACATTACATAAATGAACAATTCTTGGATGATACAATTTACAAAACCTCCTTTCTATATATAGGAGTCCATGGGGCCATAATGTAATCCTAGTGGGCCACAATGTAATCCTAGCCGACCTAACAATAATAATTTAAGGGCACAATAATAAGAAAATGGGGGTTACAAGGGTTCAATAATAACAATAAGGGGGTTACACTAACAATAATAAGGGACTATACTAGTGATATAGGGACCTAACAGAAAGCCCGATCTTTCCATATTGTTCTTTGAGGTTCATTCCTCTAGTGGAGTCTTGATTTTGAAATTGATTTGGAGTCACCAGGTGGATGATTTTAACCTTTGTGTGTCTGATCACTATCCACCATCGTAGATCAGATCTGAACGTGTAAAATATTTCTGAAGAAAAAGGTTAGTCTTCCCCAGCGGAGTCGCCACTGTGTTTAAATGGAATGAACAATACAACTTCGATGATTTCTTTAAGAGGTTTAAGATAATGGATTTAGATTTTCTCAAAGATTTATTTGACTAGAGGAACTGATCAAATGTCTAAAACCAAATGTTCAATTCATAAACTAGACCTGAGATAGACTGAAGCAGCATTTATTTACTATACAATTGCAGAGAAAAAGTAGTTCAAAAGCTACCTGGCTAACTTCAGGCTCTGTCTGTAGTTTATAAAATAAATAATAGTAACAATAAAATTATTCAGATCCCCAATATGGTCGCCACTATGTTATCACTCAGATTTTCCTTGAAATTTTAGGGAAGAGGAAAGGGGTCCGAGGTAACCAAAAACCAACTTTTAGGTATAGAATCTAGCCAATATATACCTAGAGAGGGCTCTCTCTGTAAAATTTAGCTTTGTTTTGAAAGATATTAGGCTAGTTATAAAGTCCAAGGATTTTGATTTAAATGGGTGATGAAATTCCAACACAGAGGGGTAAGATTGAAAAGTTTAGTCCATTGGGCTAATGGAGTCAAGAAGATGGCTGGACTCGATTAAGTTTCTTATCAAAAGATGGTTTCACAGGACAAGGTAATCAAATAGAGAACAATTAAAGATATAAAGTGAATGGAATGGAATCAAAAGGATGAAGGGAAATTAAGAATCCTTCAACACATTTGAAAAAGGGAAATTGAGTGATTATCAATAAAGAGCAATTAATTTTTCTTTGCTAAATAATCAAAATGCATGAACTAGAAAAACAGGAGCAATTAAGAATTCACTATTTAAACCAATTCATAAGAAAACATTTAGAATAAAAATGATTAAAATTAGATGACACTTAAGAACTTTCTGATTTATTCATTTTCATTAATCATTCAGATATGAAACACAGTGATATAATAAACCAATATAAAACTTCAAAACATAAGATAGAGATGACTTATTGGTCCGTTGTCTGACACAAGAATCTTGTAAAAAGTCATTAGCATCAATTCCTCATCAAGCTAGCCATATGAGATTTCTCAAAAAAGCACTTTATTCTAAAATGATCAATGTTACAGCAATGTCTAATAATCCACCCCAAAAATACTTCCAAGAGTGAAGTATTTATACAAATTCTAAACTAAAATATCTTGAAAAAATATCAAGATTGGTTCACAAATCTCTCCAACTATTTTACATAAATAGAACTTAAGTAAAGGACACTAAAACTAATGCATATATTTGGAACTATTTTTTATGGATAGGTGATGACAAAGAGGAGAACTCAAATTTTATCCAACTCTTAGTTGATGATGACGCATCCAAGTCACTAACTGCTTCCTTTCTTTGTGCATTCTGCTCCAACAATTCTGCAAACTTGGGGTCAAATGATATATTTGTATTTATCAATCCATAATATATATGTAAAACTTGAAAGAGGTTATTATGGATTAATATGTTGGTGAGATAAAACTCTTTCAGTTTCCTAAAATTCCTCTCCAGCTGTGCACAATAGGCTCTGTCAAAATATGTGTAAAACAGATTTTTACAATGTCCGAAAAATAGCCTGTAAAGATGTACATGTATCTATGATTCTGAAATCACTGTGAAAAAAGTGAGATAGGTTTTTGTAGATGAATCTCTTAGGAACAAAAGGCTCCTTTAGTTTTATATTATGTATTTCATATTAGCCACAATATTATCTACAAAATGATAACTTAAGTGGAATTTTCTGCAAAAAGTGTTTTCCAACATTGTTTAATATTTCCAAAACCATAATAGCTGTTAGAAATGTGAGAGAGGTTTTTGTAGATGGTCCTCTTAAGAACATAAAAATCCTTCAGTTTTGCAAAATTCATCTTGGATTGATCACAATATTTTCTGAAAAACAATGACTAAAACATGAAATTTCTGCAAAAATGTCCCTTCTTGTTGTGTTTTTCATTTTTTCATTTTTTTGTTCTTTTGACTATTTTACTTTCACTTTAGACAAAATTAAATGTTGGTGAAATTATTTTAATTTCTTTTTACCATTTTACCGCATCTGTATTTACTTTTACTTTTTACCTTTTACTGCTCTGTAACTTCATTTTAACTTTCACTCTAACTTTTACCTGATACACTTTAACCACTGATACTCTTTAACTGTTATGCTCTCTGTCTATTTTTTCTTGGAAAGTGAATAGTGAGGAAACATGTGTAGGCAATAGCTGATTGGTTTAGCTAAAAATTGTTTGGAAAAGTGGCGGTTGGAAATCTTCAACAGCTGATTTTGACGTTTTTTGCATGGGAGCACTGGTCGCGGGATAAAATGATGAAAATAACGTCCATTTCTTTGTTTTATTCACAAAGTCAAAGGTTGGTGGGTTTTTTATTATTTTAATGGATGACATCAGCAGGTACAGTGGCTCTGTCATGGGAGGTAGGTGGTAAGCGGTTTCCATCGCACAGCTTTTGGGGAAGAGTGGTTTTGAGCAGAGGGCGAGCGATTCCATACGATGCACGATGTGTGGCGTGGTACTATTCAGAAAACTGCTTGTTCATCACGCATTATTGTTCGAACGTGGATGGCTAGTGATATTGATATCAACCATAGATCTTATATCGATCGATCGAATGATCGTCGGGAAAGGAAGATGATGAGGATTTAATATGGTGGGCCCGATGAAATTTATTATGGAATAATCGCATCAGGGGCATTTTGATTGGCGGATTAGGTAATTAATTAACCTGGAGGGTTAATTAATCCCTTTAAACGGTGGAGTATTGTTTTTGTTTATTAATTGGAAATTCAACCAATTAATTAAATTTATATGGCTATTTTTCAACCATCGGGGCAGAATTTTATTATTTGGGAATTAATTAAAATAATACAGGAATGGGGAATTATAGGGATTTAAATAATAAATTAGAAATTAATATGGAAAATTAAAGAAGCACTAAGTGTAAACATTAGGTTAATGTTTTTAACTTATGCTTTTATGAATAGGGTTTTTTTTATGAAATATTGCATGTTTTTCCTAAGTAAAATGGGATATTACTTAGGAAAAGATTTTTTAAAGGTGAATGAATGTGATGATGAATGATTTTAAATACTTAGGTCTTTCCAATTATTGGGCCGAGGGTCCAGTCCCTCCAAAAGTCGAGGAAATGCCTTGAGCCCCTCTAATCTTCAAATACCTTAGTACTTAGGGGAAATTAGTGAAATTTTAGGGAAAAATGAGAGGGGAGGTTAATAATATGACTTTTCTTTGCTTGAAATTCTTCCATGTAGTGTTTTCATTTGCAATTGTGATGAAAGAAAAGATTTAACACATCTAGAGTCATTATCCATCACATGTAAATCAGCAACAACATCTACCTACCCTACCTACTTTACTCTACCATTTTTTCTTCTTTATTAGGGTGCACTTAGACTGGCAAGCCCTTATCACATTTTTTCTTTTACATATGGAAATCTATCTAAGTCTAACCTTATTACATACAAGGGCTCAGATTAAGTTGTTGAGCTCCTTTTATTTACTTTACCTATCTACTTATCTGCCAACATTATACAGTTTGGTCAGATCTTATTCTCTATCTCTAAAAAATAAAATTTAAATATGAACTAGCCAAGCTTAAGCCCAACGAATATTCATCAGTGTAACAAATACAAGTTGCACACAACTTCTTTATTACATAAGAGAAAAAAGTAGTGGCATTTAGACTTGCACACTTTCCTTGGCATTTATTTTGGTGTGGTTCATTTTATTTTTCCTTTTTCGCCATTTTTTATTCTTTTCACCCTTTGATTTTTCTTTTAGGGTATACTCTCTTTATATTTTTTAAAATTTTTGATTTTTGGATAATATGGAAACCTTAGCAACAAGAAAATGTATGAACATATTACATAGCTCATCAAATCAATCATGATATATGACACCTATTGGTATAGGAGTTTAACATAGAGCAACAAATCCATAGAGACTCATCTAGCAGGTAATTGGAGGATGGAAGATGCTACTTCATGTGAGGTGGTAAAAGCTACCATCTACAGAAAAATTGTGGTTTCACTCGTGTACTTGGTGAACACACAACCATACATGTGTTATCTGGTTAACCAACTCATTCAAGTTATAGTTAAGCCTACCAAACTCTATTGGAAGGCAGGCGAACATGTGTTGATATACGTCAGATGCAACACTCAGTTTGGTATCTAGTATAAGCAGATAGTGGGAGTGAAGCTTCAAGGCTTCACATTGAGGCTTCAAAGTTTCAGTACACTATCTTATCATTTCATTTTTCAAAATGACATGTGATGTCACTCCATGTCCAAAGAAAAAAAATGACTTTTGAGCAATAAAGATGTAGATTTGGCAGAGAGTCCATCCAACAGGAAGAGCACATCAAGGGGCATCTTCAATTATTGGTAAACAGAAATTTCTTGGTACAACATGAGAAAATACCAGTTGCACCCAGTTTAGTAAAAGTAGAGTACATTGCTGCTAGTCAACCATTTTGTGAGGTTATCTAGATAAGGAAGATCCTTGTGGATTTGTTTGGTCAATAGATGGATCTGATGGTGATTAATTGTGACAATCAGAGTTGCATCAAACTATCAGTTAATCCAATTTTTCATGACAGGTCCAAGCATATTGATATTTGATACAACCATTTGGGGGAACATGCCTCCCTTAAATGGAAAAAATGCATTCTCTAAAATCATTTCAGATAAATTTGGAGGGAAAATAAATTACATGAAGGATAATGCATTAAATACAAGTTTTTTGGTGTTGTCCCTTTGATATAATTATCATAGGATGGATCATAAAATAATAGTGGCTAATAGGATACATTGATCTCAAATTCGGTTCAAAGGGTTTCTTCATAGTCATTTTCAATACTATAGAGGATAGGGATATAATATTTTAAGGGGAACCTTACTTTCTAAACTATGTAGAACTATATATGAAACTATGGGTTGAGAGATTTAACCTAAATAAGGAGGAATAAAAATTGGCACTAGTGCAGATCTACCTATACTCATTTCCACAAGAATTATATGATCAAGGAATATTAGAGTGTCGTAGAAATTCCATTGGGTATTTTATTATGGTACTAGAAACTACAATGCTTGGTAGATTGTTAGGTCCCTATATTACTAGTATAGTCCCTTATTTTTGTTAGTGTAACCCCCTTATTGTTATTATTGTACCCTTGTAACCCCCATATTCTTATTATTGTTCTCTTACATTATTATTGTTAGGTTGGCTAGGGCTACATTGTGGCCCAACTAGGATTACATTGTGGCTCCATGGAATCCTATATATAGAAAGGAGGTTTTTTTATTTGTATCATCCAAGAATTGTTCATTCATGTAATGTATTGGAGGTTTCCCCCTCAAAGTGGCTTATTTATAAGGTGTTGATATCTCTTTTCTTCTATTTTTGAAGCAGGTTTCACAACATTTGGTATCAGAGCTTTGGATTCTAGGGTTTCGCTACTCCAAACAGGTCATCGTGGAATTTTCGCTATTTTCTACGAAGTTTTAGAAGCTAAATGTTTTAGAGTGTGAAGCAAAAATCTTACGGAACATTGTCCGAAAATTTTAGAGCTTGGTTCACAATATTTTCAATGATATGATCTGTGGAAGTTAGGGCTTTTTGTATGCTCCTGAATTTCACTTAAAAAGGTCATCATGGAATTTTTTCTACAATTTATTTTCTACGAAGGTTTAGAGGCTGAAATGTTTAGGGCGCGAAGCCAAAAGCCTAAGGAACATATTTGCAAAATTTTAGAGCTTGGTTCACAATATTTGTGGAGATATAATCTGTGGAAGTTAGTTCATTTTGAGGCTCCCGAATTTCATCTCAAAGAGGTGATCGTGAGAAAATATTCATAACTCTCTCTCTAAGCATCGGATTGGAATTATGTAAAAACTAACTAGACGTACACTAACTATAGTTTCCTGTTTATAAATTTCAGAGCCAAAAGAGAAAACAGTGATAGGTGGCAAGTCATACAAGTTCACTTTACTGACCAAGTCCATAATTAGGTCATTATGGGAGATTGGACATAAATTTTCCTTGAGGAATCCAAATCAAGTTACACCTGTGGCATATAAAAGAAGCTTTAGAGGAATACTACAAGGCCAAATTGCAGATATTGAGGATCGACGAGGATAGAGATAAGTCAATTTCAATATTGAGCTCCTCAAAAGAAAGTAAAAGGTGTGTATTTTTTTCCGAATTGCATAAGTCTTGTTTGAAGAATCAAGTTGAATTTATTACAAGAGCATATTGTAGAATAGATATCAGTATTGGATTCTAAAATGGCCCCTAAAACTAATTCAACACCCATTAAGAATTTAGAAGGATCTATTATGACTCAATAAGATGAATAATGGCAACATGACATATCAAAATTACAAGGGAAAGTGCAACAAATTTTTCTCTTGCAAAGAGCAACAAAAAATGACATGGAAGTTTTGAAGAAAGGCATGGAAACTAATATGGATGGTTTGAAGAAAGGCGTGGAATTTAAGATGGATTGTTTGAAGAATGGCATGGAAGCTAAGATGGATGACATGGAAGCTAGCATGGAATCTAAGATGGATGACATGGAAGCTAAGATGGAAAACATGAAGAATGATCTAAAAGCAGACATGGAAGGTTTGACAAAGTTGATACAAGAAATGTTTCGTAATGGTGAAAAGATAGTAGAGGAAACTCATGAAGAGAACAAAATAAATGTTAATCATGATTTCATAAACTCTAATGTTGGAGGGAAGAACCACCATATTCAAAAAATGGATCTGAGGAAGTTTGATGGAAAGGATCATGTTACATCGATACTACAAACGGAGTAATATTTTGATCTCAATAATGTGCAAAACACACAAAAGGTATGCCTTGAAACTTTATATTTAGAACAAAATACATTTTTATGGTATCAATGGCTTTGCTCCCATAAAAAAATTGTCACTTGGTCAATTTTTACGAAGGAAATGATAACACATTATGAGGATACAAAGAGCAACACTTTATTTAGCCAATTGATAAATCTCAAAGAAAAGTGTTCAGTGGGGGAGCACATTGAGGACTTCCAAAAATTGAATATAAGGGTAACTGATATTCTAGAGGAACACATGATTGATCTCTTCATAGGTACTTTAAAGGATAACATCCAACATGCTGTTCATGTTTTGCAACCTGATTCAATGGAGAAGGCATTCAGGTTGGCAAGAAAAATTGAATGTAAAATTATGGCGACAAGGAATCCTACCACTCACTTCTATAAAGATGGAAGTGTTGCTACTCCTAGATTTCCACAACCTACAAGGTTGACACCACAATAATTGGAAGAAAAAAAAGCAAAAGGGATTTGCTACAACTATGATAGAAAATACACTAAAGGTCATAAGTGTGCTGAGAAGAAATTATTTTACATAGATTGTGAAGAGGAAGAAGAAAATGAAAAAAAATATTCAAAAGAAGAGGATATACACCAGGAACCAGCCCTAGAAGAGGAAAAAATGAGTCCAACCATATCGTGTAATGCATTGGAAGGAATTACCACTCCTCAAACTCTCAAGATAGAAGGACATATCAAGAAGAAAAAGGTAATAGTGTTGATTGATTCAGGTAGTACCCATAATGTTATTCATTGTAAGGTAGCCAGGGAATTGAATTGTTTCCTATACCCAACACTAGAATGTCAAGTGATGGTTGCAAATGGAGGAACTATAAATTGCTCCAGAAAATGCCATAATATCAAGCTAACCATGGGGGACTATGTATTGAATAATCTAGTGCTTTCCATTCCTATGGGAGGCATTGATGTTGTACTAGGAGTACAATGGTTACAATCTTTGGCGACGGTAGATTTTAATTTTCAAGAACCTTTCTTGAAATTTTTTTTCAAAAGGAAAGGAAGTTGAATTACGAGGTTTTGCAGGGAATCCAAGAAAGATAATAAGCTCTAATGTCATGACAAAGCTTCTAAATAAAGAACAACGAGGTGCAATTGTACAATTATGCTCACTAGAAGTTCCAACATCAAAATCATATATTACTGCAGATCTCCAAAAATCCTTGGACAATCATTCCAAGGTGTTTGAAACTCCCAAAGGACTCACACCTATTCGTGATCATGATCATGCTATTCATTTGATTCCAGGAAGTGTTCCTCCAAACATCAGGCTTTATAGATATCATTATGTCTGAAAGAGAGAAATTGAATGTATGATTGTAGAAATGTTAGAGGAGGGTATAATTCAACCTAGTCAAAGTTCTTTCTCTGCTCCTATAGTATTGGTACGCAAAAAATATGGATCATGGCACATGTTTCTGGATTATAGGGAACTAAATAAGCTCACCATTAAAGATAAATTTCCCATTCCTTTGATTGATGAATTATTGGATGAATTACATGGAGCAATTTATTTTACCAAGTTGGATCCTTATTTAGGATATCATCAAATTAGAATGAAGACTCAAAATATTTTGAAAACAACATTTTGAACTCATGAGGGTCATTATGAATTTTTGGTCATGCCCTTTTCCCTTACCAATGCACCTTCTACATTTCAAGGGTTGATGAATTCCATTTTCAAACCCTTCCTTAGAAAATTTGTGCTAGTACTTTTTGATGACATACTAATCTACAATAGGTCTTGGAAGGATCATGTTCAACATGTTGATAGGGTTCTCAAACTATTGCAGGAGAAACAATTATATGTAAAAACATCTAAATGTTTCATTAGAGTACAAGAGGTGGAATATCTGGGTCATATTATATCTCATGAGGGTGTTAAGGTAGACCCTAACAAAATTAAAGCCATTAAGGAATGGAAAGTCCCCACAACCATAAAGAATTTGCGAGGATTTCTCGGGTTAACAGGGTATTATCACAATTTTGTTAATAATTATGGGAGAATAGGAGCATATCTAACAACATTATTGAAGAAAGATGCATTTTCATGGACTCTTGAAGAAACTAGGGCCTTTGAACATCTTAAAGAGGCAATGTGCCTAGCATTGGTCTTAGCTACGCCAAAATTCACAAAAACCTTTATTGTGGAATGTGATGCCTTAGGAAATAAAATTGTTGTTGTTTTAATGCAATTAGGAAGACCCATTTCTTTTGAAAGTCATCCAATCAAAGGAAATTATTTACAGAAACCTATTTATGAGAAGGAAATTCTAGCAATACTGCATGCACTAAAGAAATGGTGAACTCACCTAATGGGAAGACACTTCAAGGTAAAAAATGATCATGATAGTCTTAAACAATATTTGGAAAAAAACTGTCTTCATACAAGCAAAAAAAATGGGTCACAAAGATGTAGGGTTATGACTTTCAAATAATCTACAAAAACGGGAAGCTAAATGTTGTTGCAGATGCACTCTCAAGAAAGAATGAAGAGGTGGAAGCATTTCTTTGTGTCATTTCTATTATTCAAAATTTTATGGTGGAATGTCTGGTTTTCCAGCAGAATAAAGGTGAGACAATTAAGACCCCGGATCTTCTAAAACCTTTATCCATTCCAAGTCAAATTTGAGAGGATATTTCAATGGATTTTATCACAGGTTTACCTAAGTCCAAAGGAAAGAGTGTCATCATGGTGGTAGTTGATAGACTTACCAAGTATGCACACTTTTGTGCATTATCTCATCCATTTAAAGAAAGTATAGTTGCTACTACATTTATGGACACAATTCAAAAGCTACATGGAAACCCAAGGGTTATTGTGAGCGACGGAGATCCCATTTTTACTGGAAATTTTTGGACGAAGTTATTTTCTTGTTTGGGTACTCAATTAGCTCATAGCTCATCTTATCATCCTCAATCCGATGGTCAAACTGAGATAGTAAATAAATGTTTGCAAGGATATCTTCATTGTTTTGTATCTAATAAATAAACACAATGGGTTAAGTTGTTACCTCTCGTTGAATGTTGGTATAACACTTCCTTCCATACTGCAGCAAAAATGACCCCATTTATGGCACTTTATGGATATCATAAACCATCCATCACATCATCTTTAAGAGAAAATTCGAAGGTTCAAGCAGTGGAAGATCACATCGAGCATCAACAAGAAGTTCTCCAACTCTTAAAGTATAACCTAATTTTGGCACAAAATCGAATGAAACAATAGGCAAACCAACATCGCAGTGAGAGAAGTTTTGATGTAGGAGACTGGGTATTTTTACAGCTACAACCATACAAACAAATGTCCCTAAAGCAAGCTAATAAGGATAATAAATTATCATCAAAGTACTATGGCCCTCACAAAGTGTTGCAAAAGATTGGTACTATGGCATACAAATTGGAGCTTCCTGCTTCTTCACGAATGCATCCAATTTTCCATGTTTCATGCTTAAAGAAGGTTATAGGTGAGAATATTCCAGTTCAAACAATATTGCCAGAAATTTTTGAGGAAGGAAAAATCATATTGGAACCTGAAGCAGTCACGGAAACAAGAACTCGACAGCTACAAAATTGATCAATTTCAGAGTATCTCATCAATTGGAAGAACCTACCCACTGAAGATTCTACATGGGAGGATGAGAAATTTTACAGAAGCACCTATATCTACTCAAGCATTGAGGACAACACTTCTTTTGAAGGAGAGGGGCATATTAGGTCCCTATATTACTAGTATAGTCCCTTATTATTGTTAGTGTAACCGCCTTATTATTATTATTGTACCCCTGTAACCCCCATATTGTTATTATTGTGCCCTTAAATTATTATTGTTAAGTTGGCTAGGGCTACATTATGGCCTCACTAGGATTACATTGTGGCCCCAAGGACTCCTATCTATAGAAAGGAGGTTTTTTCATTTGTATCATCCAACAATTATTCATTCATGTAATGTATTGGAGGTTGCCCCCTCAAAGTGGCTTATTTCTAAGGCGTTGATATCTCTTTTCTTCTATTTTTGGAGCTGGTCTAACAACATAGATGCACGCCATATGCGATATTATGTGTCTATATGGACTTAAAAAAATCCATATGAATAAGCATACATATTGGTTATCAGGATGAAATATGAAAGGAACCCATAGATCGTGAACAAATACCTTTTAGATGTAAGAAATTCCATGAATATGGCCACCTATTTAGGGAATGCACGGTAAACCAAACAAAAATTCCTTCAAAAGTGGAGCATTAGGAGTATTATGAAGGGTTTTAAAAAGTCTCAAAAAAAAAAAAAATTAATAAGAGAATTCATCATTACTCAATCTTTCTAAAAAAGGAAGATATCCCTGAATAAAATGAGGAAAAAATAGAAAAAACTAGTGAGAACGCAAATACTCAAAAAAACATACATGGGAATGAAGAAAACTAAAGGGGGGAATTAAAGCAGAAGGGAAATATAGAAGACACAATAATGGAATAGGAGGAGCAAAAGGAACTAAACCCAAAAGAGAAAGAGGGTGCATATCTCAAATAAAGAGATATCCAAATGATAGCATTAGAATGGAAATCAAAATATCTAGTCACTATACTAGAAGATAATTTCCAATCAATAAATCGAGCTAATCTCAAATCTCAAAAAAGGTCGCACAAGAAATCACCAGGTAAATCCTCAAAACCCTCCTCTATATATTTAGGACTTAAAATTAATATCGATAAGGAACTCTCCAAGGGGGAAAAGGAATATTAAAAAAGAGATAGAAAGAGAAATAAATAGCCTATATAGGAAATGGGGGAATGCTTAGTTAACATTGGTAGAGTGGTATTGACTATAGGGACCTTCCAATATCCCCCTTAAAATCCTCAATGAAATTAATATGATGGAATATTAGCAGTTTCAATGGAAAAAAACAATAAGAGACTCCCAAGAATAAACTAAACAAGAAAACCTTGACATATTCATGATGCAAGAAACCAAATTTCCTATGGAAGTATTTAAAAAAATATCCAAGTCGATCTGAAAAGATTGTCAATCAATAGAAAATGTTGCTCTTGGAGCATCAAGAGGCATATCAATCCTATGGAACCATGAAATATAACATTTTTAGAGTCCTTAGCCACACCAAAAACTTAAAAAACTTGATTTCAAATATTAGGCTCCTTAAAATTTGGATTCATCACTAATGTGTATGGTCCAATTGTACTCTTGGAAAATAAAATGCTTCATCTGAAATATTTGAAACATAGAAAATTTGAAGGATATAATTATTATATAATTAAATAGGATTTCAACAAAATCAAATTCATCCTATGAAAAAGTGGAGGAATTAGAAGATTAGATGAGGATTCACATCTCATCACATACTTCTTGCAACACTCAAAACTAGTGGACCAAGAAGCCAACAATGTTATCTTCACTTGGAGTAATAAGAGAGGAGGTTACTCCTAGGTATCATCACAACTTTATATTTTTTTCTATCTGATACTCTCTTCCTCTTCGGTCTCAATTTTGAATAAAAAGATTTACTTGTCATTTTTCTAATCATTGGCCCATAAAAATTCTCATGGACTAGAAAGGAACTCCAAGGAACAACATTTCTTCTTTGAAACTATTTGGACGAGGTACCTCTCTTTTAAGAGCAACATATAAAATTAGTGGTGTGAAGAAAATTTCATACAAGGCAAGACCATGTACCAATTTCAACAAAATTTAAAATTTATTAACAAAAAACTAAAGGAAATGAACATAGTAGAATTTGTCAACATACATGAAGAAAAGTAGAAATTGGAAAAATAAATGGAGAGCATCCAACAATAAAGCATACAATAAGGAGGAAGTGAAGAACTATAACACAAAGAATCCATCACTAGAATTCAATTTGAAGAAAACTTGAAACAAGAGGAAACTCAACCGAAGAAAAAACTCAAGAGTACAATGGTTAAATAAGCGAGAAAAAAACAAGCTCTTCCATAGATAAAGGACTCAACACCAATTAAAAAGCATAATTCTCAGCCTCAATAACTCTCAAATCCAAAAATATGAGATCCATTAGGAAATTATTTTAGAACTCAAACAATATTTAATGAGCTTCTAATGGAACCAGTAATTGATAGAAGAGCTATTAAAATAACAATAATACTAATAAACTTAAAATGATCACTAATGAACATAATGATATTCTTATGTGATGGTTCACTCTAGTAGAGGTGGAGGAAATAGTAAAGGATATGCCCAAAAAGAAATTCCCAAGGACAAATAGATTCACTACATAATTTTTTCAAGAATGTCAACATATTAGTGGCAAAGACGTGATGCAACTTATTGAAAATTCAAGGAAATCATATTCCCTACTCACGACCTTCTATTTGAATGTTATTTTCTAGTTCCAAAGAAATATCATTCTGAAAAACATGCAGACTTCAAACCCAATACACTTTGCATTGCAATATATAAAATAATTTCAAATGTCATAGCTAATAGAATGAAGCCTCTTCTCCCATCAATAATATCATAGGAAAAATATGATACGTAGAGGGAAGGAAAATCCTTAACGGTATTCTCACAGCTAACAAACATATGTATTCCCTCTTTGCCTTCAAAAAAATGGGTATGATAATCAAACTTGATATTCTAAATTATTTCGATAGGCTCTACTGGAAATTCATTTTCCACATGCTAAAATTTTATTCTTTCGCTGAAGCTTGGATTTCATGGGTCATCCAACTGACAATGAAAGTTTTTTTAATCTATATTGGTTAATGAATCCCCCTCTCAAACTTTTTATCACTCCCACGATCTTAGACAAGGATACCACCTCCCCCCATATCTCTTCCTCCTCATGGTGGTAGGTTTAAATAGAGAAATCAAACATGTTGTCTCAGAGGGTTCATTAAGATGAATACTCTTATATCTTGGTTGAGATTATGTAAGCCAAAGGTCACATGTGGATTCGGCCTAAGAGAGATAGAAATTCTCATTCAAGCCCTCGGAACCAAAATTTGGTGGATATGGCTTAAAAAACCAAGGTATATATGGAAAAAAAACATGGAAAAATAAATACACTCTAGACATCAATCAATATCACTAATATTGACTACATTTACAAATAAAAGGATCACGTTTATGAAGCTAGGCATGTAACAATAAATATCTTATTCAATATCATTGTTTTTGGGAGGTTTGGGATGGAAACTTGTCCCTCCTTTAGGAAGACTCCTAGAAACAATGTCTACGACTTGAATAAGAATGGGATGTGAAAAACCTCAAATCATAACAAGAAGGAAGAAGTGAATCATTACAACACAAAGAATCCATCACTAGAATTCAACTTGAAGAAAACTTGAAAGAAGAGGAAATTCTCTCGAAGTAAAAAATCAAGAGTACAATGGTTAAAAGAGGGAGAAAAAAACAAGTTCTTCCATAGATAAAGGACTCAACAGCAAGAAAAAAAAAATTTCTTAGCCTCAATAAATCTCAAATCTTAAAAAATGATATCCATTAGGGAATTACTTTATAAATCAAACAATATTTAATGAGCTTCTAATGGAAATAGTAAGGGATAAACGAGCTATTATAACAATAATAACAATAATACTAATAATAATAATAATATACCTAAAATGATCACTGATAAACATAATGATATTCTTATGTGACGATTCACTCTAGTAGATGTCGAATAAATAGTAAGGGATATGCCCAAAAAGAAATCCCCACGCACAAATAGATTCATTAACTAATTATTTTAGGAATGCCAATAGATTATAGGCAAAGACATGATGCAACTTATTGAAAATTCAAGGAAATCATCTTCCCTACTCACGACCTTAGATTCAAGTGTTATTGTTCTAGTTCCAAAGAAATATCATTTTGAAAAACATGTAGACTTCAAACCCAATACTCTTTGCAATGCAATATATAAAATAATTTCAAATGTCATAGCTAATAGAATGAAGCCTCTCCTCCCATCAATAATATCATAGGAAAAATAGGATACGTAGAGGAAAGGAAAATGCTTAATGGTATTCGTATAGCTAACAAACATATACATTCTCTCTTTTCCTTGAAAAAAATGGGTATGATAATCAAACTTAATATTCCAAATTCTTTTGATAGGTTCAACTGGAAAATATTTTCCACATGCCAAAATTTTATTATTTTGTTGAAACTTGGATTTCATGGGTCTTGCAACTGATAACAATTTTTTTTTTCTCTATATTGGTTTATGAATCCCCCTCTCCAACTTTTTATCCCTCCCATGATCTTAGACAACGATGCCACCTCTCCCCATATCTCTTCCTCCTCATGGTGGTAGGTTTAAATACAAAAATCAAAGATGTTGTCTCAGAGGGTTAATTAAGAGGGATACTCTTATATCTTGGTTGAGATTATGTAAGAGAAAGGTCACATGTGGGTTGGGCCTAAGAGAGATAGAAATTATCATTCAAGTCCTAGGAGCCAAAATGGAGGTAGGCTAAAAATCCAAGGTATCTATGGAAAAAAACATGGAAAAATAAATACACTCTAGACATCAATCAATGTCACTAATATGACTACACATACAAATAAAAGGATCATGTTTATGAAACTAGGCATGTAACAATAAACACCTTATCATTATTTTGGGGATGTTTGGGATGGAAACTTATCCCTCCTTTAGGAAGACTCCTAGAAACAATGTGTACGACTTGAATAAGAATGAGATGTGGAAAACCTCAAATATAGCTTGAAATCACAAGGAAAAACATTCGTTAGGAACTATTGGATTCAAACAAAAATGGAATACTAGTGGTGACATTGGGAAGAAAACACACACTAGCCAACCAAAATTAGCAACAAATATAAGAATACCCTAATGACAGAGCTAGAGACCAAGAAAAATGAAATACAACATGAGAATGATATCCTTCAAGAGGGGTATAAACCCAAAGGTACTTTAAATATAATGGAGGAATATAATATCCTTGCAAGAACTATGAGAGAAAATTGGAGAAATCCAAAATATAAACAAAAATAAATTTCTTCTTTGTCTAAGGAAAAAATTGAACTTTTTCTCTATTTGGTAAAAAGTTACATCTTATATGGTGCAACATTCCATATTTTTTCTCATCACCCTTGAGGGAGACATTGTTACCTTTCCAACACAGACAACTGATAAGCACAATACATCAAAACCCAAACACTCAAAAGTGTCACAATGAAACAACAAAAAGTATCCATCTAAAAAACAAGCAAAAAACATGAGCATCAGGGCCTCCCTTAGGGGAAAATAGCCCAAACCATACCAATATGTTTTTATGGATCTGTCTCATCATATTGAAAAAAACACATAGTAGTTTTCCAAAAAATAAAATATGTACATAGGTACTCTAGAAAATTCATCATGTACTAGAGTGAAATTTAAATAAATAAAAGCATGATAGACCCAGGTAATAAGGTCTAATGTCCGAAACATGGACAACATTTTCATCTTTCTCTGTTATGTGCCATGCCTCCATATCCTAGTGTAAACCATCTTTAGAAATACTGTGAGATGTATTGTTCCATTCCCTATAAATATGGCATAAAAAAATAAGTACAAAAGACAATTTTATAGCATGTATCTCTTCAAAAGGATAGGAAGTAACACAATATTTTGACATGTTTGTGAATTATTGACCTAGTTTATGACATTCATAGAATCACCAAATATTTGAATTGAATCAATTCTGAGTTGGACGAGCTAGCATAAAAGTAGTTTTGGAATAAGGAGTTCCGCAATGTTGTTTGTGCCACTACCAATACCCACTGATGCATCCAAAGTACTGTTGTGATTTTTATGAAGAATCATACCAGTTCCACATCTAATTTGATTATCATATGCCCCATAAAAATAATGCCACATAATTTTATAGTTTAATTTCTCAATACATATGTGTCTAGGTGAAGTAGTGTTGTCCTAGAAAATCCCTTTACTCCTGGCCAGCCAAATTCCCCATGAAATTAATGGAATCCTTCTATGGCTTGTCTCTTTGTTTTCCACCCACCAGCGATGCCATGCCTCCCCACAATTTTCACCATTCCAACTAGAGATGATATTGATAAGGGCCAATGTGAAATCCCAAACATTTTTTGTGAAACAAAAAGAAAGAAAGAGGTGATCCAAGGATTACTCATCATCCTTGTAAAGAACACACCAACCAGGCCCAGCTAGAAATATCTTCTGAAGTGTGTCCCATGTAGGCACCTATTTCTTTAGGATACATCAAAATAAAAGTCTAGCTTTTGCAGGATAGTTCAAATTTCCTTAGTGACTTTCACCACCATTCTTGATCTCCCCACTCCCTTCTCTTTATTAAATATTCATAACATTCTTTTGGCGAATAGTGGCCTAATTTTGAATGAACCCAACATATGGTGTCTAGGAAGTATTTTAACCGAACTCTATTTCGAGATAATTCTTGAGTATAAACCTGCCATTCCGATATCCATTGTCGTTCAATTTGGAGATTGTCCACTGATTTCCAAGCCTGTTTCCAAATAGTGGTATCATCATGTTTTGAAATTTGATAGAGACAATAGACCCCTTTTTGATGTAATGTTTTGACAAGACCTCCAGAAAGACTATATAATTCATTGCACCCTATTCAATGATCCAGCCCAACCTTGCATTTTTCACCATTAACCACCTGCCATGCCAGAACTTCTTCCACTAACCCAAGTGACAACATCACTACCTTCGAAATAAATGATGAATTAGTGTATCCTTTTTTGAGAAATCTAATCCATTCTTCCATAGGATTTGGATCAATGTATTTCCTTTTTACCACCATTTTCCAAATATTGTCTTGAGTCATCAATCTCCATCTTAATTCTGCATCCAAAGTAATGACAAAAGAACCCAAGTTCTTTATGCCCCAACAACCCCATTCCTTTGGTCTTGCAATTTCCTCTCAAACCACAAAAGGTAAAACCATTTTTTCCTTCTTTCCAGCCCATAAAAACCCATTGCATATGCTCTTTATTTTGTTTAGAATGCCTTTAGGGACCCATGACGAGGCAATACAATACACCAAAATTTCCAACAACACTGATTTTATTAGCACTAGCCTCCCAGCCCTAGAAAGCCATTTGTAGCTCCAAAGATTTATATGCTTCTCAATTTTTTCAAATAACCATGATAAATAATGTTGTCTATAAGAATAAGGTTTTAAATAAAAACCTAGGTATTTTAGGCTTTCCCCCATCTTGACTTCGGCATAAGGAAGGACCTTTGAAACCCGAGCTAAATCTATACCCATGATACCATCATATGTCAAAGATGATTTCTAGATGTTTACAACCATATCAGTAGCCTTCATGAACAAGTCCAAAATACTTTTCATTTGAATCACCTCCTCTTGAATCCCATTAATAAAGTGTAATATATCATCCAATAATAACAAATGGGATACGAACAAATTTTTTGTTACTTCAATACCTATTATTTCTCATCTTCCCTTAGCTAAAGGAATAAGTCAGCTTAGTAATTCAATAGCTAACAGAAACCACAATGGTGATAGTGGGGCACTGTTTCCAGAGTTCGCTCTGGTTATGAAATAAAGAGGATGCTACCCCATTAATAAGAGCTGTGAAGGACACATTAGAAATACATCCCATGATCTAGTTTACAAAATCAATTTTGAAGCCCAAGTGGGGCAGCAAAAGTATCAAGTATAACTAAATGATGCAGTCATAAGCTTTGGAAATATAAATATTAACTATCATGCATTTATTTCCTGACAGCTTTATGCTATGCATAGTTTCTTTTGCCACCCAAATGACTTCATGAATTTGCATGCCATCTAGAAATCCAAATTTTTCTTTAGAGATATTACAAGACAATAAATGTTTTAATCTGTTTCCAATGATTTTTCGAAAGATTTTTAAAATACAGTTTCACAAAGAAATAGGCATGAAATTAGAAAATGATGAATGGGAATTAGATTTGGGAATGAGGGCCAGGAATGTTGAGTTGAAAGGATCGCAGATAGTTCCTTTTTGTTGGGATTATTCCACCACACTAGTAATGGCCACCCCCATCAAATCGAAAAAATGTTTAAAAAATTCCACAGTCCAGCCATCTGGTCTAGTGCTTTTGTCTTTCTCCATAGCTTTTAGGATGAGTTCTACTTCTTTACTCATTACAGGTCGACCATGAGATGATCATTGTCCACCTTTTCAACATACCTTGGAAACATTTCAGCCACTCTGATCACTTCCCCAATTAAGGCTCCCTCCTGAACACTGAAGAGGGATTTGAAATGATTTTTCCCATAGTGGCTAAATCATTAAAGGATTTGGAAACACCATCCTATGGCTTATCCAATTCCCAAATAGTATTTGATTTTTTTCTCCCTTTTGCATAATTTTGTAAGAATTTAATGTTTCCATCCCCTACTCAGAACCAAATAGCTCAACTCTTTATACTCCACTGCTCTTCCTTGTCCAACAATATTTTCCTCCTCCACATTTCCAAGGCCTTGATCTAGTCCCTCTTCACATCATCCACATAACCTTCATACCCCCGACTTTCCAATTTTTTTAATTCCTCCCCAATGGACCAACTCTCCCCAGATCCTTTATTAGACTTCTATTTTCCCAATGAATTGATTCCTTTTTTATATTTTTCAATTTTTTTTCAAAGGAATGAGCATGAGTGGTGTTTTCAGCCCTATCCATAGGCCTTTATGTATTAAACACGAGTATATTATAGACTTTTTATTTTAACCATCCTACATTAAATTTGAAAGGGAACCCAGTTTCCTGTTGGGGCCAGCTAACTCCAGCAAAATAGGAGAATGCACAGATTCTCCCTTGGTGCCCACCCAATGTCTGAACCTCAAAATATAGCTAGCCAGGTCTTTATTAAGGAGAAAATGATCCAGTACTTTATCCACCCGGGCCTGCCTCACCCACTTTTTCCTCCATGTAGGTGAATTTTTTATAAGATTTGAATCGATGATTTGACCCTCCCTTAACTTTTTTAATAAAAATAAGCTAAAGGGTCTGCAAAGCCTCAGGTCCCTAAGTTTATGACATTCCTGGGGAGAAATTAAGGTCTCCCCCAACCACCAAATTCAGATCTTTCATAAAATATGTTGTTAAAAGGTTTTTTCAGAAAGGCACCCACTCCAAGAAAGGTTCGTATATGTTCAGAATGGGGATTTTGGTACCTAAATCCATGAAAAATACTTCTACTCCAATAATGAATTTAGAGGTCCAAGAATTATTAATATTTATGGCACTATTTTTTAAACCAATTGCTAACCCACTAGATCTTCCTCTAACATCTGAAGTCACAAAAGTCTAGCCTGAGAGAATTTTCATGAGAGTGTCTGTAACCTAGACACCCTGGACTAAGGTCACTTGGAGCAATAACACATCAAGTCTATAATTAAGAAGAATATATTTTAAAGCTATTTTTTTAGGGACACTAGCTAGTCCTCTGTAGTAAAAATACAAGACAATCATTTAGTCATAATGTCAAGGGATCACGCTACTCTAAGCGCCCCTTTTAGTGAAAGTTTTTTTTTTCTATATGCAACGTCAAGCATGGCCCTAAGTTGGGCTTTGGATATATCAGTTTTATGACCCCTAATACACTTTGATTTATCTAGGGTGTGATTTATCCCGAAACCTCCATGTGTCTCAATCTCCATCAATTTTGTTTCCCTGGGTCTCAGGTTGTATGGAATAATGTCAATAGAGAGTTTCATAATTGTAGTTATAATGCTATCCATGGCCAAGTGAGAGGATACTAATGCACAAAGACTCATTTAAATTTTTCCTAGAAGGACCAGGCATCTTCATAGAAATTAATAAATGATCAGAGGAATTTATAATAGAAGTTGAGGGGCTAGGAGTAGTACTTGCCAAATCTGATGTAGGATCAGCAAGGAATTGATCAGTTTGCACTTGGTTTATGTAACCGACATGGATGGGATCCTACTGATGATTAGGATCCTTGTATCTTCCATTAGCACTGGCCCCTCATACTAAATAGTCACATTCTCCTCATGTTCTGAGTTGCCTCCAACCACCTCCTGGGCACCCAAATCCACTCGAGTCTCAGATCCATTCTTAGTCCCTCCCTTTTTTCAATGCCTTCAACTGAAACCAAGAGGAAAATCCCTAGCCATGTGGCCATGTTTATGACACCTATGGCACTAGAATGGTAGGTGTTCCTAATAAATCAATTATAAGTATGAGTGACCCTCCATATGTAATAAAATTTTCACAATCCAACCCTCTTGAGGAGCAAGGAGAATCAGAATGTGAGCAATGTTCCTCGATCTTGTCTCCAGAAAAAACATATCTACATCCAAAAATGTGCCAAGACCATTCCCATTAGCCCAAAATACATCCATTATCTAGAAGTGTGGAGGAAGTGCAGTAAGACAAACCCACAAAAAAATTTCATCCAGTATTTCCCGATTATAATAAAACATTGGCATCCATTGTTTAAAGAGTATAAACGCTATGCCAAAACCCCAATTTCTTTCCGTGACCTATTCCAAGGTTTCACCTTGCTAGAACCTGGGCATAAGCCATCCATTTGATAATGTAATGACATCCACTTCCCTGTCTAGAGCCGCAACCCAATTGTTCTCAATCGAACCATAAATGAACTCTGCAATGAAAAATTTCCCTCCACTAGAATGGATTATGACGTTGCCGTCATAGTGTGAATATGAGTATTGACCCCAAACACCAAATTTGGGCACTCAGGACATTCTGTTATCACCTTCCCTTCCTTGCACTTTGTCCCCGTGTGACCTCCTAATTGCACCGATATATTTGTGGTGTGAGCCCCTTCATTCAAATCTTCCTCTATATCTTTTGGACTCAAAACCCCTCTACCTGGTTCGAAGCTGTAATATTCCAAAATAGGAAAAGCAACAATATGGAACATAAAACTGGAAATATTAGTGAATATCAACACATCAAACATGAGACAGTGAAAGAGCCATATTATTATTAATATCATCTAAAAATAAGTACAATATCTTGAGTAACAAATCACTCAAGCAAGGAAAACAAGCCTCTAATGAACAAACACACTCAATCATGAAATGTTGTTGCTATAAAAAATGACAGAGAATTAATACAGCACAATCTGAGTGAGTATAACTGTATCTAGAAAATATAATGATATATATCTACTAACATATGGCTCAAAAAGTGTCGGGAATAGAGATATAAGCTCCCAAGCACATTTCCAAGACAACCCAAAAAGGTTTTCCGAAAATAACCAAAATATAAAAATAATGAAATCCAGCATTAGGGCTGAATAATATCTACAACTGGATAACTGGTAAGAGGTGGTTGATGTGATGTAGAAATGGATGAAACTCCTCCAATATCTCTCTTGGATGAAGGGCTGCTACCCTCACTGGAAATCTAACTCGCCAAATGGGGAACTTAACCCTCCACTGCAACTGCTCAATAAAATAACTTAGTTTATGAGGAAAAATGCATTGTAGGGGATAGTAGTAGCTTGCCCTAATTACAAATGACAAAATTATGCTCAAGGAACCTCCTTTCTAGCCTCTTGGGTGAAGGGCTGCTCCCTCCCCTAGAAAACAAGCTCAGAAACTGACCCTATCAATCCTCCACTGCCTTTGTCCTACAAAACAACACAACCCTGGAGGAGACTGCATTTTGGCTAATGGATGAAGCTTGGCCTAATGTCAGATGGTGGAAATGCAGCTCAATAAACCTCTCCTAGGTGGGCACTCAAAGTCCCCCAAGGATGAGGGTGGGATTACCGCCCGGGAACACCCTTGTGCTGAAAAACACATCAGACTCTGCTAACCAGCTAAAGCGTGCAAGAAATCATAATAGACCAAGAAATAAACAATAATTGGAATGCCCGATATGGCTGTCATCATCATCCTTTTATCCTTGGTGAGTTTCCTCACCCTAGGCCCCACACATTAAATTCAATACTCTCATGGAGACTTCCTCCCACTAGCACTACATTGTCCCTCATTAACTATATAATCCCTCCATATGAGCACTGTTGATTTGGTCAAAATTCACCCCATCCACATGCTCCAACCTCTATTCACACATGGGGGTGCTTTATCCAGCTGATATGATGATCCTCATCCACATAAGAAGTGTGTTTATTCCTAATAAGGAGATTTATGGGTCTCCCTACCCTCTTATTCATCTATCTAAATGACAATAGAAGATTTAAATATTCCAACTAGCTAAAAGCTAATTAGGAATATTATGGTCCTCCCCTCCCAAATGTTGCTTGTCCTCATGCAACTGTGAGGATGAATGCTGCAAAACCTCTCCTCCTTCCTTGGTGGCATCCACATATGATAATCCCCCCTAGTAAATCTAGTGTTTTCTCATCAATCTCCCCCTTAGCTGCTCTTCCCAAGTGTCCAAGTTATCCAAATGGCTCGCATCATAAGCAAGTAAGATATCTATGGTAGCAACCACATACTATCTAATGTTATCACTGAAGCATGGGGCATAAGAAATTTTGGAGATCTCGCTCCTAGTGAACAAATCCAATTCATGTGCCATTCCTCCCCTTATCCCAACAATAGTGATAAAAACATCATCAACATATGGGATCAAAATCAAAGATACATTGACTACCATATGAAATACCATAGGATGATAAGGGTCCCTCAAAGGGAACCATTGCAGTTCTGCTCCTTGTTGCCTGCAAACATGATTTGATAAGTGGTTTTCTGACCACTTTATTGTTGCCACTATCCTTTCACATGCTTGTAAGTAGTAGAGGGAATTTGGTGTCAACTGAGAACACCTTGAATCAGTTATCATTTCCCCAAAGCATCGTAGGGAGTGGTCATTTCCATTACTGATTTTGGCCCCTAGTATAACATGAAGTCTAAAGAAATGACTCCCCTTTTGTGGAGTAATTTACTATAAATGAATGGCAAAGGAATACAAATACTTGGTTACTTGATCATTATCCACAAAATCACAATCCTTACCATGTACCTTTGGCAAGCTAGGGAAGAGGTTCATAGATGAGCCTTCCTATATCTCTATCAGAAGGGAAAGTGGTTGTAACAATGTTGAAAGGTGGTTGTTTTCCTCCTCAACCTTCAAGAAAACCATACACCTCTTGATGTGCTGGTGCACATCCTCTTTGAGATCCTCGTAAGAAAATCCCTCCATAATGGTTTGATATGCCCCCATGAAATTTGTGTGACCAGAAAGAAGTGCTTCATGTGCTACATGTATAATATTCTTCCTGAAATTAGAGTCTCTAGCCAAGAAGATCCTATTATGATAATAGATGACTCCATCCACCACTGTATACCTCTCATCTATCACCTTCCCATCAAGAATTTCATAGGTGAAGTGATCCTTAAAGGATTCCACCAATAGATGGGACTCCCAATAAGGATCTATTCCCAACAATGATAGCATTCCTGGCCCTTGTGGAAAGGCACCTTTCATTTTATTGCTCCCCTCTTTGACATGTTTACCCTACCTCTGCTACCTCCCTTATTATTTCCCCTACTTAAGTATGGGTTGAATTTTATGGAGGTTAGTCCTCACTCGAAATCTATCATCCATCCAAAAATTTCTAACTTTTTCCAATGTATGCATGAACACAAACACTCTTCTACTATATATGGAAGATTCCCTCCTATTTGGAAGCATCTTCTGACTCTCAAATGCCATGGAGTAGCCCCCTTTCACGATGATGGTGCCATCATCCATCCCTGAAACATCTCCTCTCATCGCAATATGCTTGGTGAGAGTTAGTAATACTAATACCAGAAGAATTTCCCTCTCCTCCTTTAGCCTACCAAAGACTCTCTACACTATGCTAAGTTCACCCAAGGTTCTCACCTCATTCAGATCTATCAGTGGTGCATATTTTTGTGAGAAATCTCTAACAAACTCTTGGTTAGGGGTCCTTCCTGGTGGAATGCCTACAAATAATACTACATCATGGGTCAAATTCAACTCCATAACTGAGTGGATTATTGTGTCCTTGCTCCCAATATGAAATTTAGGCTATATATTGTGTGCATAATCTACCTTATGGGGATAAGTGTGCATGCCCCTAATCATATGATGCTTACTACTGTTCTTATATACCCACTCCATATGTAACGTATCCCAATCCGTGGTGACCTTCCCCAATGTAACCAACCACTGCACACCCAATATAACATTGGTGTCAAGAATATCAAATACAAAGAAGTTATTAGTCAAGGTGTATGTTCCCATGGTGATAGATAAATCTAGAACATACTTCATGAAATACATGATTCTAACTCCTGGATCCAAAACTAAAAATCCTTCAAAATCATCAGTGGGTAGTGCTCTCCTCTGCACTAATTGAGCATCAATAAAGTTGTGCGTAGCCCCACTTTCAATCAACATTGATACTCTTTGATCCTGAATGGTACCTCAGAATCTCAGGGTCAAATACTTGGGTACTCCCCACAAAGATGAAAGGGCCCCTCCAACTAGAGAAAATGCCCCATTCCCACCTCCTGGTGGTGGTGGATCCTCTCTTGCTATCCCACCATTTTTTTCCCCCTTCTGGCTCCTCTTCTTCTTACTCCCCACTATCAGAGAATACCTCAATATACTATGTTTTCCCTGATGCACATCAATGCCATGGTGCCCATGGTTCTTAGAATGTTTCTTCTCAAGTCTCTTCGGACATCATCACTAATAGGTCTTTTGTTTTGGTTCTATTTTCAAGGGAGAACCTTCACATATTTCCCTTTTTGCTGGAAGGGTGGCCTTGGCTAAAATGGAGCCTTTTCCCTTGCTAAAGAATCTTTTAAATCTCTTTCCCTTTCAATATCATATTGAAGATTAGTTGGTTTAGTATATTTAACCAACCCATGCAAAGGCTCTACTAGCCCATGAATGAACATATAAACCATCGTAACTATAGATAAATTAGGAACCACGACAAAAAGTTTTAGAAATTCAGAAATATAGGTCTCTAGATTACCTGACTGCTTGAGCTTGGCTAGCTTAATAAAATATGTCTCTGGGTCTCTCTGATCAAATATCTCTACTAACCTCCGAGTGAAATCTGAATATACAGTCACATTGGCTTGCCCTAATTTAGAAAGACCATGAAACAATCAATCATGTGCGTTACCTTCCAGGTGCAACACTACTATTTTGATGGTCTCCATATATGGTACTTGGTTCAACTAGAAGTACATGCCTATATTCTCAAACAAATACTTTTATGTGCACTTGGATGATCCATCAAAAGCGCGCAAAAATAATCTACCCATGGTTCATTGTAGATCTTTGTTCTGTGTGAATCCTTGAGTTATATTGTTATGTTTGGGTCTCCTATTTTCCTTGATCTAACAAAACTCCTCAAAGGTTATATTATCTTTGAATCTCCGAGATTGAGACTCATACTCTACAAAATAATCTTTTAGAGTTTCTTCTTCTTTGGGTCCTCCATTTCCCACTGCTAAGAATGTAGGCATAGTGGAGCGTTGGGAAACTTACTATCTCATTGGTTGATCATACTAGTGAGGTGAAATGCCAGATATTTCTCTATTTAGAAACCCTATAGGAGTTTATTTGTGTCTCTCCATCTCCATCTCCTTGATTTATTGGGCAATATCCTGCATGATTTGAAGAAGAAGCTTGGGAAACTCCTTCTCATCCTCCTCTCCTGATATGGGATTTTTTCCCTTGTCTTCTTTGTTGTCTGTATAATCATATCTCCAGTTTCTATTAAGTTACCTCTTCTCTCTTTATGTGAGAGGGTCTCCTCCTTCCGATGAAAAATATGTTGTAATACATAGGCTGAGCCAAGATTATGCTTTGGTACCACTATAATATTCCAAAATAGGAAAAGAAGCAATATGGAATATAAAATTGTAAATATCAGTGCATATCAACACATCAAACATGAGACAACGAAAGAGAAATATTATTATTAATATCAGTAGAAAATAATTAGAATATCTTGAGGAACAAATCACTCAAGCAAGGCAAACAAGCCTCTAATGAACAAACACACTCAATCATGAAATGTTGTTGCTATAAAAAATGTTGCAGAACCAATACAATGCAGTCTCAGAGAGTATAACTGTAGCTGGAAAATATAATGATATATATTTACTAATATATGGCTTCAAAAGTGTCAGGAAAATAGATCTAAGCTCCCAAGCACATTTCCAAGACAACCCAGAAAGGATTTCCAAAAATAACCAAAATACGAAAATGATGAAATGCAACCCTAGGGCTCAACAATATCTTCAAGTAGATAACTGATAGGAGGTGGATGATATGATGTAGAAATGGATGAAAATACTTCAATATATCTCCTATATGAAGGTTTGATCGCCTCACTGGAAATATAACTCGCCAAATGGGGCACTAAACCCTCCACTGCAACTGCTCAATAAAATAATGTAGCTTATGAGGAAAATCGCGATGTAGGGGATGGTAGAAGCTTGGCCTGATGCCAAATTATAAAATTATGCTCAAGGACCCTACTTTCTAGCCTCTTAGATGAAGGGATGCTCCCTCCACCAGAAAACAAGCTTAGAAACTAACCTTGTCAATCCTCCACTGCCTCTGCCCTACAAAACAACACAACCCTAGATGAGACTGCATTGTGGATAATTGTTGAATCTTGGCTTGATGCCATATGGTGGAAATGAAGCTCAATAAACCTCTCCTTAGTGGGCACTCAAAGTCCCCCTAGGATGATGGTGGTATTCCCTCTCAGGAACACCCTTGTTCTAAACAAAACAATAGACTCTACTAAACAACTGAAGCATGCAAGAAGTCATAAAAGACCAAGTCATAAAATAATCAGACTGCCCACTATGGATTCCATCCTCTTCCTTTTATGCTTCGTGAGCTTCCTCACCCTGGGCCCCACACATTAAAGTCACTACTCTCATGGAGACTTCCTCCCACTAACATTGTTTTGTCCCTCATTAACTATCCACTCCCTCCATACCAGCGCTGTTGATTTGGTCAAACTTGAGCCCATCCACATGTTTCAACCTCTATTCACACATGAGGGTGATTTATTGAGCTGATATGATGATCCTCATCCACATTAGAAGTGGTTTTATTCCTACTAAGGATATTTATGTGTCTCCCTACCCTATTATTCATCTATCTAAATGACAAAAGAAAATTTTAATATTCCAACTAACTGAAAGATAATTAGGAATATTACACAAGCCTACTATAATCCTACTTCCTAGAGGAAGAGGACCTGCCTGTGCCCCTTCATATCCTGTTGTGATATTAACCCACTTCTTTGACACTTTCTCTTCATTGTTTACCCCCGTAATACCCCTAGAAACCTCCATAGGACCGACAGGTGCCCCTAACACCTCACCATATACAATACTACCAAGACCATCTTGTGTCCCCCATTCGACCTCCTTAAATACTACTATAACCCACTCTAAGAGCACTGAGAAAGGAACAGACCCAAGCCCGACACTTTGAATCGATTTTTCAAAGCCCCCCAACCAAGACCCCAGACCAGACTTCCCTAGAACCTCAACAATAACCCCATACATAAAACAAGATTTTAGACCCTCCTTAAAGTCAAAACCAACCCCATACACAATATCCTCCAAACTCCCAAAATAAAAAATAGGAATAACTAAATTCATCATTGAAATAAAACTTACTTTTTTGATTTCATAGAAACCAACAGATCCAACTTTCAGCAAAATTTCATCATGTTTACCTTCCAATGGTTTTTTGTCTAGACCCTATTCATGTGTATGCACCTTTGAGTCAGCATCCTCTGATGGAATAAAGCCCTCCACCGAAATCCACCTCAACTTATCAACACTTTCTCTACCAACAAGAGACCTAGGTGGAAGAGTTACCTTCACCAGATTCGTCTTTGTTGGCTCCATCCCCCAAACTGACAGAATATCCTCCATTACTGGTTCCAGGTCAACAAAATCATTTTGTTTAACTATTTTTCTGACCTTGAGTCCCTGCTACCAAATACCAACCTAGTAATATTTCCAAAATCATAGTCAAGGCATTCCAATAGTAGTCTCGTGACCGTAACCTCCATTAAAACCCAAGCCCAATAATATAGTTAACACATTAAACTGAAACAACTCAAGAAAATAGGACAAATTAAACACTCACAAAAAGAAAAAGTGATGCTGAGCACCTCCTTCATGATAAACCACCAAAAGCACCTCCCTCATGTAACCTGCCCCACTTGGAAAAGACCCGACTTTTAATAGAAAGAACACTCAACACCAGTAGAGCGAAACCCATTGAAAGTGGAGGAGAAAGCCCGATAGTCTGGCAGTTCCTGGGTCCTCCTCGATAATTTCCAAGTGGTGACCTTGGGATGCCAAATGGCAGCTACCCACCATCCTATTTAAATTCTTGCCCCTCCACCAACCTTCCATGTTCCCACCTTTCAAATTTTGGCCCTAAACTAAACATGGTTTTTCCCCAAGGTCACACTAGTTCTTTCGCAAAACAAATTTCTTCATAAAGTTACTCCTGACAAATAAAATACTAAACTTTGATCAATTAAAGGGTTATAGGGGCTAGTCAGGAGTCACCTATGCATGAAAATAATAAAAAGAGTTTAACACCCTCTAAATTAATGTAAATGTTCTTTAGAACTATGTGAATGATTGAAATTCAAACAAATAGATATAAGAAGAGATAACATACAGTCCACAATTGAAGAGTAGAAATAAACACCCTTCAACAATATCATCTTAAAAGGAAATTAGAAACTCTTCCCACAATTCATCATATGGAAAGTCTAATATAAATGAAACATAATAATATTCAAATAAAAACCTACATATATAAATATCATTTGGTACTCAATTGTAGGGAAAGTAAGGGAATATGTTCTAATCACTCCATGGAAAAATCAAGATTGGGAATGTTACTCAAAGGAGTCCAACATGCTTAAAATCTTAAGACTACAATAATCATCCTTTTCTAATCAAAATTACACCCCTCATCCTAATTATTCACGGCCTAATAAATGGTTTCCACATCAATAGAGATTCCTGAAACTGAATTTCATGGAGCCTCTAAATCCAAACTAGTCTCGTCTAGCTATGGATGAGTCTTCAGAAATGAGAAGGTACAGATTATTATATATATATACAGAATCAATTGGAAATGACACCAATAATACATATGAGCTTCATGTTTAGAGAAAGGGCTAATTATAACAAAAATGCTAAATATTCAAAGAAATTTCAATGAAGGGAAGTCCAAAATCACGAATACAATGATAAAAAAAATATAGAATGGCTCAACTCTAGTAAAATTCAGCAATATTTGGAGGCTTATAAATAATATATAAATAATCGTGGACAATTTGCTAAAATTATCACCTCCATTCGTGTGCATGTATGAAGAAATGGAAATAAATAAGCGAAAATCTCACCAATATAGGATTAAAATATAATGAGGAAGCTCTAGATGTCAACTAAAATAAACACATCGTAGACCAACTAAGGGTTTCATGCAAAGAAATAGCAGATCAAGACCATATTTTCCATAGAGGGTGTTCAAGGAAAGTAGCTGTCCCTAGTTCAGGATGGGTGCCATGAGCACAAAAGAAGAAGGCAAGTTTCCTTTCATTTGTCAACCTTCATGGTCTCTCATAGTCCACATTATGGAAGTCATGCAAACATGTTTAAGGAAAATTTTAGTGGTCATGTATTCTACCATGTGAATTTTTGGAATTGTACACTCAATTTCGATGTTGACATGTAGGGTAATTTTGGGACTGATAATGGCTATTGTGAACAAAAAAATAATAATCCTAAGCGATGGATATATAAAGTGAAGCACATAACTCTTAGTGATGGTTGTGTGATTATAAATTGCTAACCATGGACTACAAGGAGTTGGGATGGTGTTGTTGGTTCAAAAATATTGCTCCACGGAACTGGTGAGGAATGTGGGATTGGCAATCTTCCTTGGCTAGAAACTCTTCAAGAAGAAAAAATTATAAATCTCAGCGAATGTAGGTTTTTTTTTATCATCATATCTATTTGGAATTACGCTTCAATTCTAGAAATCCTCTACACTACATTTAATTTGATTTTTAGCTTTGAGTGCTTCAAATATTTTGTCCCTTCTATGTTTAATTATTTTTAGGGGCTTGATCTTTTCTCTGAGGTGAATTTCTTACTCTCCCCTAGTTATATACTCTATTTTATCTCTATCTCTTGTTTTATATTCCCTACCATACTTATATTCTTTCATTTGTTAATTATTGACTCTCTGACACTTTGAATTTTTGTCTCATGCCTCCCCTTAATTTGATTCACCTTCTCAAGTATAATACTCTTTGCCTTCCCCATAGATTAGGCCACTTGATTTGATTGAAATGTTTCTCACATAGATCCCTTACACAAGCCCCTCACTTGGATTCTTTTCTATGTTTCCTTCATTTTACTATTGTTAGGCATCAGTTATCAACTCCTTGGTGCAATGGAAAAAGAGGATGTCTTGGTCTCTCCCCTCAGTATTCGACCCAAAAAATGTGGGCTCAAATAGCTATGACTGCCAAGGTAACCATGGAATGCTAACACGATATAATCCCTCCAACTATTCAAAGTGTTGCTTGGGACATGGAAGAATAGTTTTTTCAGAAGACTTTTTATGACATACAAGGATATAGAACCAGAAATGAGGGAATGGATTCCTAATGTAGGTAATTCCACTAGGGCTAGGGCTACCTCATACATGTGAACTGTAACATACATGTGAACAATAACTCTATAGTGGCACAAAAAAACCTTAATTGGAAGGGTCCTCACTTATATGGATGATACATAATAGGAACTGGCCATATGCATCGCTGAGCTGCTAGATAAAGTTGATAAGATCAATAGAAAAATCACACTTCATAGGCATGGTAGAGTTGTTCGATAAAGTTGATAAGGTCAATAGAAAAATCACACTTTGTTCAAAGAACTAAAAAACCTTGACTTTTCACCCTCTGATAATGAGAACTAGTTAGAAACACTAGTCCAATGGGATACCCCTGCGCAATGATGACCAAGGGATCCAATAATTTGTAGAAAAACTCTTACTCAATTTTATTAGTATGTTCATGAATATAAATTTTACCTTCTATGCTAGTAATATTTTTTTTTTATCAAACTCTCATATAATGAATAATATTGACAATTTAAAATTTTTGAATCTATGCTACTGGTCTTGTTTCTGAAGGTGGTAGAAATATATATATATATATATATATATATATATATATATATATATATATATATATATATATATATATATATATATATATATATATATATATATATATATGGCTTGATGTTACAATTTTTTATTATAATTACTATCATACTCAAGAAAAACTCAACATGCCACTTTGGTCACTGAACTCAAGTAGACAAGATAACTCATGGAAAAACTATGAGTATCTACTTCCCCTAATTTAAATAGGGTGCCCCGGGTAAATCCCCTCACTAATTTTAAATAGTCTTTTGTCATGTATTAAATTATTATCTTTATTTTTTCAAATATTTTAAATCGCTTAAAAAAGTACATTTAGATAATTATTTAAATAAAATTATATTAAAGTTAATAAATAAATAAATTATAACAATATTTATAATATAAAATATGAAATATTACAATAATTAAATAAGAAATTACCATACTATCATTTTGAATATTTAATATAAAGAATATTAATATAAAGGCATGAGTGATCGTCTACAATATTGATATATTAGGATTATATGAAGTATTATTACAAGGGTAGAGATAAAGTATTGTTAGAAGGGGAGAGGTTAAGAATGGAAGTCAATTTTGGGAGAATCATATTATTTTAAGAGGTGTCTAAGCTTGAGTAAGTTTGCCACAATCTTGATAATATCTTTAGAATAGATGGATTGTTAGGAGCACTTTTATTTCATAGCTTTGACTCAACCTAGTTAAAAAATAAAAATAAAGTGTACAACTCCAATTTTTTATGAAGACTGGTTTTTCAAAAAATTAAAATTTATTTTATTTAATTCTTTTTTTCAAAAATGTATTTATTTATATTGTCTTAAAAATCAATTAAAATTTGGTCAAAATTCTATAATCAAAATTTTTAACATAATTTATTTTTAACCATTTACATACTTTATATTGATTTTTCCAAACATTATTAACCACATAAAAATATAAATATAAATTCCCCGTATCTCATTTTAAAAATATTTTATATAATAAATGAATCCCAAAAAATTAATGCCCCTTATGACATATTTTAAAATCTTTTATATAATAAATTAATTCCAATAAATTAAAAGAATTAAATTTTAAATAAACATATTCCTAACAAAATTGTTAGATTTGGTTGAATTTTGAACTTCACACTTTTAATAGTTACTAATTATATAAAATAAAATAAATTATAATATTTTTTAATAATATTAATGAAAATTTGAATTAGAAATTGTGAATAGAAATCAATTTTTGAAAAATTAAATTACCCAGTAAGATCTACAAACAATACAAGGTTCACATCCATTAATACATAAATCATTTTTTCATGACCACTACCTAAATTTATGATTATTATAATAAAATAATACTCATTTATATTTGAAATATAATGAACTCTTATTAATAGGGCTATACTGATATAATTTAATATCTATTTAAGAGCACTACCATGATCTAATTTGATATCTTATTGTTTTTGAAGTAGAGTACCATGATCTAATCAAGCAAAAGATATGGCATTCGTAGTTTGCAAGATGAAGTACCAACTTCAGTTTAGTGTTTTTTTTGCTTATGGCTGGGAGTGGTCATCTTGTCACAGGTGTATTCTTAATTTTTATTTAAATGTTTTTCGCTACATTTTCTTAAGCTGGTACGTTAATGGTTTTTTTAAGATGAAAAAAGAACCTTTCTTGAATGCTCATCTTCTTCTAGTATATTTTTTTAAGCAGTAACTCATTTTCTTATGATAAATTTTAACAGTATGTTAAGAATAGAAATTCCTAATTTTAAAATTAAAATAACCATTTGTTCCTAATTTTAATATAAGCTGACCTGAAATCATGGCTATTTTTTTTCGGTGGGGTATTCATCCCAACGATGTGGGTGGAAAAAAGATGGATGGAAGTTGACTTGGAGCGAAAAATCAAAACTTGTTGGCAACCGTGTGGATCCCATTATAATTAGTGTAAATCTTGTAAATCTGAAAATGTAATTGTAGAGTTCAAAATCCGAATGATCGACCAGTGCTCTTAGTTGTGGGTGATCCCATTTCTTCATCTCTCTTTCTGGAATGTCAACTATGTGTGCTGAGTAAAATCCCATAGGAGGATAGGATATCCATTAGCTGCTGTTATTATTATCATGATGTCTCTCGGGCTTCCTCGATTATTTTTGGAATATGGCCTATGTGTGCTGAGTAAAGTTCCTTGGGAGGATAGGATATTCATTAGTTGTTATTCTTATTATTATTGTTATCATGATATTGTTTTTCAAGATATTGATATAATAGGTTTGCAATGGTTGCTCTTTTTTTTTAATCGTATAATTACTTTTGTTATTTTTTTCAATTTATCACATAACTATATATCACTACTTTTTACGTTGGATGTGAAGTTGTTTATGTATTTTCTATGTAAATTTATTTTTGGTATTTTGATATCTATATAGTTAGTGTTTAGATGTCTCGTAATATGAACAATTGAACTCACTCATATATATGGAGATTAAGGTTTTAAAATTAGTTGCACCAATTTTTTTTTAAACTTTTTTTGAAACCTTTTTAATTAATATTTTTGAAACACAAAGTAATATATATATATATATATATACAAACCTTGTACAATCATGAAGTAATAATATAATATTTATACATAAATTGTAATGATGAAAGAAACCAAGAAAAGAATTTTTAGATATCCATGAGAAACAAAAACAAAAAAATAACCCATGTTCCAATCTCCATGAGAAACAACAACAAAAAATAGCCCATGATCACTCAACATAAATGAAATGAGAATTTGATCTTAGAAGCATTACATGCTAGATCTAGTCTAGTCTAATAAGATAATCTAAATTCAAATGTGTGTGCTTTGGTTGGAATGAACTTCATTACGTTATAGAATTTTAATTTTTTTCTTGAATTACATGATTTGAAATCTTGCATAATCAGATTTCATTATTTTTCAAGATTAAGATTTCAATAGACTAATCGTCTATTTGCATAGTAGTATTTTTTTTAATTTTCTATTAGAATTGTAAGTTGAACTCCTAGCACATATTATGTGGTGTACTTGACAAGTTTACTTAATTGGATTGATTTTTTAAAACAATGTAATTTAAAGAAAAAATAAATTACTTAATATTTTTGGCATGTGGGGAAGTACACATAGAAATAAAGTTTCAATTTAGAATGACTTATTTAATGCAAATTTAGTTAGGATGAAGGGTGAGACTAGAGGTAAGAACCTACACATCACATTGCAAGGTTCCTCCTAACAACATTTGTTGAATTGCATTTCAGTTAGTTTCATTAATCCAATTTAATTCATTTTAGAATGCATGTATAGGGAAAGAGAACCTAGAGCTAGATTTTTTAGAGATTTGTTAGAGGATGAAATTTAATTACACAACTATCTACCACACCCACTAGATCATGGGGTAAATTAAGAGCCACATCTCCATCCACATCAAGAATTCCCACTCATACAGGTAGAAGGAGGCTTCTTAAGCTTCAGATATTTAAGATTGGAATGATAGAAGAGCCAACTTCTTCAATAGAGGCAATTGTAGATGAACCAGCATTTTTAATTGAAGCCATTATTTTTATTTCTTCAATAGGAGAGAAAATTATGGAAAATAACTTGAAGTAACTATCAAATAAGAAGAAGAAGGAAATTTATTTGGAATACCATTGATAGAGGAATCAAAAGAAGCAATTCCAATTGAAGAACTTTATTACCTTAGCTTTGAGGATTCAATGGAAGAAGGTGAAGGAGAAGTATTTCCTCCTCCAAGTGGACATGAAACATTACTAGGAGGAGGACGAGGCAAAAGAACATCACTTGCAGATGGTGGAGGAGAAGGAATAACTCTAGGAGGTGGAAGAGGTTTTGGAGGAGGAAGAGGATGAGGTGAATATGTAGATGAACAAGAAAGGCATCCTCTTGGATTTCCTATTCAAGATATTGATACAAATGTTAGTATGAAGAAAATCTCTCCATCCGTACTTCCAACTTCCAATGTATGAGAACATAAGACTTGGAAACCTTTCTTTTTGAATTTGAAGTATGATGTATATCTTATGATTACTTACTTGATGATCAAAAATTTAAAAACGTTCCAACTACATTGAAAGATGGAGCTCTTATGTGGTTCATGGAACTAGCTAATAACTCTATGAGGTTGTGGAATGATATGAGAAGACTCTTCTTAGAAAAAATTAAAGACTATTGTATACAACACAATATTAAAGAGGAAATATTTAAATTGAGCCAAAAAAATATGAGAGCCTTGAGGATCTTGTAGAAAGATTTGTGTATAATGTTAAGAGGGAAAAATTACATAATTTAGGATTTGACACACTATAAGCCCTCTTATTTATAGAAATTAGAGATAAGTGCATTGGTCTTCTTAATATAATGTGAAAAGGGGATGTGTCCCAATTATCATTTGAAGAAATATATGAATTATGTAAACACATATAAAGAGGAAGGACAAAATATGGCAGAATTCCAAGAGATCCAGCTATGGCAAGAGTAAGTAAATCAATATTAGGATCAATAAGTTGAGTTGAACTTGGTAATTTTATAAACAATTTTAAAACAAACATGACCGGAAATTTCAATTAATAGATAGATATGTCAAGAATGAAAAATAAGAAAAAAAATAAGAATGTTTCTTTCTATATATTTTTTTCTAAGTGTAAAAAGAAACATGCATTAAGAGAATGTTCACTTGATAACACAAAAAATTGTTTCATTTGTGCAAAATCATGTGCTACAAAATATTTCCCATCACCGCCAAGATTGAAGGAAATTTATCAAGATGGTAATGGAGCAAATCAAACACTAGAATAACTCTATTATGTAGCCCCAAAAATGCCTTGGAGTGCTTGTCAACGAGGTATGGTGCTAGATCCTAATTCACAATTTCAATTGTATGCAAAAAAAACTCAAAATATCTAAATTTAGGCTTATGTGATCCATATTATCAATGTTGAGAGATCTTTTGGTAAAAATCACATAAAAACCTTTTATTCGACCCTTTTTTAACCATCTAGTGTGGTTCATCTTCAAGGCAAGATGAAGAACTAAATCATGGAATTAGATTAAATAGATGATTATTAAATAGATTACATAGCTTTAATCTAATTCCATTATTTCATTCATCTTGTCCTGAAGATGAACCACACTAGATGGTTTGAAACACTTTAACTAATTTTTTATGTGATTTTTACTGAAATATCTCTCAACAATCTCAGAATAATTGGAATGTTCCAATTCCTTAGCAAAATTGGCCACATCAACCCAAAAATACATATTGGAGACAAGGATGGCAAGGATCTTATGGAAGGAGTCCACAACATTACCCATATTTACCTTAATTTCCTCAATATCCCCAGTTTCAATCTCAACAACCATACCATCCACCTCCACCAAAACCTCAATTGCAACCACAGTTAACCACTTGTCAACCTCTACCATTACCACCTAATCAACCACTATAAAGACCCACTCAACTACCTTCACAACCACCTCTAAACCGACACAATAAAATACATCAACAACCCACATATAGTGTTGAAGTACACAACATCCAAAATCATATGATAGCTCCTCTTGATTTGAATTATACCCATCTTAGATCAGAGAGAGTTTTACAAAAGAAAGGATCCCCTTGTCATCAAAGATGATAAAGAGGAAAAGTTCTTGAAAAGGGAGGAATTCCTACTTAAATAGATGACACAAAAATCTGACGAATTCCTCTTAGTCCTCTGATAAAACCACTCTCTGTATCCTTAAACAACCTTCATTTCCTAGAGAGATTACAAATGGATAAAGGTATAGAGAAGGAATTAATTTTTCCAAATTACAATCTCTTAAATGAGATTAGAAATATTTATATTAAATTTACTTTTATACAAGATATAAAGGATATTCCAGTGTATGCAAAGAAAATAAAGGAACTTTGTATAAAAAACCCACGCATAAAAAAAGAAAATAAATTCAAAAAGTTCAACTCATTGGAAAAATAGATGAAATTATGATGGGAAAAAATACTATATATAATTATCTTGATCCATGGAGTCCCATTGTGAAAATTCACATTAATAATATTGCAATCTATAACACATTAATTGATTTAGGTGAAATAATAAATGTTATGACAAAGAACAACACATACATACACCTATTGTATTATAATTAGCAGATAGGTATAATATAATACCATAGGGTATATTAGAATATGTACTTGTATCCTTAGATTCATGGGAATATTCAGTTGATTTTATGGTTTTAATACCAAAAACCAATCTAGGATGTCATCCATCGATATTAGGTAGGCCTTTTCTAGCGATGACTAATGAATTTATTATGTATAGATCTAGTGATATGATCATTTCTAATGGGAATTCAACAAAAATTATTACATTATATCCTCTAGAAAGAGTAATAACTCAAATTGAAAATGAAGAATGGATTGAAGATGATGAAGAAGAATATGAAGATGTAAAACTAGTTATGTCTATTAAACAAAAATAACGTGATGAAGCTATTAATGAATCTTATGAATAACCATGATTTTTCTCAACATTTTAAACAAAATTATTGTGTGCATATATGTTAGAAAGAGGTTTTCAAGAAAATTGTAAGTTTGAATATTTTTCAACTCTCAATATTTGTTATCACTAAATGCTATGAAAAATTGACAATAGTTCTGTGGAAATTAGCCTATGGAAAACTTTAAACATTAACACTAAATTTGAAGGTATCCAAAAATATCAATTGATTAAAATGATACACAAATATTCCTTCTATTTTGCATGAGAATACATAGATATGAAAGGTATAAATGCTAACACTTTCATGCGCCATATATACATACATGAGAATGCTAAGCCCATTAAGTAACCTTAGATAAGGATGAATCCTAATTTGGGGGAAATAGTAAAAGAAAAACTACAAAAAATGCTCAATTTAAAATTTATATATCCTATTTCCAATATCAAGTGAGTTCCTCCACTAGTTATTATGCCCAAAAAATGGTAAATGGTGAGTTTGCATAGATTATATAGAATTAAACAGAGAAAAATTATAGGTTCTTATAGGAGGTTTATAAAAAACTCCACAAAAAAATTCTTCACAACATTTCAAATTACTAAGCAAAGATTTTTAGTTTCATTGGGATTTTGTATGTCAAACAATTTTGTATTCATAAAAAAAAAAAATTCTTAAGCACTTATCTTAAGAGGGCCAAATTGGTCCCTCCTATTTCATATTTCCACTATTGCTAGAATACAAGTTTAGGGGTTGTATTAGGACAAAAAAACATAACTCATTGTGTTATTTCTTATACAAGAAAAATTTAACTTTTGTAGAGTTGAATTACATAGTTACTAAAAAGGAGTTTTTAGCTATACTTCGTGATATCAACAAGTTTAAGCATTACATAACTAGATAGGAAACTTTCATTCATATTGATCATTTTTTCATTCGATATCTAATAAAAAAACCTATAGCTAATGGTAGAATTACTTGATGGCTTTTATTACTACAATAATTTAATAGTATTATCTTAGACAAACCTGGAAAGAAAAACACAGTTGTTAAATTTCTTTCCAAGATGAAAAACACTAATAAAAGAGTTCCTATAGAGAGTGTTTTTTCTTATGAAAATATTTTTTCAATTTCTACTAAATATTCTTGTTTTAAAAATATTGGTAATTATTTTGAAACATGAAAGTTCCATCCTCAATTATTATCCAAATAAAGACAAAGACCCATTAGATCTAGTGCACCCTACTCATGAATAGAAGGATGATTGTATTTAATAGAAGTATATCTAATCATGAAAATATGTGTACGAGAAGATGAATTACCTAAAATTCTTAAGGCATGTCATGATGAACCTTGTGGAGGAAATTTCGTTAATAGAATAACTACATACAAAGTCCTTCTCTTAGAATATTACTAGCCTTCTCTTTTTAAGGATGCCAAAGAATATGTCAAGAGATGTGATATCTATTAAAAAATGTGGAAACATATTCAAGTGGATGAATTCCTCTACAACCTTGGGTATTGATAGATCCTTTTGAAAATTGGGCTCTATTTTATGTAAATTAATCTAGCTTCTAAACAAAAAAGGTACATCTTTTTCGCATTTATAATTATGTCACTAAGTGGGAAGAGGCTAAACCATTAAATTTTTCTAATGAAAATGTTGTTGTTATATTTCTTTTTTTTTACGCTTTTACTCAATTTTGTGTCCAAAAAAAAATGTGATAAATCATGGTGCACAATTCACATCCAAACTTTTTCAAAAGATCATGGTGGAGTACAAAATCAGACATCGCAAATATACTCCATATCATCGAGAAGCCGATGGACAAGCAAAACCTATAAATAATGTTCTTGAAGCCATATTAACCAATATTGTTCATATACATCAAAAGGATTGGGAATACCGACTTCCAAAATAACTTTAGGCATATAAAATGACATGAAAAAAAATCATGGGACATGCTCCTTATCATGTTTTTATGGGAAGCAAGTTCTACCTCCTATTGAATTCCAAGTCGATACATACAAGACATCAACAATATTGAGGCTAGACCTGTCTGAAGCCAAATAGCAATGATTGGAACAAATCTATGAATTAGATGAAATTAGACAATATGTCGTTTGAAGGACAAATATCATTCAGTGACAATGAGTCAGGTGGCATGGGAATTTTATCAAGATTAAAAAATTAAAAATAGGTGATTGAGTCCTTTTGTGTGATTCAAAATTTAAATATTTCCAAGGAAAATTCCAAACACAAAGTTAAATTCAGAATGGAAGACAAAGTTAAGTATTTTTTCCTAAAATGGTGAGAGTAATCATAAATGTAAACAAAATTATTATGGAAGGAAGGAATTGGAATCATAAAAAGTGGATGCATGTATTTACGAGATCATGATATCATACTTTGTCACAATTCATGAATGCATTTAATGTATAATATCAAAAAGTTTGATATGATGATTTTATTGTTGATTTTAGTGTTGAAGGTGAAGTGATCCCATGTACATAGCATCAAATCTTAGTAGATCCCACTAGACTGTAAAGAAATGTAAATGTATAGTCAAATATAGGGATCATGGAAATACTAATTTGTGAAAGCTAGCACACATGTTAGTCAACATAAAGGTGACACATCAAATCATGAGAATGAGAATAGTGTATGATGCCACGGAGAAAAGCCACAACCAACATGTAAAGAAGAGGCACCTCATTCAACTAAATATTTCCATGGTTATTCATAAAATTGTATAAAGCATGCCATGAAATATGATGTAATTTAAAGCAAATCATGGAAATCATGTTGCAATAATATCACCAAAATATTTTACTATATGATTTGTTAATATTTATTCATAAAATTTTGAAGCTTTATGTTGAAATAAGAAATTATTGTTTCCATGGGTTTTCACCATAAATTTTATAGGAGTAGGACCATTGTTAGTTGTTAGGTGGTAATAGAAATTGAACCATAAAAAGCATAGATATTTTTTGGAGTAATACCAAATTACAAAGGTCTAGTTCATATTGTAATCACAATGTTGACAAGAAGTAAAGAATGCTACGAATTTTGGAGGCGACATTGGAATAAATTATTGCATAAGGTCTTCAAGAAAAAAAATGTTGCAGCCATAGGTTTTTATGTCGAACAATGATTGTAGTGTGTGTTGGATAAAAAAATCATGTCATTAAGGTGCATGCTTAATTCATGAAATCAGTGGAGAAATTCCACAAATCTATAACCTGAGAAAAGCCTGGATAACGTAGAACTACCTCAATAGGGAAAACCTGAATAATGAATAACTTAGTGATGGTCATTTGGTTTAGTTTGAATGTAGTTTACCTTTACCTTAGTTTTACTTTATTTTAATTTTAATTTAATTTTATTTTTTAATTATTACTTTTTTCATTTTTATTAAGTTAGTAGTTTATTTTAGTTTTTGTATATTAATTTTGTATTAATTTTATTATTAGCTTTAGTTTTAGTTTAGTTTGAAACTTTTTAAAAGATATTTTATTTATGTTAGTTTATTTTAGTTGTAGCTCAATTTCATCTTTTTATTTTTATATTACTTTAATTTATTATTTAGATTTTATTTACTATTATTCTTCTTTTCAAAGGTTGAAATAGAATTTGGTTTTTATATTTAATTTTATTTAAAAATAAGTTTTATTTTATTCTTTAGATTGGAATTTGAAAATTGTTAGTTTTCATAATAGTTATTGTTGGTCTTGAAGGTTGATAATAGAAGATTGGAAGCCAAAGGTTAAGGGGGAGAAAAAAAATTCAAAGGGCTACAAAAGGAGCATGAGAATACACTTTGGAGGGTTCCAATTTTGGAAAGGTGGAAGGCCTTTACATTTGTTGGCTTGAGGGGTCCTAACCCAGGTTTGGAGGTTAAGGTTTACCAACAAACCCCTATACTACTGGCCCTTTCAGAAATGATCTTCTTTCGCAAGCCAAGGTCTCACTTGAAGTAGTATGGGTGGGTGCTGGAACCAGGCTTCCGCACCCTAGGAGAGAGTAGGTAATGATGGAAGATAAGTGGTTGAAATTATCAGATCTACATAGAGTCAAGCTTATTCGCAGGTTTCTAATTGTATATTTAGAAGATAACCATAACACAACTTTCATATCTACTTAGTACCTTCGCATCCACGTGCGTATCAGTATTTACCAGCACATAATATCATAAACGCAGTTATAACAGATCATATATATCTTATACTAGAAACACGGATTCTTTTGCAGCTCAAATCAATAACAGAAATGCATATGCAGCTTAAAAAGATGTCACAGGTTTGTATCAATGGTAAACATAATAGATCCATATATCACAAGATACTTCAACAATAATCTGCATATATTAGTATCAATAACCCACTTACAACCCAAAATATTGCCTGCACACATAGCCAGCAGGAGTCCTTACCCAAAACCAACCCAAAATAGATCTAGCAGTTCATACATAGCCTTAATTCATATTCATACCTACATCTAAACTCTAACTATTCATCTATCTATATTGAAGTAGCTTGTGTTATCCTATGGTCCACAAATCATGGTTTCCAGACTCTAGGTCTATCCTTGACCCATTATAATGTGTTCGGGGCTTTGACCCACCCCAAAAACCCTTGCGTTAGACTAATTAATACCAAAAATATACAAAATTGTACAAAATTCGTAGCTTGAGGGGACATTGTACCAACAATCCCCCAACACAATCTTCTGACTTGTCCCGAGTCACAGTGGTCATGGGTTCTCCATCTTTTCCTGCAGCTACTTGATTGCATCCACCAGCGAGGGCAGTACTTCTTCACTCTGCGCAACCGCATTCTACGATATCTCCACCAACTTCTGTGAATTTGGTCCTTTCGTAGCAGCGGTGACACTCTCTATAGTTTGGTTCAGCTACTTCATTGCAATATCAACATCTTGGGATAGCATGTGGGCCTCATCCACCCATCGCTTGAGGTCATCGCTCAACGTCTTCTTCCTCTGTCGGAGAGCCTCCATGTCATCTCTGATTGCATGGCTGGTGCGCAATCATCCCAATCATTGAGCAGGGACCATAGTGGTCAGTGTAGCTTCGACTTGGTCAAAATATTCTTCTTTCTAGTGCAGCGCGTGGTTGATTTCTTGCAGGAGGGGGTCACACTACACCTTTTTCCACAATTGCATAACTGTTTCAAGCAATTCTGCACCTTTAGAAATTTTTCCTGTGATAACATTTGTAGCCTCCGTAACTAGCATGGCTCGCTAGGCCCTTACCTCTGGCGGTGTTTCTGGATGCAACTTGGCTTGTGAATCCATAATTTACTGCTCCATCTGCATTTTGATTGCCTGGATCTCAGCCCTTGAGGCCTTTAATGCTGCGACCAACCCCTCAATCTTGGCCTGGAGGGTGGCAGTAGCCGGGATATATGTCGTAACATCTGCGCAAAGCCTATTGATTAAGTGCTCTAGCTCTATCTTCTACGTGGCGACAAGGTTACAGGTAGCCTAGGCTTGAGACACTTTGAAAGTTTTCTCCTTAATTGTTTGCTCGGCTGCACTGAGCTGATGGTGCACTTGTCAGTCTTGATGTTGAATCTCTTCGAAGAGAGAAGTGTGAAGGACCTAAAATGGTTCATTCGGCAGGTAGGCTAGATCCAACTGCACCTCTACGCAGGCCTGGACTTGCTGTCCTAAGTCAGATGGACTCGGTATGAAGGCTGTGCCCGGGAGAGGGCAGAGGTAGATTTTTGGTGTACTGATTACTGTGTTGCTTGCTGTTGTGGTCGAACTTGCCTAGATCATGTTGGTTTGCAAGGTATTGGTTTGAGCTATAGAGCCTGGAGCTTAGCCTGGAGTGTTTCGGCTGTGACTTTCTATTGCTCTTCCAAAGCTAGCTATTTGTCCTCTGCAGCCAAGGTGACCGCATCTGTGATCTGGTCGAGGTCATCTTCTGTCAGCATAACTCCCATGCCACGTTCGAGTCAGATGGCTTGTTGCTTCTTCTGTGGTCCCTCAGTAGGGTCACTAGTCCGTTTGGTACCCTGAAGGGAGTCGGCACCTCCTGTGTCTAGACCTTCTGTGTCTAGATCCTACTACACGTCCTTTAGCGAGGCGGGTTCTGCATCCTTCCCAGTACTTGTGCCTTACTTCAAACCCTTCTGCAATGTGGGTTTCATTTCCTTCCCTGTGCTTTTGCCCTACTGTGAATCCTTCTGTGTAGCTGGTCCTATTTCATTCCCCATACCCTGGCCCTACCCTCTGGTTTCTTTGGTGGTGTCATCCGGAGTGACTTTTGTAGTGCTTTTCCCTGTAGTGCCCTTTGCACCTGATTTGAACCCAATCTTCCATTGTGGAGGCCAAGTCATGATTAAGCAGTTAATTTCCTCATCTGCAACCATGTACGGGAGTGAGACCCATGCAGTGTCCTTGCGGCCTCTAACTAGGATGTTATGCATGGTTACTTAGAATGTTGCGATGCTCTTGTATTTTTCGTACATGACAGGTGACAAGTGCGGTCGGGAATTAATTAAAACTGCCATTCCACTCTGAAAGGGGACCCAGAAGACTTGGTTGTCTTCAATACACTGTGCGTCCTTAGAGTCCCATAAATTTGTGTAGTGCGCCCCTGCGCACATATCAGGCATGAGCTCAGGGAGGACCAAATATTTTGTGGCTTCCCATGTGACCAATGCAATGAGAAGCAGCAACCAACAATAGAAAAATGCGCACCCCTGATCTTGGGCTTTGCGGATATTTGCCAGAAATTCGTTACATAGGTACTAGGCCCAATTGAAGCACACCCCCTTTTCACATCGGCCTGCCAGCTGGATTATGTACGCAGGAACAGCTGCAACTTGACATTTACGCATCTACTTGCACGCCAACAACAGGGTACCCATCTACGTAGCAGGGTCACTGACGGTGTTGATCATAAATGCTCGAGTGTTTTGTAGAACATGGTAATCCTCGCAAACTTTATCAGCGATCTTCTGCTCGCATTTCTTGCCCACGCATAGCATAGTGTCTCGTCCCTCCATAAGGAGGCCAGTAATCTGTTGAATAAGCGCGACATCAATAAGGATGCGATCTTGGATCCACAAGTTGCCATCATGGACCAAGGCAAGCAGTTGGAGAAAAATTCGGTCTGTAATGTTGTGATGGAAAAATTGCGGCATTCTTAGCAGCTTCAAGAGCCCAAAACCAACCAAACCATGCACCCAGCACATGGCGATGATATTTATCTCGTCGTCTTCCAATATCCTCTCTAGGTAAATATCAAGTGCGAGCTCAGGGAAGGCCTCCAAATTAGCCAAGTCATGGTCATCGAATTTCACCTCATGAAGCTTGTCAAAGGGTTCTCCAACGATGGGGACCTCGCCTGGAGTAAGTGGTATCTCTAGATAAGTGCGCAGGCCATCAATTTTCTTCAGCGTGCATGTTGAGGGCCTCCAAGGCCAAACAAAGGGTGGCAGGCAATTGATTGGTTCAGCCATTTGGGCCTTCTCCTGAGAAGATAGAGCTTTCTTTACTAGCTTAGGCGAGCCTGCTTGGCCTGCCGCCCGCAGGGACTTCACATTTTGGGGAGAGGTGCGAGGCTTCATCCCAGACCATTTCATGGGTTTCCTTGATCCTTGCACTTCTTCTTTCCCCTTCTTCTTTTCCTTGCTGGGCGTGGACATGACCTCCTCCACATCGGGGTGGACTTCTAGTACTTCCTCGGATTCTTGTTTGGTCGACGTTACAGGATCTAAGGTTTCAACAGGATTAGTGGCCATCATTCTAGTGCGGAAAATGAACTCAGGGTTGCTACTGTCAGACGGTGTAGGATGCTCAGACATGAATGGAATGCAATAGGCATTGTAATGTCCCTTTTTCAGGAATATTGCCAATCTGCTCAATAAGAATGTTGCATAAGGAAATATGGGAAAATAAAATGCAAGAAAAAGCTTATCTCCTCTTGGATATTTTGTGTGGGACTCAACTATGAAATATTTTTTTAAAAAAATCAAGTTATATATGCTAAACAGATCTCGCACCAACTGGTACCAGTGAGATATTCCTCTTTAAGACATTATCAATCAACAGTCTGATTTAAACCAGATATTGACTAAAAGGGAATTTACTGGATATTTCACCTTCACAAGAAAGGATGAGATCCAAATTCTATCTGGCCCTTTTCAGACTCTGTCTATAGATCCTTGTCGAGACGTAAGAGCCCAAAGGGTTTACTCAGCAAATCATGACTGAAAAATGCATTTTTCAGATATGATGGATTCAGCTATCATGAAATGTGTTTGATAATTCTTAGAAACCAATATAAATAACAGCAGCACTCTTTAATCAGCTTTTAACCTCAGAAAGGTGGGGAAAAGCAGCAATTTATACACTAAAATAGGTGTATAAAGAAATCTGTGTGAGAAAAAGGGAAATGGATTTGGGATATGTTAGATTAGGTTAGGAGGCACTTTTGTGTTGAATTTAAGCTAAAAAAAAGGCGTTTTTATATTCTAAACAGTTCCTCCTTCCCAACTAGTTAAGAAAAACCCTGATTTCCCATGACCTAAATTATGCAAAAAAGCGTTGAAGCTTGGGCAGCGTAATTTCTGAAGGGAATGACTGATTTTATGCATAAATATTATTATTCAAGCTTATAATAAGATTCATTTATATTAGGCATGTAAAAACAAGCATTTCTATGAAGAAAAACCCTGCAATGAGATGCTGCAACACATAGGAAAAAGACTGCAGATTATATCAGCGTTATTTTTCAGGGGTTTCAGCTGTTGTAAGTGAAAACTCAGAAATATGATAGATCTATGGCTGAAACATCATATATATACCAGATCTGGAAACTACTCAGCCTTCTCTACAAGATCCCATTGGAATTTCATCAAAATAATACCTGAATAAGTGTAGATCTGACATATAAGCTACAGAACTGTAAAATGCTCAGAATTTATAAATATGACTTTATTATAACAGATATTAGATCTGAAAATAGCTTAAACAACAGCTAAATCAAATATTTAGAAGGTGAGAGGCAAGCCTCAATCACTGAAGATCATCTATCGCACAAAACTGAAATAACAAATAAACCCTCAAGTGCAGAAACGCGGTTCTTGAGAGGGACTACGCAGTAGCTGAAAAAATTGAAGTACATGCTATACAATACAGATCTGAAACACAAATAAGAGAGAGATCCTCTTCTGGGTGGTCACAAGACACCCTCCTTGAAATAGAACTCCTCCAAAACACTAGATTTATGCAGATCTAGGATACCACTTCCTACGAAGGATAGCAGCTGCAAAACCCTCAATAGGATCAGTAGTGCTCATGAATATGGAGCTTGGTATTCAACCTGATAGTGGTTCATTTCAGTACATTCTCCTCCAAGAGATACTCAAGGAAGGAGGGAGGATTCCTAAACAAGAAATCCTCTTCCCTTAAGCTAAACAGCCTAGAGAGCTAGAGTTGCTCAAGCAACTTCTAAAATCATCAAAAACCATCTCTTGAGCCCTCACCTCCTTTTTATAACTTGAAGGGGTGAATAAACCCTATACCACTTCAATGGACTTAACCCCTTTCACATTGGAACCTTCTTCTAAAATTGCGCTGGTTCTCCAAGGTGGTCCAATTTCTGTTCACACACAAGTGGATTTTGTTACAAAAGGCCCAGATTTATCCCTTTTCACATTGGGCATGTATATATTCTTCGACTTAAGGATTTTTTCTTGTCCTCCTTTACATTTTATTCATCAATCATGAAATACAAAAATGAACAGGGGAAAATTAATGTTCCAATTAGCTGAAGCTAATTTAGGAACATTACAGTCTCCCCCTCCCAAGTGTTTCTTGTCCTCAAGCAACTGCAAGGAAGAACTAGACTTCTCCTTCCCCTTATTTGTCCTCATCAGTGGATCCCACCATGGCTGAAAATGGTAAGCAATGAATCTTCCCTCCAATGACCTTCTTCAGGTGCAAGATAGCAAGTTTACATCACAAGAAATGGGGGTACATGTGGTGATCTTCTTGTTGCTCAATGGCCTTATTAGGTAGGTGTGATGAAGAGCATGGGGAAAACTTTTCCCAATGAGTGTCTCCCACACCAATGCTATCATCCAAATAAAAGGAGCCATCCTTGATAGCTCATAATAACAAACATTAATCCCCATGATGTGCATTGAGTAGGGGCTACAAGGCTGGAAATGAGGGATGAATATATCCAACTCACGCTATCCCTCTTCCCACTGTTGATGGATGTGGAGCTATGGATCCTGGGCTGCAAAGATGTGGTCACCATGAAGCCAAAAGTAATCTGAAATTCCATGATCTCCCCCATTGATTTCAATAAGCCTCCTTGCCCACCCTCTTATGCATATAGTGAAAATTTTGTCTTCACCATATGTGCTCCAAAAGGCATGTGGACTAAGTGCCATATGATGTGCTAGATGGTGACAATAGTCCCTCCCTCTAGACTAGTGTTGTCCATCATCTTGCTTCCTCAAGTCATGATACCATAAGTGGCCATCCCACCACTTGCTTGCTGAAATAAGCTTCTCCAAAGCTTGGAAATGATAGAGGAAAATATTTGTTGGCTGAATGGAGATCAAGCAAAACATGTCTTGCTCTAATCCCTCCCATGTGAGAGGCTCCCCTTCATGATACAAACTCAATGCATGACCCTTTTTAGAATATGATACAATGTACCATGCAGCAGCCACAAAAAGTTCCCTCCTCTTCTTGGAATACAAATGAATGTGGGAGAGTGCATTCCCAATGGATATATTCATCCAATGTATCATTCCTCCTCTCCCACATATGCTCATCATAAAAATAGAAACATCAACAACATAGGGAGAAAGAATAGAAATCATGTTGGCTTCCATATACAAAAAATGTGAATGGAAATGACCCCTCATATGCAACCAACGCAGTTTGGACCTCAATTGAAAAAGAGACTGCTGAAAAATGTGGTCTCCCAACCACTTACATGCTGCCCCAATCTCTTCATAAGCTTGGAGGAACTGAATGATGGATGAGGCAATGTAAGTATGTCGTCCAAATAAAAATCTCTCCTCAAGTCCTCCTAGGGAGAGGTCAACAATACTGCTCATGGCCTCAAGTAGACCATGCAACCTCAAAGAAAGAATGCTCCTCCTTGGAGCAACATTTTTCACATGTATGGTTAAGGAAGCAATATGTAAATCAACAAGTAAATAAACAATGTCCTTACCATATCTTTTGCTCATGCAAAGGGAGTAGCTCATAGATGAGCCTCCTTCCATCCTCAAAGAGAAGAGAGGAGACTACTTTAACTCTTCCCAAGAGTCATGTGCATGCATAGCTCCCATGCCAAATGTAGGTGTGGAAAGGTTGTTACCCTTCCCCTTTTTCTCCTGCCACAGCACAGAAACTGAAATGAGAGTGGGGGTGGATGATATTGAGAGATTGTTTCTCTCCTCCTTGAGCCTACCCAACACTCTCAGTGTTGCATCAAGACCTCCCAAGGTCTCCACTTCTTGGTAATCAATGAGAAATGCCTCACCATGTGAAGCACTCACCTCCTCTTGCTGATCAAGTGGCCTCCTTGGTGCAATGTCTCTAGGAGGTGAGACATCATCCAGTGGTGACTGAATACATGAATGGAGAAAACCCTCCATGCTTCCACTTCACAATCTAATCACCTCTTTAGGTGCATCAACCTTATGCAATAGATAGGAATGAGATTGGCCCTATTCCCTATCTTGTCCTTGTGTCTCCAAGGTTTCACACCTCCTCAACAATGGCACTGATGAATCATGTGTTGTGCCTTGATCCCCAACTTTGAGATCCTAGGGATTTTCTTGCCATGCCACAAGAAACCCTCTAGTTGGAGAAATAGCTCCCTTCTCCTCTGTTTGAGGTGCTGGATCAGATCTAGATCTAACAGCATTGTGGCCCTTTCACTCTGCAACAAAATTGAGCAACCTTTCAATGGAATGACCTACCCTTGAAGAAGAGAGATTTATGTTCTCTTGTGCAAAGGTGTGGAAGGGTAATCTTGTCTTCAATAAGGCATGATGCAGAAATCCAGCCTCTCCCATGGGCTTCTGAAATGGATCTGTGTTTCTATGCAATTCCTTACAATATTCTAAAAAACAAAACCTGGTTTCTGAGTTTCAGGGCTTGAGACTCATCTTGTTTCAAGAAATCACTAAGAGTTTTCCTCTTCGTCACTCCTCCTTCTGGTTCTAACTATTTCATGGCAGATCTGAGTTCATGGCTGTGCTGTATATCATAATGTGTGGCTACAAGATCACACATACTATGTGAAGATCTAGAGTTTGATTGAAAATCAAACCTCTTTGGAGATTTTTCAAACATCTACCTTCTTGTTGGCTTAGGATCTTCATGAAAGCTCTGCATGGATTTAGGAAGAAGCTTTGGGAGCCTATCTTCCTTCCTCCTCCTACTTTTTCTTTTGTCTTCTTGATTATAATAGGAAGTGCATGACACTTCCTCTTCTATTTTCTCATACTCATCATAAGAAGTACTGGGTACTCCTTCATCTTGTTGAAATTCTCTAGGAATTTCACTATAGCTTCTTCTACTTTGAAACCCTCTTGGAGTTTCACTGCACACTTCTTCTTTCATTGGTTGAACCTCCTTGGAGAGGCCCTTATCTAATATGAATATTGATGAGAGTAATATCTTCCTCTCCATCAATCTGATCTCTGCTTCTACTCTTAATTCACTAATAGCTTGATCTCACAGGCTGTGCCAAAGATCATGCTCTAACACCACTGTAATGTCCCTTTTTTAGGAATATTTCCATCGGCTCAATAGGAACACTGCATAAGGAAATATGGGCAGATAAAATGTAGGAAAAATCTTATTTCCTCTTTAATATGCTGTTTGTGACTAAAATATGAAATATCTTCAAAAACAAATCAAGTTAGATCTGCTAAACAGATCTCCCACCAACTAGTACCAGTGAGATATTCCTCTTTAAGACATTATCAATCAACAATCTGATCTAAAATAGAGATTGAATAAAGGGTAATTTACTGGATATGTCACCTTTACAAGAAAGGATGAGATGCAGAGGCTATCTGGCCCTTTTCAGACTCTTTCTATAGATCCTTGTTGAGAGGTAAGATCCAAAGGGTTTACTCAGCAAATCATGATTGGAAAACGCATTTTTAAGATATGATGGCTTCAGATATCATGAAATTTGTTTTATAAAACGTATAAACCAATATAAATAATATAATCACTATTTAATCAGCTTTTAACCTCACAAAGGTGGGGAAAAGCAGCGATTTATGCACTAAAATAGGTGCATAAAGAAATTTGCGTGAGAAAAAGGGAAATGGATCTGGGATATGTTATATTAGGTTAATAGGGAATTCCATGTATAATTTAAGCTCAAAAAAATTCGTTTTACTATGTTAAACAGTTCCTCCTACCCGACTAGTTAAGAAAAACCCTGATTTCCCATGACCTAGATTATGCAGAAAAGTGCTGAGGCTTGGGCAGCATAATTTATGAAGGGAATGACTGATTTTATTCATAAATATCAGTATTCAGGCTTATAATAAGATTCAATTAGCTTAGGCATGGAAAAAAAATCATTTCTATGAAGAGAAACCATGTAATGAGATGCTGCAACACATAGGAAAAAGACTGCAGATTATATCAGTCTTATTTTTCAGGGGTTTCAGATGTTGTAAGTTAAAACTCAGATATATGATAGATATATGGCTGAAACATCAAATCTATACTATATTTGGAAACTACTCAGCCTTCTCTACAAGATCCCATTGGAATTTCATCAAAATAATGCCAGAATAAGTGTAGATCTGACATATAAGCTATAGAACTATAGAATGCTTAGAATTTCTGAAGATTATTTTATTATAATAGATATCATATCTTAAAATATATTAAAAAATAGCTACTTCAAGTATTTACAAGGTGAGAGGCAAGCCTCAGTCACTGAAGATCATTTATTGCACAAAACTGAAATAACAAATAAACCCTCAAGTGCAGAAACACAGTTCTTGAGAGGGACTGTACAGTAGCTGAAAAAATTAAGTACATGATATACAATACAAATCTGAAACAAAAATAAGAGAGAGATCCTCTTTCGGGTGGTCACAAGACACCCTCCTTAAGAGAGAACTCCTCCAAAACACTAGATCTCTGCAGATCTAGGATACCACTTGCTACAAAGGATAGTAGCTGCAAAACCCTCAACAGGATCAGCGCTGCTCATGAATATGGATCTTGGTCTTCAACCTGATAGTGGTTCATTTCAGTACATTCTCCTCCAAGAGCTACTCAAGGAAGGAGGGAGGATTCCTAAACAGGAAATCCTCTTCCCTTAGGCTAAACAGCCTAGAGAGCTAGAGTTGCTCAAGCAACTTATAAAATCATCAACAACCATCTCTTGAGCCATCACCTCCTTTTTATAACTTGAAGGGGTGCACAAACCCTAAACCAATTCAACGGACTTAACCCCTTTCACATTGGAACCTTCTTCTAAAACTGCGCTGGTTCTCCAAGGTTGTCCAATTTCTGTTCAGACACAAGTGGATTTTGTTACAAAAGGCCCAGATTTATCCCTTTTCACATTGGGCATGTATTTATTCTTTGACTTAAGGATTTTTTCTTGTCCTCCTTTACATTTTATTCATCAATCATGAAATACAAAAATGAACATGGAAAAATTAATGTTCCAATTAGTTGAAGCTAATTTAGGAACATTACAGGCATAGAAACTCTAACAGCACAAACTTGCCAAGGAAAAACTTGTAAAGTACAAACTGTTCAAGAGATACAGAACCCTTGTCTAATTGCTTCTTCTGCTTTTATAGTCATGGGGATCGATCAATGTGTGGAAGAGGCTCATCAAAAACTTACCATAAAAGAAACAGTAAAAAATCTTCAAAAGTTGCCGCATTAAATGTCGATCGCCCGCTCTCAATGGTATCTTTTTCCTTTTACCTGATTTTACTGTTCCGGTGGCTATTTTCTACACCTCCTATGCGCCCCATGCACCCCTGCGCTCCCAGCATACCTCTTGCTCTCCTAACGAACCACTATGCTCTTTTCGTACCTTTTTCACTCTGGAAACATCCATGCACTCCCAGTGCACCTCCCTAAGCCTCCAAAGCTACGATCTGTGTGTGCCTTGGTCATGCGTGTCATGGCCTTCCTTTGTGTGCTTATTTTTCCCCATACAACTACTTTGGCCATATAGTCATTTGATTCGATATGGTTTGATTCGGCTACCATTGACATATCTTGGTACCATATCTCCTCACAGGGTAGCTAATCGGACAGCTTCGCCATCAGTGATTTCTCTTACCACATAGGGGCCTAGCCAGTGTTGACAGAACTTCCCTAGGTGCTTTGTGAACTGGATATCATAAAGGAGGACCAACTATTCCTCCGAGAATGTCTTTTTCACCGTATATGTCTGTCATGCCATGCTTTTCGATGGGCCTTTTGAACTTGCTGATGGAAATTAGCAATGAAACAATGTTCCTGCAAAGCCACCGGCTATGCTAAACACTCTTCCATGATATCTAGCTCTGCCATATTAGTAAAGGCTGCGATACATAGACTAGGAACAATATACTCCATTGGCATATGGCCTATTTTCCATAAACCATTCGAAACTGTTTTTTTCTTGTCAGTTTCTTGCATGTGGTGCGATAAGCCCAAAGGATCAATGGGACACGCACATCCTAGTCACTATGATCTGCATTGCAGACCTTAGTCAGCGCCTGCTCCAAAATTTTATTGAAGGTTTCTATAGCTCCATTCGGCTGTGGATGATACGGAGTGCTTTTCGCATGATGGATTTGAAATTCTTCTATCAAGGCCTGTATCATTTCGTTAATAGAGCACGTGCCTCTATCACTTATTAAGATCTTCAGACATCCAAACCTAGTCAGAATCTACTAAAAAATGAAATGCGCAACAGTATCTACACTGCAATCCCTCACAGCTTGTGCTTTGGCTCATTTGGTCACATAATCGGTGGCAGTTAGAATGTAGCATGCACCTGTATTCTTTCCTAGTGGGTTGATAGGCCCTACAAAATTGATGGTCCACTTGTCAGATGCTTGCAGGGCCATCCATGGTTGTAGGGGCATTTCATCTCTGCGTGATGGCCTTCCTATTCATTGGCACATATCCCAGGCTTTGCAATATTCATGAGAGTCACTATGTAGGGTAGGCCTCCAAAGTCTGACTCTCAATATCTTTTGCGATGTTTCCTTCCCTGCATATTGACCTCCTGCTACACCATCATGAGCTTCTGTTAAGATAGCATGCCTTTCATGCTATAAAACGTATCTTCACAGCACTTTGTTAGCTCCCAACTTATATAGATGACCTCCGATGATGGTAAAATTTGTTGCACGAGTTACCAACTCTTTCTTCTGTTGTACCAAATATTCCACAGGTGCCATCCCCATAGTTAGGAACTAAATTATGTCAGCAAAGTACTCATCATCTACCTTAATAGCGAACAGTTGCACGTTAGGAAATCCCTCTTCCAGGTTGGTTGGTTCTTTGCCATTTTCGATATGGGACAAGTGGTTCGGCCCAACATTCAACTTCCCCATCTTGACAATGATCTCAAAATCATACTCCTAAAATAGTAGTAGCCAGTGGTAGATTCCCTCGCCCAAAATAGGCTTATTCACCAGGTACTTCAAATTTGAGTGATCCGTAAAAATTTTAAAGTGTCCTCCTAACAGGTAATGTCGATACTTCTACAATGCACATACCATGGCCTATCCCTCCTGCTCTGTAGTGGGGTAGTTGTGCTCCACACCAAAGAGTTTCTTACTAGCGAATGAAATCAGATGATCAATGTCTCTGTCTCTAGGCTCCATAAGGACAGCTCCTAGGGCGATCCCCAATGAATCTACGTGAACGTGGAATACCTTCGCCCAATCAGGAAATATGAGAATAGGCGTAGAGACCATCTTCTCCTTGAGTAGCTCAAAGCTCTTCTAACACTCGTCATTCCAAAAAAATGAAACATCGTTTTTAAGAAATTTTGCGATAGGCGTTGTGTCAAGCACGTACCGTTGGATGACCTTTCTGTAGTAGCATGTGTGTCCGAGAATCGAGCACAACTGTTTCTCAGTTGTAGGTACTACCAGGTTTATGATAAATGTGACTTTGGTAGGATCAACCATTAGTCCTTGTCGACAAACTATGTGCCCGAGCAAGATTCAGAAGGGTACACAGAATATGCACTTCTTGATATTTAGGAGATTTGGTGCTTTCTACAGGCATCCAACATTATGCGTAGGTTTGAGACATGCTTCTTAACCAATTCGAAGACAGTCCAGTCATCAAAATATACCTCCAAAAACTTTTGGATGAACTCTTTGAATACTGCGACTACCACTCATGAAAAGATGGCAGGGGCATTCTTGAGCCCAAATGACATGACAGTATATTGAAAGGATCCCCATTCAGTATCGAACTTAGTTTTTCTGCGATCTTCTAGTGCGATCTTGATCTGATGGTAGCCTAAGAACCCATCTGTAGATGAGTATGCTTCATTCCCTCCCACGTTGTCGAGGATTTCATCTGAGAATGGCATAGGGAAGGGATCATATACATAGGCATCAATCAACTTGTGTAAGTAAACGCAGATTCATATCTCTCTCTTAGTATTTTTCTCTTGAACCACCGTCAAGCTTACCGAGTCTGATTGTTCTATCAGTTCGATGATACCTGCGGTGAGCATTTTTTCTATATCTTCCTTGACCTTTTGCTTATACTTAGGGTTCAGTCGATAAGGACGCTGCTTCACAGGGTGCGTATATAGTTTTAAACTGATGCACATGACCCCTACATCCCCTATAATCCCTTTGAGTTTTGAGAACTTTGTCAGGAATAAATCCTGGTATTCTGTGAGCAGCTCTGCAACTTTTCCTACTGTATCATCATTCTAGTAGTCCCCAATTTTAGCCAACTTAGGTTGTTCTTTTGTACCAATGTTGACTTCTCACAGCTTGAGAGGCTTAGTAACATCGACAGTTTGCAGTGGGGGTCCAGCAACTGCGTGTTCTCCTTCTGACTTTGAGATAGAAACATTTCATGGATCTTCATTGCCTTCTTCTATTGCTAAATTGTGGCAGTTGATAATATCCTACATCTGCGTATCCCACGTTGGTGCCCCAAGTGTTGCGTAAGGGCATGATTCATAAAATACTAAGGCATATATATCCTGCAGAGCTTCGTTGAGTGCCTCTATTCCTCCTACCAACCCAAATGTCCCTATAAACGCGTCCTTCAATGTTTCCCAGTGGTGGGTGCACTGGTGTAGCTCTGCATCTAAATACCATGCAGTGGGGATTGGCCCGAAGGCATGAATAAACAAGTGAACCAATTCTTCCATAGTTTTTTCACACAATTTCTCCATCCAATTGAAGAAGTGCTCGTGTGGGTCCCCTAGGCCAAGAAAAGTCTTGACGCGCAGGTGAGCTGGAGGTTCAAATCACAGGACCATCATATCTTAACATTCTTCCCAATCCTGGAATGTCCCTTTATGTGTGTCCCACCACCTTGCAGGTGTTGCATGCATGGCTAGATTAAGAGCCCATAAACCTTGTTCTCTTGGGACCTCTCTCTTACCTCTAAGGAGATGCATCAGAAGTTTTTTGTGATTCAAAGACATTGCAGTGAAAATACATCATGTAGTTAGTTCTGCCAATTTTCCATTTCCTCATTGGAATAAGAGAAACATTCACTCTCCCTTTCCTAGCAAAGCATATCGTTAGCCATAGGATTGATCCAATATTCATCCCGAGCAGTCAACTTGTAGATGTGATCCATATCCTCTTCTTCGCACACTGGTTCTGTATACCATTCTCCTTCCGCAGATTCCAGTGGGACTATCATACTCGTGCCTTCATTCTCAAACACCATTATTCATTTCTTTAGCTTGATGGTGCCTCCCATATCTATGGCCCAGTACAACCCTAGGAGTGTAGGATAGGGGTCTGCATCTTCCACAATATGAATTACCTCAAAGTCAGCCTGAATCTTAACTCCTGTGATATCTACCATAATCTTGGACAACCTCCCCAATGGATCTTCTGCTGGTTGGCTATGCACAGCTAGATATTGGACCATTTCAAATTATGTTCCCCCATTAACTGCCAAGTTTTCTTGGGCAATACATTCACATCTGATCCTAGGTCCAAAATAACCTGATCCATTTCATAATCGCCAATCTGTGCTATTAGCCGCATTTCCATACCAGTGTGTTTCTTATGCTTGTAAAGTTTTTTCACGTCCTTAACTTTTGTGAAGGGGTTAGCTTTCTCTGCACAACTATCTATTAGTGCTTAAATATGTTCTACCACATTTTGGTTGCATAACAGCTTCATACATGCTTGCGGAAATGGTTTAACTTAGTCATCCGTTTTTAGATGCATAGGAGCCTTGGAGGTAGATGACTCATCCTTTGTAAAGTCATTGTGGGTTGTGATGAAGGCCTCCTTCTCCTTCTGTATATCCAAGCATTCCTTCTTAGCCACTGCTTTTTGGATAAGCGATTCAGCGGCAACCTTCTCCTCAACTCCTCTAGTGACCATGCCACTGCGTGTTATGACATTAATGCTTGGCCCTTTGTCACGTGGTTCAACCTTAACCCTCTGCACTTTTTGCATAGGCGTCTTCTATTTTTCCTACATTTTTTCTATCAAAATCGTACAATACTCAATTACATGGTCCAGTTGTCTACAATATCTGCAAGATTTTCACACAGGATTTAGACAGTCCCTTGCAAAATTCCCTACCTCCCCACAGATATAGCAAATCAATTTTCCTCTTCCTTGTCCTACACTTCCATCTCTACCTCCTCCCCTTCCCCTAGTTGGGGAGCCACCCATGCCCGAGGGGGATCTTGGTGATGAAGGATCAGCTTGCACCCTATAGAGGTTTCCCCTATCTATCATTAAATCATAGGTCCAACTGTTATTTTCATCATTTTCTACTGATCGAAAAAACCTGCACCATTGTTGCTTTAATTCCAGAACATATGCACCAAGATAGTGGTAGTGGTTGGTATCATGCAGTCCAGCCATGCGACAATCACCGTACCACACAATTGGTCCGCTTGGTCCCACAGCCTCCCTAAGGTGCAACAGACTGGGTCCCCCAGACTACAGGTAGTCTACCAATAGTGGGCACTGGTCCTTGGTATGGCCAGATACCCTACATCATATGCACCATACGTTTGGGCCATCTTGTTTCCCTCAGTCTTTTCGTAGGTTCTAGATTTCCATGTGCATTGCCTCAAACTGTCCTTGGATTTGTTGTACTCCCAACTGGGTATCATCTCTCGACATGGCTTCTAACTTTATGGCAATCTATAAAGCTTTTTCCTATGATTCAATGGCTTGCTAACCCATAGGTCTACGGAGGTGAGGTAGTAACATATCAATGAACCATTCCTTTTGTTGTCTATCATCATACATAAATTCCCCATCTCTGATCACCTTCTTTAGTTATTGTTTAGCCTCCCATATGGACTCAGAGGTCCCATGCTTGAAATCTTTTAGGTCATTGACTATCTGAGAGTAGGATTTAGGTTTTTATGGAACTATTGTTTTAGGGAGTTTTTAACCTCTTGAATGGTCTCATTCGCATGCTGAGCTACGTATCCCATATACCAATCTAGGGCTCTTCCTTCGAAAGCGAGGGACAACTACGCCCTCTTTACAACATCGTTAGCCACATTCTGTGAAGTCCATACTGACTCTGCGATGAACTAGAATCGGTCCATATCCTCATCTCCTACACCTTTGAAGGTGGGTAGCTTCATGTGCATGACAATATCTACTTTAGGGGGTGGCACACTGGCAGTGGTGGAGGTGTGGGTGAGTTCTTACCCTTATGTGGGTTCGAATTAGGTGGTGTCGTAGGAGGACTATCTCCTTTGTGTGTAGCCGGTTCTCTTAATGGACTGTAAATGGATCTATTCCCTTCTTGATTGACTCTGTAGTACTTACCACTTCAAGTTGTACCCTTGCTCTGATAAGATCTCATTCACTTGGTATTGCTGCATAGAATACCCTTTTTGCACAATAATATTTTAATCAAAATTGGAAAAAATTTCAAGAACTTACCTTGGAAACATTTGAAAAACCTCTGATTTTCTTCATAATAGGATACGAACTAATCGATTGTGAACTCTGTCAAAAATCCCCACAACACACTATCTACTTAATGATCTATCGTACAGGTGATGGAATTTCTAGTCTTCTCCAATTATTGGATCAACTCTGGGGTCCACTGAGTGGTTTGCTTGTCTTTCCAACACGTCTGGAAATCTACAAGTTGGGATAGCCACTCCTGCAGCCCATGTGCGAAGGTTACAAAGAAAATTTTATATACTTCCGTAAAAATATACCTATTTTTCCACTTATCAGTTGTCAGCTTTGTGCTGTGATTATCTTTTACAGAGAATTCCTAAATCTACCTTTCAAACCACTCTTCAATATCTAGCTTCTCACATCTCCAATGCTCCCTTGGAATTACCCAATCTCTCTCTCAGAATGCTCCCAATCCCAGCATTGGAACCATTTTTTGGCTTCAAGGGTCCTGACCCATGTTCATAGGTTAAGGTTTGACAACAAACCCCTATACTACTGACCCTTTTGGAAATAACCTACATTTGCAGGCCAAGGTCTCACTCGAAGTAGTATGGGTGGGTGATGGAACCAACCTTCCGCACCCTGGGAGAGAGTAGGTAATGAGGGCAGATCAGTGGTTGCAATTCTCAGATCTACATAGAGTCAGGCTTATTCACAGGTTTCTAATAATATATTTAGTAGATAACCATAACACAACATTCAGATCTACTCAGTACCTCTACATACACATGTGTATTAGTATTTACTGCCATAAATTATCATAAACGTAGTTATAACAGATCATATATAGCTTATAACAAAAATACAGATACTTTCGTAGCTCAAATCAATAACAGAAATGCATACACAGCTTAAGTTGATATCACAGGTTCGTATCAATGGTAAACACAATAGATCCATATATCACAATATACTTCAAGAATAATCCACATATATTAGTATCAAAAACCCACTTACAATCCAAAATGCCTCCTACGCACATCGCCAGCAGGGTCCGCACATAGCAGGACTGAGGATCTCTGTGCACATAGCTAGCAGGAGTCCTTACCCAAAACCAACCCAAAATAGATCTAGTAGTTCGTACATAGCCTTAATTCATATTCATGCATACCTCTAAAGTCTAACGATTCATCTATTTATATCGAAGTAGCCTACGCTATCCTGTGGTTCAAAAACCATGGTTTGCAGACTCTAGGTCTACCCTTGACCCATTACAATGCATTCGGGGCTTTGACCCACCCCAAAAACCCCTGCGTTAGACAATTTAATACCAAAAATATACAAAATTGTACAAAATCTGCATCTTTAGGGAACCCTATCCCAACAACATTATTGTAGGAGTTAAATCCTCGGAAGAAATTGAAGATTTTGGACCAGATCTAAATACATGTATTACAACTTCAAGAATTTCATGTTATCATGAAATTTCTTGATATTTTATGTACTCTAAATTCTTAATCATATATGCATCTTTTGTACACTATTTTCAGAGTTAATGCTTGGTTGGTTGCCTTTATTTTCATTCAAATTTGATTCAATTTTACTCCAAATAAGTGTTTAATTTGTGGGTTTCGCATTACTATAAATTCCATTGAATTGTATTTCTTATTTAAATAATTGTGAAGCTATACTTTCATGATGGAACTACTTGATATCAAAGTTAAGAAATGAAATTAGATAGATATGCATACTATCACTAATAACTATTTAATGATTTGATAACATGTTTATCTTATTTTTTAAAATTACGATTGTATTATGAGAACTACATTCTTAATGCAATTGTACCGTTGATTTAAAATTCATTAATAATTGAATTTAAGTATGTGCTCATCAGTATGTGTGTAACTATTTATTGAGATATTCATATTTGAACTTCTTCCTTATTAGCTACATGTCATATGAATTATTACTTTCATGTATTATCTCTCTCACTATTCTCTCTCTTTCTCACTCTTACACACTTAGAGTTTCTTGAAGCACTTTCGAATTTGAGCAAGAAAGGCAAGGTAGCAAGAAGGAGGAAGAAAGAAAGTAGGAGCATGAATGAAGCAACAATAATAGGATTATTTATAGCAATTGATTTTCATGTATGATTTCTTTGCTAGATTTGGCATGCATTACTGCATGTGGTTCTCTGTTGTCTTGGCATGGGTTTTTTTTCTAGCTTTGACAGTGTTTTCAGCCTAAACTTGAAATTTCCAAATAGCCATGGTGTTTTGGAGTTTTCATGTTTGGTTTAGCTAGATTTTCATATGGATTTGAAGTTGAGTGAGGTGGATCTATGAATTATTACGGAACTAGTTCATGTGTTTCCTTGGTTTAGGGCCCAGTAACCCTAGTTTTTATTGTGGTAAATCCTGATAGGTGGTTTTCTCTACATTCAGGCCTAGGAATATCGGGTTTGGGATATATGGTAAATCCTGTAGATTATGTCTTGTTTTAGGGCCTAGTGACCCCTGATTTGGATTATGGGTAGCGGTAAATCCTAAGAGAGTAGGAGGCAAGAATATTTATCACGATTTAGGAAGAGAGAATTCAGTGATATCCATGCTTGTGTTGGCTTAGTGATTTGGTGTAGATAACAATAAATTTAGTTATGGCATGTTTATTGTGTTGGCCTAGTGATTAGTTGTGCAACATGGTAAAGTCTGATTTCTATTGACGAGGGTGAGGTGGTTTAGCCTCGTGATTCCCTAGTTGGTTCTTTCAGTTTGAGTCCCACATTCATACTTGTAATATGGCACGGGGGGGATTGGCTAAAGAGAGATTTGGCTCAACTAATCTATGGTTGGGTGGAACGTGGATGTCCATCTCCGGTTGGTTTCTACATGCATTAATGAGAAATTCCTTCCCCTTGTATTTAGTATGCAAATGTATTGATTTATATGTGGATTTGATTGTTGTTGTATCCATTGTATTTCTATGGTTATTGTGTTGGTTATAAGCATGTATTTGGTCAGTGATGATGTATGGATCTATATATGTTTTTACTTATAAACTAATGGAAAATGCATCTATGGTAAAATAGATTGTATTGTAGCTAATCATGTAAGGGAGAAATGCATATTAGAGATTCTTAGATAAGTATGAGACCCATATGCTTAAATATTCTATTTACACATGTAGATTCAATGTTTGTGACATGTTTTAAAAAATTCTTGGCATGGATAGGAGGGGTCCAAATGAGTTCTTGTTGATGTGATTTATTATGTATCAGCATCCTAATGTTATTTATGATCCCTTAAATTTTCATGAAATTATTGGCAGTGACCTGAGCTATGGGCCTAAAAAGGTGGCTCAAATCCCAGAACCTCAGGCACAAAACTGAGCATTTGGGGCCCTAACTACTAGCTTACAGTGTTTTTCTTGTGCCTATAACCTTCCAGCCCCTAAAATGTAGTGCTATGCCTATGGCTATGGCTCAAAAGGGGACAAAACATCAGCGTGATCCAGGGGTAAGAGGCCTAAGTGGTTTGGTTACTTCTCAAGGGTGTTGTCATTGTCATACAAGGTTTGTAGATTGTGTTTTCCATTAGTTCCATTTCCTTAAGGTCACATAGGAGGTTTAATCTCGTTATATCAGCCTCTCATCGCATGTTTTCCCTGATTAGCTGGTTACTTGGGTAGATGTGGGAAGGGGGCTTTTCTCAGTGGTATCAAAGCATGGTTGCGCTCTCCATGGGTGTTGTTTGGTTTTTTTTCTCTTGGTGTCATATTTGATAACAAACAGTGGTATCAAAGCGTGGTTGCACTCTCCTTGGGAGGTGTTTAGTTCCTATTCCCTTTGGTTGATATATGATACCATAGAGTGGTATCAGAGCATGGTTCAACCCTTGAACTGGATGAGAAGTGTGTTGATCATGAATTTATGTTGATTGCATATGTGTTTAGTATGCTTGTGGTATATGTATGTTTGTTTCATCCATGCTGTGTTGGACATCGTGGCAGTGGTGTTGCCATGGAAGGGATAATGTTGTTGTTGTCAACATGTTTTCATGAGTGTATGGCTACTTATGTGTTGTTCTTGCTTATGTATTGTTCGTGCACGCATGCTTACATGTTGATACATGTTGTGTATGCATTGCTTGTTTATGCTAGATCACATATTTGTCATGATTGTGTTTTTTTTGTGTATGCTTTTTTATGTGATTCTATATATGAGACATGCATTGGTCATTCATGATTGGTTATACATGTCAAGTGGGTGGATATGGTCAGGTTTACATTTTTTTGGTGAAGTTTGTTATGCATAAGGTTATTGTATTCAATTAGGTCATTGTGATGATGTTGGTATGTTATGATGTTAATGTTTTGGCTAAGATAAAGCAGGAGATGTAGACCATCAAAGTCAAGTTCCAGCATTGGAACCCAAGGAAAGAGCATGTCGTCATCCAAGTTTGGATGTTGGGCATGTAGGTATGTAGGTTAAGTATTGTTATATTCATTAGGGTTATGAGTATTCCTTTCATTCTATTGATGTTATGGTTACATACATTATAGATGCTAATTGGTTAGTATGGTTATATTTACATGTGTCAGATAGTCATGAATGATAGTAACAGGTGGTGGTATACATGTATATTATTGTTTTATATTAAAATAACTTATATGTTTTTGGTGAGCATGTTATGTGTTAAATTTTTGTTGTCGTATGATAGTTAGCTTGAGTATTAGGTTAGATTTTGTTGATGAGAATGATATATAGCTTGTTGTTGTTACCTGTTAGTGACTTGATGGTTAGGGTTATGACATTAAGGCATTAGTCAAACTAATTATGATAATGTGTTGTATTATGTCGATACTGACCATGCATATGTGATTGTATGCATGAATGACAATTGTTTATGAGTTTAGGGTGTGAACTTGTTACCTAGATATTGTTATATATATCATGGCCTTTTTTCTGATTGGTTTGATATGTTGTGAAGTTATATTATGCTAATCTAAATTGATTGTGCATACAAGATAGCCTCCCAAAAGATACATTAAGGTATGAGTTTTCTTATGTCGTATACTTGGTTCTTGACTGTTTTCAATGTTTGATTATGTACTCTAGTTTATATATTTAGCATGGTATGTTTACAAGTTGTTTGAATGTTTGATTAATTGCATGATATGAGTATATGTGTCTGTATGATTGTATGAAGAAATGGTATTTTTTTAAGATGGTTGTACTAACATAGATGTGTTGGGAAAAATGATATGTACTTGAGTGTAAGTAGGTGATATTTGTAGAATTATTTATTATGACCAATGAATGTGAGTTGGTTGTGGATTATGACATGGGTGTTAGCCATAGTAAATGTTGATTTTGAATTGATAGATATGTTGCCTTGATGTTTGGTACATATTGTTGACATGTGTGTTCAGTTACAGGTCAGCGTGCTTGGCACAACAAGGTAAGGAAACCATCATGTTGTTATGTTTATTATACAATAAGAGTTATGTTTTTATGGCAGTATGATGCAGGGGATTACATGGCAAGGTATGCCCATGAAATCTTGGAGAAGGCTTGGGTTGAACTTTCTCTTGGAAGCTTTGGGAACCCATGGGGATTGAGTCATGGTGTCTTTTATACTCTTGTGCTTTTGTTCTCTTGTGATTTTTTTAGCTTAATTTGTGGTCTTGGTTGTCACTAATGCAAGGCCATGCCACTTTGGTTGAGGTGTCGTATTTCTTTTGTTTGTTCTTTTCCTCGTCCTTTTCTTTTATGTTTGATTCTTTGGAATTGGTTTGGGAAAGAGGAAATTTGATGGAGTTTGGGGAGATCTTTGTGGTACCTAATAGGTAATGTAAGGCCTAAATGGAGCTCAGTGCATGATTAATTGAAACGGAAGGTAAGAATATGTCAGTTGGTTGAGTTGGTTGGGTCCATTGAGATAAAAGAACGGTGGCAGGACAGTCATGAGAAAGGTAAAAAAAAAGATAAAGTAAGTGGATATGAGGTGTTAAATGCCTTATCTATGTTGGTAACTATTTTTCTCAATGTTGTGCATGTTATGCATGCATAAAGGGAGTTCTCTTAACCTATATATTAGGATATATTGTAATTATGTTTTGATCCTTATTTTTTTTTTTATGTCTATATGTGTATGTATATATGCATGTATGTATGTCATGTTTGACAAGGTAATCATGGATCACAATTGTTTAATGCTAATGTTTATATGTATATGTGTGTATGTATGTCATTTTATGATAATATCATGATTTTTTTATGCTATATATATATATATATAGAGAGAGAGAGAGAGAGGGAGAGAGAGATATGTTGAAGTTCACAAAAAAATTTTAGCACCTACACTAGTGTGGGACCACAGGTCTTAGCAGCACCTACACTGGTGTGGGCTAAATTTGGTGCATGTCTATTTTAGTTATCCCTTAATTAAGATGGACAATAAAATGTAATGTAATCTCAAAATAACTTGTCATAGTTAACTGAGTGTGATAAACTCACTGAAATCATGAATTTTGATTTGAGGGTAGCTAGTGAGGCATGCAGAGTAATTCTAGTTGGAACATAGTTCAAAGTGTAGTGGTGCATTAGTTAATGCAAGTTGTAATTAGTTTAACTCAGTTAAGTGAGTTAAACTCAATTGTGCTAGTTCTAAATATTTGATACACTAGTGAGAGATCAAGTAAATTAAATAGTATTTAATTCACAATCAGTGATCGCACATGCAACCGAGGATTTACTATTATTATCTGCATGAATTTCAGTTCCAGTGGAGACCCAGTTGAGATCTAGGTGAAAGGGAAGTTGACTATCATTTGTAGGATTATTGGGTTGCACCCATGCAACCAAACACCCATTGGATTTCCCATGATCCTTGCACATTAAATTAAGGCCAAAATTCCTATTCTTTAGGGATTTAATTCCACATGAATTGTGCAAGCAAGGAAATTTGTTTAAAGGCTGAGAATTGGCTAAATGTTAGTCAGTTTTGTCTAGGACAGTGTGCGACAATTAGCTAAGTATAGGATGGATCTTGTGAGAATAGTTGTATGTAATTGTTTCGTGTATCCATGATGAATATATAATAAAATATAGTGGTATTTTGAGCATCAATATTTCCTCGAGAAATTATCTATGTTGTGGTTTGATTGAATCTTCTTTTCTTCATGTGATTGGAGATTATGTTTTTAATTCTGCAATTGATTTGTAGAAGTGATTCAATATGTAGATTTAGTACATTGTTAGATCAAGTTGAGTCCATGATATACATGATTGTTGTATAATTTATACGTGGTATCATAGCATAGGAAATCACAATACTGAAGGAGAAGTTGAGTTTGTCACTAAATAGAATTCGAATTTGCAGAAGACTTTCCTTGTGCTATAGCTAATTCAGGATCGAAATGGCTTTCAATGGCTTGAGATTGGAGTATACACTCGAGGAAATCTATAACTATATTGCTTGAAAGGAAAGGATGGAGGAAATACTCAAATACAATGGCTTGAAGGAATTCATTGACAATGATGTTCCTAAACCCGTTGTGACAGATGCTACAAATCTTGATGCATGGCAAAAGAAAGTGGCAAAGGTGAGGAGGATCTTACTAGAGGGAGTACGAGACCACATTGTCTCAAGTATCCATGGTAAAGCCACACCATATGCAATGTGGAATGATTTGACAGATCTATTTCATAGCAATAGTAACCATAGGAAATTTCCAGTGAAAGATAAACTCAGGAAGATGAAGATGGAGAAAGGTGACTCCATGCCAAAATATTTAACAAATTTTGTCCAATGTCGGGATGAGTCGGGGAGGGTTGGAATTACTGTAGTTGATGATGATTTGGTGAGTCTATCTCTCCTAGAACTTCCCAAGAGTTGGCATAGTTATCAAGACTCTGTCAATGGAAGGGAAAATCTTCCATATTGGGAATAACTCTAGTCGGATTTAGTCCAACAGGAGTTTAGATGTAATACCAAAGATGGATCTTCATCTAAGAATGAAGATGAAGAATATTTTTATTTGGATGATAAGGCAATGAAAGGAAAAATAAAGAAGCTCCATTCCAAATCTGAGTCCAAATATGGCAAGAAGCGCGACATCCCTAGAGTGAAGTTTTTTCACTATCACGAGCATGGGAATTATTCTACTAACAGTACATAAAAGAAGAAGAATAAGAAGGCTTCATTATCTGTAGCTGGTGAGGCTTTGGCCTTGAAATTTGAGCTTGACTTATCACTCATTGCATGCATAGTGTCAATTGCAATGGTATTAGTGTGGTATTTTGATAGTGGTGCATCCTTTCACATGACGGGAGACAAAGAAATTTTCAGTAGATTGCAGGAGAAGGACCTCAAGATGCATATCAAAATGGGTGATGACAGGTGGTATAGTGTTACCAGGATTAGTACCATTACCCTCTAGAGACATTCAGGTAAACCCTTTCAATTAAAAGATGTAATGCATGTACCAGACATGAAGAAAAATTTGGTCTCAGTTGCAATGTTAGAGTATAGAGGCTATGATGTTTATTTCAGTGAAGAAAAATATTTCCTATGACACAAAACAACCGGACAAGCCAAGAAGATAGGGATTCGAGTTATAAATATATATAAGCTAGATGTAGATGGTTGTGTATCATTGATTGATAAGGTGGAAAAAGTGGTTAGTGGGGAATAGGGTGAGTTATGGCATAGGAGATTGGGCCATCTTCACCACGGAGCCTTAAAAGTCACGCAATAGATTTCTACGAGACTTCCCAAGGGTATACTTGCATAGTCAGACACATGCAAGGGATGTACTATGCGAAAATATGTAAAGGCCACCTTTCATGAGAACGAAAACTGAGCCTCAAGGATCCTTGAGAGATTTCACACAGACTTGTGTGGACCATTCTCTATTACTTCGACAGCAAAGCATAAGTACTATGTGATATTTGTTGATGAATTTTCTCAGAAGTGATGAATCTACTTCATACAGAATACATATCAGAAATTCTCAAAGTTTCTTGAGTTTAAAGCACTGGTGGGGAAAGACGTGAGGAAGCATGTGAATTCTCTTAGGAGCGACAATGGTGGTGATTACATCTCTAACGAATTCAAGAAATTCTGCAATAAAGAAGTAATATGGAGAGAATTGATAGCGCCTCATAACCCAAAGCAGAATGAGGTCACTGAAAGAAATAAAAAAATGATTATGGGAGAAGCAAGAGTGATGTTGCTATATCAAGGCCTACCAATGCATCTATGGGTGGAGACATGCAACACAACGATATTTGTGCAGAACCGTTGTCCTCATAGGATACTTGGAATGAGTACACTGGAAGAGGCTTTCACTGGTAACAAACCTGATGTTTCACATTTTAATATTTCTGGCTCATCTGTTTATGTGCATGTGACCAAAGACACCGGAAAGAAGCTGGAACCAACAACTGAGATTGGGATTTTTGTGGGGTACACTGAAACTCCCCATAACTATCGGGTGTATTTTCCAAACAAAAGAATGATATTTGTGTGACGAGTTATAAAATTTAATGAGGAGAAAGCCATGTGATTGTCCCTTGAGAGGGTGGTAGATTTGCATGCAGAGGAGGAACTCTTGGTTCCCAATGATAAGCCTCAAGATGTGGAGCAGCCACATGCAGAGGATCATGGAGTGGCATAAAACACTCATGCAAAGCCATCCATCAAAAATAGTAGAAGGTGCACCACGAAAGCTAATGGATTGAGACTTGATGATGTAAAGAATGTAGGAGCCCCTACTTCACAGTGCAGATAGAGACATTCTCCAGACAGGTTTACTGGATACATGACTCTTATGAGAAAATGTATTATGACAGAACCACCTTCTTTTCAGGAGGTAGTGCAGCAACCAATTTGGGTTGATGCAATGGTGGAGGAGTATGGCTCCATTTTCAAGAAAATGCATCAGATATTGTCCCAAGACCAGTCAGTAAATCAGTGGTTGGGTCTAGATGGATCTACAAGGTAATGCAAGCTATTGATGGGAGTGTGGAGAAGTACAAGACCATATTTGTGGACCAGGGATTCTCATATATTAAGGGCATCAAATATTATGATGCTTTTGCACTAGTTTCAAGATACTCTTCCATTAGATCCATCCTTGAACTCTCAGTGCATATGGGGTGCCACATTCATCAGATGGATGTGAAAATTGTGTTTCTGTATGGATTTACTGAGGAAGAAGTGTGCATATAGTAGCTAGAAGGGTTTGAGATCTTCGATAGTGAGTCACATGTGTGTCGACTCAAGAGAGCATTGTATGGGTTGAAGCAAGCACCTTGTGCTTGGTACACTCGGATTGACATCTATTTCACTAGACTGGGCTTCACGAAAAGTGAAGCTGATACAAGATTGTACCAGATTGTGGTTGAGGGTAAGCTATTGATTATTGTATTTTATGTTGATGATATAATTTTGACTAGTGATGAGTAGCTCATACACTCATGCAAGGAGGATCTTGCAAGGGAGTTCGAAATGAAGGAAATGGGACTCATTCATTATTTTCTTGGTTTACAAATATGGCAGCGGGATGGTAAAATTTTTGTTTCTCAAGGAAAGTATGCCAAAGAGATACTAGGTAAGTCTCACATGGAGAGATAAAAACCCATCGAAAATCCTCTTCCAAGAAATTGGAGGAAAGAGGATGCTACTTTAGGAGAGGTAGTGGATGCTACTATCTGCAGGAAGTTAGTTGGTTTGTTGATGTATTTGGTGAACACGAGATGAGAAATTTGATATGAAGTTAACCAGTTGAGTCAAGCTATGGTTAAGCCTACCAAGCTCTTTTAGAAGGCGAGGAAGCATGTCTTGAGATACCTGAGGGGCACATCAGAGTATGGATTATGGTACATACAAATAGAGGGAGTGAAGCTCCAAGGCTTCATGGATGCAGATTGGGCAGGCAGTCCATCAGACAGAAAGAGCACATCGGGAGGGATATTTAGCATAGGATCAAAAATAGTTTCTTGGTACAGTAGGAAGCAACGATCTATGGCACTCAGTTCAGCAGAAGCAGAGTAGATGGCAGCAAGTCAAGTTTCATGTGAGGCTATCTGGATGAGAAAGATCCTGGTTGGTTTATTTAGTTCTCAAATGGATCTGGCAATGATACATTGTGATAATCATAAATGAATTAAACTCTCAATTAGTCATGTTTTTCATGATAGGTCCAGGCACGTAGATATCTGGTACCACCATCTCATATATTGTGTGCAGAGGTGCATAATGTTACTTCATTACATTCCCATGGAAGATCAGGATGTATTTTTTTTTACAAAGGTGCCCACAAGGAGAAAATTCGAATAACATAGAGGCAGGATCAGGGTGAAGAATAATCCCTTTCTTGTTGAGGAGTGTTGAAGTTTAACAAGAAATTTTTGCACCTACACTAGTGTGGGACCAGGATTTCAAAGTAGCACCTACACTAGTGTGGGACCACAGGTCTTAGTAGCACCTACACTGGTGTGGGCTAAATATGGTGCATGTCTATTTTAGTTATCCCTTAATTAAGATGGAATATAAAATGTAATCTAATCTCAAAATAACTTGTAATAGTTAATTGAGTGTGATAAACTCATTTAACTCATGCATTTTGAGTTGAGGGTAGTTGGTGAGGCATGCAGAGTGATTCTAGTTGTAACAGAGTTTGAAGTGCAGTGGTGCATTATTTAATGCAAGTTGTAATTAGATTAAATCAGTTAAGTGAGTTAAACTCAGTTGTGCTATTTGTAACTATTTGATACACTAGTGAGAGATCAAGTGAATTAAATATTATTTAATTCACAATTAGTAATCTCAAAAGTAATTGAGGATTTACTATTATTAGTTGCATGCATGTAAGTTCCAATGGAGAACCAATTGAGATCTAGGTAAAAGGGAAGTTAACTATTAGTTCAAGGATTATTGGGTTGTACCCATGCAACCAAACACCCATTGGATTTCCCATGATCCTTGTGTAGTCAAGGAAGGCCAAAATTCATATTCTTTAGGGATTGCATTCCACATGAATTTCACAAGAAAGACAAGTTGTTTAGAGGTTGATAATTGGATAAGTGTTTGTCAGTTTTGTCTAGGGCAGTGTGAGACAATTAGCTGAGTACAGGAGGGCTCTTGTGAGAAGAGTTGTATGTAATTGTTTCATGTATCCATGATGAATATAAAATAGAATATAGTGGGGTTTTAAGTAGCAAGCTTTCCCTCGGAAATTATTTGTGTTGTGGTTTGATTAAATCTTCTTTTCTTCATGTGATTGGTGATTGTGCTTTTAATTCTACAATTGATTTGTAGAAGTGATTCAATATCTAGCTTTAGTACATTGTTAGATCGGATTGAATATCAAGGGTTTTCAAGGATCACTCTTATGGATGAATGATTTCTTATGCAGGTTGATGGAGTGAAGAGGTTCTTGGTCCTATGAGGCATGGTGTGGGAAGTGTAACCCTGATATATCTATGAGGCCAGTATCATGTGGATATGATTTAATGTTATATGCTTGTACTATTCCTATGTTTATGTTATGGATAGGTAATGTTGAGGGTTAAATCAACAAAGTGAAAGTAGTGTGATTTGCGACATGTTATGGTAAGCATGGATAGTGGAAATACACTACAAGAAAGGTTGCTTGTGGTGCCAATGTGTGGTCTATAAATGTATAGTGATATTGTCGTGTATATGTTGCACATGTTGTATATTCAGTGATTGTACCTATGGTGATGTGTACATGTAACATATGTATTACTTTGTACATACTATTTTGTATGCCTATTGTATATATATGGTTTTTTGTGTATATTGCATATAAAATGCTAGGTATAGGTGGTGCTATGTACAAGTGGGATATGCATTTTTGTGTACATATAATACTATGTGCATGTTCAATATGCAATGTTGTGTGCATATGTTGTTGTGCTCATGTTGGATATTGGGTGTTGTGTACATATGGTGCTATGTACATGTTGTATATGTAATGTATGTACATATGGTGTTGTGTGTGTGTTGTACATCTGGTGCTATGTACATAAGGTGTTGTGTGAATAACTGCACATGTGGTGCTCTATGCATGTGGTGTTGTGTACTTGTGTTGTTGTGTGCAGGTGGGGTTGTATACATGTCATGCATATGCCGCAGTGTGCATGTGGTGTTGTGTACATGTCATGCATGCGCTGATGTGTACATGTATTGCATGTGGCGATGTGTACATGTGGTATTGCGTACACATTATATAGGTGGTGTGGTGTAAATTTCGCATCATGTACATATTGTGCAGGTGTTCTCATGTACATTTAATGTTGTGCACGCATTGTGTAGGTAGTGTCGTGCACAACTGGTACTATGTACATGTTGTTCATATGGTACTAGTATACATGTGGTATTGTGGGTAGGTCATACATGTAGTGTTGCGGGCATGCCGTACTATGTATGTGAATTTTGTAGTCATGGTATTGTGATATGTGTATTCATTTAGTTGTACTCTGTATTTGTATAGGTATTGTGTTGTATTGTACACTTGGTATAGGTGTATGCATTGTGTTGTGTTGTACACCAGGTGTGGGTGTATCTATTGTGTGGTGTTTTACACCTTGTGTGGATTTACGTGTTGTACATTATGTGTATGTATACATGAGTGAAGAAAAGCAAGGGAAATGGGTGCTTGTTAGGTGTGGAAACCAATCCAGTGTGTGTACAAAATAACAAAGGTAGAAGTAAGGATATGTGAAGGATAAGTATCAATATTTTATTTCATTTTTATTATGCACGTGATCTACGATTCTGACTTATGATGGTTACATGTGATATATGATTATGGTTTAAGATGATCTCATGTGATTCATGAAATTTACTTATGATGGCTACATTTTGAGATAACCAGATGTGATATGTTTTTACATGATGATTGATCAAACAAATTGTTTGAATTTTTGTGATAGGAAGTGATTATAATTAAAAGTGTACCTTACTAATAGGCTACGAATGAGGTATGATTTGAGTTTTTTTTAATGTTCTTGGTACACAGAAGCATGTAATTCCCAGTTTGGGATGGTTGAAACCGACTGCAAGAATTAGCATCAACAGAAAAAGGAATTGAAAGCGGAAGTTGTATTTTGGTAAAGATTTTTAGGATCAAGGTCATTGTGGGACACTAGTACCCAATAGTGTCATTCGATTTCTATGAGAATGATATCACCGGTATGATGGTTGAGGTAGGTATATGCCTTATTTTCTATATCCTTCAATGTGAGGAAGCCTTGCCAAAGGATGGACTGCCAGAGATGGGGATGCTAGAGGAAGTTGGAAGGTGAGTGACTACATGGAAGGGGATGACTGGATTTCCAGAAGGACTATGTAGCAGAGAAGGGAATATCAACAATGGATTTTTTTTTATCATTATCATTTCCATATGAAATCATATGTACATTGGGAGTGTGCTCAGGAATGATAAGCCGGTAACTGTTCACTGAGAGGACAACTGGTGTAGGATTGTAGTGTTGGGAATTGGATGTAACTTTGGCTCTATGCTTAGGGTTAAAATGCATAGGTGGTAGCTGGAGTAAGATCCCTCTCGGGCCTTCCCGGGACCCAAGGCAGACAATTAGATTAGCTACAACATTCACAAAGAAACTACATACATGTTAATACTAATGTTTAATTTAAAAAGTGAGATAATGAACAATTACCTCGATGTAGAAGGCATGTCTATTGGAGAGTGCAATGCAATGTGGAAGAATTCTTCCTCACCGGCTCCAAGTCCAAATCCTACAAACAAACAATGAACTAGTGTAATCTTCAAAATTTTAGCACTACAAGCAATCAAAAAAATTATATAATAAAAAGTTTAACTATGTACATCTAAGGAACTTATATCATGTCTCTTAAAAAAATAAAAAAAAGATACATAAATAAGACACCAAGTGGAAAAAGTAGAGGCAGTTATATTATTTAGAGAAGGACGATTACAACCATCGGTTTGGTCAAGCTTCCCTTAGTCCCCCAACTCCTCACTGTCTCTCCTCAATATCCAAGTGTGACAATGGTTAGGCCAAGAATTCTCAATGAACCTAGCCAATCATGAAAACTCACACTCAACAACAAAATTACACTCTTCACAAAATCAACCTTTCGACCATTGACAATGAGCCCTAGCCTCCAATTTATAAGAATTTGGGAGGATCAATCTTGCCATTATTCTCCATTAGTTCGAATAGGGAAAAATCCATTATTTTCCTAGATTTTTCCCTCTTTGGATGCTCATTTGGGTTTAGAAATGTCTAATCAGAGTCCTACATTGTTGTTTGCTGCTTTTTGGACTGACTCCTTTAGAGAAAGCAGGAGATGTCAGTCAGTTACTACGGAATTTGTCCCCTTTTCTTCATGAAACATGGGTAACGTTGCCCCTTAGGAAAGACAGTGCATTGACCTAGGCACTTAAACTCCCTAAAAGAGGCATGGATGTGTTATAACTGAACATAGTTGTCTATAGGGTGTTTTACCTTCGTAAAATAGGTCTCTGTCTAGGTCATTTTCTTGCTTCCATGGATCCTTCTCCTCTAAGTTGATGAGGAGGTCATTTTTACTGTAATAGATGCCCCCTAAAGTACAAGGTCAGAGGAAAAGATGATGGCCAAAATAATTAAAACGTGTGTGGTAGAGCGAGAGGATTTGAAGGACTAAGGAAAACGTGAAACAAGCAACATATGTCAAAAATATAAATATGTGTCCTAAGTCGGGCATTCCCATGCTCTGCAGTTGTATCAAAATGATTTATCCAAGAATATATATGACCAATATGTCCACCGATAAGAACAATGTGGAAGCTTTTGTCATCATAGGATCAATCTAATAAGTTGTCTTTGAAAAAAATATAGTAGCTTGGGAGAGGAAACAAAGCTAAATGATGTAAGCCTCCACCCAAGGTCTTGGTCATCGCTTCACTAAACTGCATATTTCCGTACAAGTGAATAAAGGATTTGTAGTTGAACATGAGAGGAATCATCTGATTACTAGTCATTGATGAAAATTGTTAACAGATGCGAGGATGGCCAGCGATGAGGATGATGGTCTCTAAGATGTACAGTACAATCAAGCGAGTGTGAATAAATGGTGTTGATGTTGAACATTTGTAGAATCATTCAACTAGGAGCCAGTGATGAAAATCCCCAATCAATCAGAAGGTAACCTGCCACTGAGGTCTACAAGCTCCAGGGTACTGATATGTTTCTGGATCAACTTTCTTGATAAGATTTTGAAGTCGATAGGAAGAGATATTCCAAAAGGAAGTCAATGAGTCGTCCTACATCAGTTGACACGAAAACGAGAAAAGATGATTTTGTTTTGAAGATATTCAAGAGAAAATGGTACTAACTGATGACGAAAAAATATTTCCGCCATATGATGGCTTGGATGATACAAGAAGCAGTAGATAGAGAGATCTCTTAAACAATAGAAGGCATAGTAAACATGGTACTAGGCATCTTAGGCTTATGAACACCAAAAAGTGTTAGGTTCCACCAATCCAGGGACATCGGCATATGAAGGCTAAACTCATAGAATGGCAGGGTTCGGCTAATTGCGACATAATTTTCTGAGCAAGGCCATGTTCAAGGTGTTGCTTGCAAATCAACTTTCAAAGTATAAAAGAATGATTCTATACTTTTTCCAAATTTTTTCCCCATCTGACTAGGTTTAAAGATTCTAGAAGGGAAACTCAGTGATCTTTCCATATTTAGGGAGTCAAAAAACATCATAAAATAAAACTCCAAGGGGGTACCTTTTTCATGGTTGATGAGCAGGTGTGACAAAGGGAGAATAGTATGCATGTTGTTATGCGGATAAATCCTTCTTGCAGACTAGAACGATCTCCCTAGTATTCTATGAATATCTAGAAACAAACAACCAATTGAAAATCATTTTCTCTAGACCATTTGTGATTTAGAATTATTAATAACAAAGTATGATGACATGCCCCTACCTAAAGTCCAACACTTTCCAAAATATTTTATCCAGTCACTCCAAAAGAGGTCACTTTAGCATGTAGAACCTTCAATCAAAGACAGATAAAAGGATTAAAAGCACCTGCAAGATACAATAATTGAGAAAATGCTAGTCTATCTTATTGATCAAGGAATATAAGAATTGAAATACTCAAATAGATACATGAACAATTCAATGAGAAAATAAAATCCATTTGTATTAACTTGTATAAAAAGAAGTAACCTTACAATTTTTCACCTTGATGTTATACCGGTTCTTCCAACGTCTTGAACAACCGTTTCTCCTTTGATTTGACAAGCTGTAATATTCCCAAATTTTCTCATGATATTTGGAATATTAGAGTTCTTAATAAACTTAATTAATTAATTAATTAAAAGGGTGGAGGGACCCATAATTCTCAAAATATGAATAAAATCCATTTTTATGTGTGTATGTGGATACTCTAGGTCTAGATCTAAACTCATGGAGTGGTGGAACAACTCCATTAATGGAGATCATGTATCATTTATGAGATGGATTATGTAGGATGAAACAGTAAAATAAGATCATGGATCTTAAATGTAGAATCATGAGGATGTTTGATAAGGTCAACTGATATCATAGTGCATTCAAAGAAGATCATAAAACATTTATGATAAGATAGTGGAGGAAGTGATGCATTTAATGCACACATGATGGAGAGAGTGATCACCTGATGTTAACATGATGGAGGAACAACACAGTCAAACATGGAGACTTATGCCCACATGTACAATGCATTTTTGGAGTGAGCATAGACTTTGTAAGGCTCATTTATATAATGAAGATGAAGGCATAATGGAAGGCATGATTTGGATTATTCATTTCTTGATATGTTTAGATCTAGATTTGTCTGAGGAAATTTCTATGTAGGTTTGGGCTGTTTAGTAGAGTTTGTAGTGTTGTTTAGCATAGGGTGTTCCCAATTGGGAATCCTAGCTCTTTCTTTGATCGATCTCTAAGGAAAAGGATTGTACTTCATTCCTTATCAGGCATTGGTGCCATCTTTAGGAGGTCTTTTCTAGCATTTAGCTAGGAAACCAATGGAGGATTCATCCTACCACTTTGTTCTTCACATTCAGCCTTTCAGGAGTAGTAGATATACATCTAGCATTCAAGACATTGGGTTTAACCTCCATGCAGAAGCAGCCGCTTCAAGGATTGCGCAGTACAGTCTTGAAGATCTATTGGAGGAAGGAAGTTTCCAGTATTTCAGCTGGAAATCCTGTGAGGGATCATCTCCTCACATTAGATCTATTTTTTCCATCACTGGGGAGCTAATTTGACACATCTAGTAGTATGTTATTGAGCCTCCCTCTCTGACAGCGTAGTTTTCTAAAGTTCTTGTTCATTCAGCAACCATTTTCAGTGGAGGAGATTGGAGGAGCTAGATCTTGAGCTTTTAGCCCAAGGATCTAGTGAAAGTGTAAGCCCTTCTCACATAGATCTGATTGTGCATCATTGCAGCCATCATATCTTTAGATCTGCATTCCCAATATCATATATGTGAAGCCCTAAGAGAGTGGTTTTCTTATATTGAGAGATCTGAGAAACCCTTTCTGGGTTATCTTGGGAATCCATCATTGAGGTTTGATCTACAATTTCAGCATCATCAGAGCTCCCATTCTTCCTAGATCTGACTTTCTATATTTCAAGCAGTTGTAGTCCCAATAGTTGCAGTAGGGATAATGCATTTTACCTTCCAAAAATTCAACAGTTACGTGGTCCTCTTATGAGATTATTGTAGGGTCATTCCAGGCCATCCTTTTGGCTTGAGTGTCTCATATTTTTGGCACGATTGTACTTTATTTTTCACCTCCAATATAATACAATAGCTCAGTTATTTCTGTGCATTCTGATGTGTATTTAGATTTATTGTTTATTTTTATATAGTTCTTATATTTTTTTTAGTATTATTTCATTTTCCCATTTGGGAATATTATAGTGGTATCGGAGCATAATCTTTGGCTCAGCTTGTGAAAATTTCATCTTTTGCACCAAAAGAAGAAGTAGATAAATGAGATCTATCATGAAGGAGGATTATAGTTTTGCCACTCCTCTCTTTAGATCCATGCAATATCTCTCCAAATAGGTCAATAAAATGAAGAGGGAAAGGCAAAGGAGGATCCAAGAAGAATATTTGATGAGGATGGTCCAAGCACTTCCTATCAGCAAGAAATAAAACTGTAGAATCATAGATCTCCTCATAGATCATCTATGCCCACTTTCTTTGAGGAAGGTGAATGGTATAGAAATGAAGGAAGAAGAAAACCTGAGACTCATGAGACTCTCATTCTATATCTTGAAGAGTATAAAGAATATTCTAGAGCCTTCAAGAAGAAACTAACTCTCCAATATTTCTTCAAAATCAAAGAAGAAAGAGGATCCTATAGTAGCAATAGAAGAAAGAGGCACAATAGATTATATTTTCCTACATTTTATGGATATTCCTCAAGCATTTTTAAGGCTTGGAGGAAAGATTTAGATGCATTATTCAGCCTACATTCTATGGCTAAAGGGGAGGCTATCCAAATTGTAGCACCTCATCTTTTAGTTGAAGCCAATGATTGGTGGTTTGGTCACATGGAGCATGCAAGGGTGACTAAATATTTAGATTTATTTCACAATTTAAGGAAGAAATTTGATGTGAGAAAATAAGATATGTATCACAAAGAGACATTTCCTAAGGAAACAAAGGAGGATGTCAATCTTATCACGCTGGACAAGAATTCACTACATTCACCACTAGCTGCAGAAGTTCTTGCATCCAAAGAAGAGATATTTACAACTTTGCAAGATAGTCTTGAGCTCTTGAAACATAGATTCCCATGCATTATTCAGGAGATGCATGAGGAAGAGGAGGAAGATTCCACCGTTGGTACACTTGGAGAAGAGAAGCCATCACTCTTACCAACAGTTGGAGACACTATTTTTACGGTTGGAGGAACTCTTGTGTTCTAGAAAGAGGTTCCCAAACATAAGTTGATCCAATATATGCATGAAATTTCATCACATATTGTCAGTAGATCTTATTCAAACTTATGAGGACATGCCATCAGGGCCAATGCATAACCAAGGGTTAGAACAAAATGTTGATCTAAAGTAGAAAACTATCACAACGCAGAGGACCCTTGATCTAATCAAGGAGGAGATGAAAATCTAACCCAGTTTTTCATTGATGGAATATATTCAAATCTTTGAGTTGAAGTGTATATTTTCAGGAAAAGGGATTAGCATGATCCTATGTACAATGAATGGTTATGAGATCAGTATTTTGGCTTACTCTGAGATAGTAGATGTATTACCATGCAGATTTACAGTGGTGTCACTTAGTAGCAGTGATAAAGAAGGAGCCCCATCATTCTTGGAGTATTCTTAAGGTAGCTTCACTCATGAAGCAATAAAGGTAAATATTGTAGATGGTAGACATCTTGAGATGAGGAATATTTTATCTTTTATAGATGACACTTTCTCAATGAGCATCTCACTACTCAAAGAGAAACTTCTACCTATAGAAAATCCGAAAATTCATTGGTTTTGGATGGCCTTTGGTGAAAAGAGAATCATTAGATGTGCATTCCTAGCAACATATATGTGAAGCCCTAAGAGGGTGGTTTTCTTAGATTCAGAGATCTGATAAACCCTTTCTGGGTTATCTTGGGAATCCATCATTAAGCCCTGATCTACAATTTCAACATCATCAAAGCTCCCATTCTACATAGATATGAATTTATATATTTCAGTCTATTGTAGTCCTAATAGTTGCAGCAGGGACAATCATTTTACCTTCCAGTAGTTCAGTATTTATGCAGTCCCTCTTGTGGGATCATTGCAGGGTCATTCCAGGACATCCCTTTGGCTTGAGTGTCTCATATTTTGAGCACTGTTGAACTTGATTTTTCACCTCCTATATAATAAAATGGCTCAAATATTTCTGTGCATTCTAATGTGTATTTATATTTATTTTTTACTTTGCTACAGTTATTATATTGTGTTTATTATTGCTGCATTTTCCCATTTAGGAATATTACACAAGCTTCTCTCTCTGAGTATAGAATTATGAGCATGAGTTTGTGATCACTCTCATGTCAAAGGTAACTGATACAAAGAGTATGCTCTCTTAATAATTTCTCCAACAATTAGCTATAGTCTATCATTCACTATCTACCATCTACCCTTGAGACAGAAGCATGAACTCAATTTATAGGGAAATGGAGGTAGTTTCAGTTCCATGAAGAGGGGGATGGATTCCTCTCATGAAGGGGTTTGAGCTCCATATACGAAGGGATAAACTCCATGAGTGGAGGGATAGAGCTCCATGAGTAGAGGATAAATCTCGAACTGAACATGCTTCTAGAAGCTTCCATTTGGGAGAATATTTGACCAGCTGGGCTTCTAGAACTTACTTTTTCCTTCAAATTTAGTTTTACGGGGGTCTGCAGGTTTTATAAATAGAACATGCAGGATGTGTCACAGGCTATAGAACAATTATCTGCAGATCCATAGGAAAGAGCTAGGAAAAGTGCAGAGTTAGACATTTTAGGGTTTTAATGAGATTTTCTCCAGTTTCAATACTTGGTTTAGGACCATTAGGGTTTTTGACTTCTAAGGGAGCATAATATAGGTAATTAGGAACCTATATAGACAGTCAAATGTTATGGTGACAAAATAACATGTAACACCTGTCATAGTTCCTTTTCCGTAAGTTAGTCCATTGAATCTAGATAAAGTGATAAACCTGTGTTCAACGGATGTCTACCTCAATTTTTTATGAGTACGAGGAGAGGAAGTAAAGTCAATATTCTTCATGAATTTTTAACAATTTAGGTGAAGAAAAACTAGATCCTCTCCGTAAAATTTTTACAAGTCTAAAGGAGAAAAAGATAGTGTCCTTTTTTATTTTTAATGAGCTAGAAAATGAGATAGTGGTGATGTTTCCCCTATATACCATTAGGTCGAGTGTTCATCAATTTTGTTCATTGTGCCCCATAGAAAAGTAGAATCTACACTATTGTTGTTTCAATTCTGGAACATATGCACCTAGTCATGGGTAGTGATCTGTATCATGTCTTCCTGATAGCTAACAATCAGCGCACCACAACATGGGGGTACTAGGTCTAGCCATTTCCCTAGGGCATAGCGAGCTTCGCCCCCCAGCCTGCATATAATATGATAACAAATGTCATTGATCCTTAGTATGGCCCGACACCCTAAAACACATGCACCACACATTCAGGCTAACTTCCTTACCCCGATCCTTCCATAAGTTCTTAATTTCTAATTATGTTTCCTATAGCTAGCTCTAGATCTGTAGTGCCGCAAACTAAGTATCATCTCTCAATGAAACTTATAACTTCATGGCAATCTACAGAGCTTCCTGGGAGTTGATCTTCTTTTGTCCCATAAGTCCATGCAGATGTGAAAATAAAATGTCGATAAACCATTCCTTGTGCTTCTTTTCCTCATAGACAAATCCCCCATCACTGATTACGTTCTTCAATTTTTGGTCAACTTCATAGACATACTTTGTAGGTTCCTACTTGAATTCCTTCAATTCAACTGTAATATTCCCTTTTTTGGTGTCACCTATGACAGGGCTAGGATGGGCTTCTAGAGTTAGTAGCAGACTGGTCACAGGTAGAGGTTGGTGTCATCAGTGGGCCTAGGGGATTTTTGGAGGAGCTTTGAGGAGTTTCTAGGTGGTCGCGTGGCATTCGCTTGATATATTCTATCATCTTAGAAGTTTTGCTTTCGTTTCAGTGCATTCCAACAACCTTTGGAAATTTGAGTTATTCATGGGCTTAACTCAGCTAATTACGCTCAAGGTGGAATTCTGGGAGGAATACATGACAAAAAACCCTATTTTAATAATGCATTGGAACCGAGATGAGGATCCCTCCATGATGGGAAAGTTGGACATGAGTTTCAGTGACCGGAGGAGACGTGGTAGTCAATTTACTCTTTTCTACATTAAAAATGAATATTTTAATAAGAGGGAAAAGTGCTCCATAAATAAAATAATAATAAAATAAGACTCTAGAAGGCTCCAAGAGATCCATAAAATAAAGGGAGGAGGCCATTGAGAGATGCCTTTGGATCATATCATTTTATTGTGTGAGAGGTTTGATACGTGTTTCTCTACTTCAGTCGTAGCCCCAGGACGAAATCCCTTGGGTGATTTGTGAGTGTTGGACATAAACCCAACTCTCTTCGAGGAGACTTCAGTCTCAAGTTTCATAGAGCTTCAGAGATATTGGAGTGAGGACCATTCAGATCTTCAGTAGGTGCTTTAGGGGATTTAGTGATAGTTGTTGCCGAAGGGAGAGTGGAGCGGTTCAGTTTTGGAGGCCATCGCAATGTAGCAGTGCAGTAGATTTTCTTGAGGTTAGTTGTATTTCAGTTATCTCAACTATCTTTCATTCCATCATGTAACCCCAATATATTATAATAAAGCTGAGTTATTTTCTGCATTATGGAGTTATGGATTTGCATGAAATTGTATGTTTATTTTACATGGAAATGTTCTGTTAAAAATGCATCTTGATTTTATGGCATAATTAGGGTTTAGATTAATTTATGTAAATTTAGGAAAATATTCCAATCGAGGATATTATAGTGGTATTAGAGAGTCAAAATTGGCTCAGCCTACGGGGTTTCAATTTTAATGGCAAATTATCGAAGGTATATTTTGATGGTGCCAACGCCATCATTTTGTTATAGAAAAAATTGTTTTGGGCATTAATTATTCTACAAATGTCTGTGGTAAAGTGCCATGCGATTTCCTTTGAATTTTTTTGTTACTTAATAAGCCTACGACATATTAGGAAATCGAAGCAGCGTTGATCTCAAGCTAAAATTCAAAGGGCCGAATCTATATTTAGACGACTATGTTGTTTTGGCTCAAATTATCAAAACCGGATAGTCAAGGTGGGGTCCGTCACTATTGTGATACCACTTGCAACAGAATGGGGGAAACAAGTTTATTCTTTTACAATTGATGAGTGGAATTACTAAATGAAAAAAAACCATTGAACTGAAGGTCAAGTTCATGGGTTGCAATAATTTCAATTTTTTTTAGCCCTTGAAGTAACCACTCATAGCAATATGATTATATGTTTATTGTCAAGGTAGATTGATTTGTTTGAAAAGAGGAAAAACTTTGACATGGCTGAATGTGATATAGAGCCGACTATCTGCGTCATGTGGATCAATTTGTATGGGTGAAGGGCCTCTGGTGAATATGATGGCGACGAAATTTCATTGATACGAGATTCACATTGATCAAACTTCTCATTAGCGGATGTCGGAAATCGTGACAGCAACATACTTGTTGATCCATCTCATGCTCTTACACACAGACGGAGTGAAGTAACTAGAAGGAATAAGAATGGGACCGTGCAGGGGGAAAAACCAGAGGTACACACCACAAATTTTCAATGATGTGTGGTCGAAGGCCGATTAGTGAGAAGCTAGGGCACCATTGCAAAATAATCATAGTTAATAGAAAGGGGTCAAAATCACAGTAAGCTGCCAGATGTCTGTGCAATATTCTTTGAGCAGACGTCGCTGGAAGACTATGCAATTTCAGCTACGATAAGTGGGAAATTCTTATATCGCACAGACCATAAGTAGAACAATTTTTTGGGTGCCATTATCTATGAATTCCCAGAGAAAGTTAGCCATCCAAGTCATACTAGAGCTTGAATTACAGTAGAGGAGAGACGCCATTCCTAGAGAAATTTTTAGTTCAGAATAGGGCCAACATGTTGAAATTGAGTGCATTTTAAGTTTCTTCGTGGACCGAACACTTTTTTTTTACAAAGCAGACACATGTTATTTACTTACAAAATTATTACAAGGAAGCCGAGTCATAATTTTGAGCCTATATTGATATTCAAAGTTAAGTGGGGTTGCATCAATATTTCAAAGTGTCGTGGGGTCATTTTTATTGTGCCACAAAGGCCATGGATTGCTAAAGCTCTCTGCATGTAATTCTCAAGAAAAGGTTTGGATGTTTCAAGCAGAACATTATTTGGACAACAAAATGCATCTTTCTAAAGGGACATCTATGTAGAGGAGTATGGGTTATGAGTTCATCATTTTAGAGCTTATATTTTGCCTCAAGGAAACGTATGGGTGGACCTATATAGATCTACTCAAGGTACTATGAGTTCCCTTAATACATATTTAGCCGCACTCTCAAGTCATCCCATGGCTGCATGTGTGGACAGTGTATTTATGTTTCATGTGTGGGTAAATTTTGTCAAGGAGGTTGCACTAAATTACTGAATCAGCCAATACACTAGGTTCCATTCTATAGTTCCTGAGTATACATTTCTTAACATCATTGAGACAAGTCGCTATGTCTTTTCTATGAAGTTTTGTTAAATAGGTGTAATAATTTTCTAATCTTAAAATATAGATATCAGTTCTTAGGTTGAGACTATTTCTTTTACAAATTCCCCCCTGTACACCTATATTTGACACTGGCAGATACGTGTCACCTACATCAGTATGTATTTGAAATTTTTGACAAAAACTCCATCTACCCACCATAAGAACTTAGAAAAATAGTGACCACATCATTGGTCGAACCATGGAGGGATTCCTTAATAGATTGAGAAGAATAAAATTTGGTTCCTTGAACCATCATGCATCAGAAGAAAAAAAAAAAAAAAAAAACTGAACAAAAGCCCCTTTTCAAGAGGAATGTATGCCATCCAAAGGAGTTGCAGAAAGAATTTGGAATTGGTCACAAAATGCTTGGACTTGGAACAGATTTGAAACACATGAATATGACATGGAGAGTTATGTCCAAACTTGATGAGCTTAATGAAATCCTGTCCAAAATAAGCCAAGTAGAAGGGAAGAAACTGATTTGGGCTCTAAAACCTTCTATGCTTGCTCTTATATAGCCCAAATTCTTGGAGGAACCTTGTAAAAGGGTTATCCTTCCAGTTGCATTATGCCTCAATCACATCATGAAGTTGACCACACCTATAGATCCATACAGTGATGATGTTATGAGGAGCATTATGAGATTGATAGTAGGGACTTTTTAGGATTTAGACAGTAGTTCAGGCTCTACCTTTGGGAAGAAGCTTGAGATTCTATGGAGTATGGCCACATTTGAGACATATGTTATCATGTTTGATATTGAGTATGATCAATTGATTCTGTGAATGTTCCAATGCTTCTTCAGCATTAGGAGACATCATCCTGACATCGTCATAGCACACATGCAGTCCATCCTGTCATCATGTATGAGAGATCGTGAAACCATTTGCCTAGAGTTGCAGACTAGGTTGTCGAGTATTTGGAGGAGAGAGAAGTTGGTCTCACCTACTAATTATGAGCTAGCCCAAGGGATGGTAGAGCATAATATTTGGTTATTCAGGAGACAGTTGACCAGGGAGGAGTTGCTCTAGTTTGGTGGATATGGCAGCACAAATGAGCTGAGGAGAAAGGGACTTTGCTTCATCTACAAATAACCTTGGGGGCCTGATCGCTCATGCTTGAGTGATGCAGATGATGCGGTGGAGGTTGAACATAATAGAATTCCTTCTGTATGCCAAGGTGAGGACTCTTCTTCAGGTGAGTCCATGGGATTATATGAGGATGCTTCTAGGGAGCAAGATCAGTCATGCAAAGATGATAGCAATAGGCCAAGCTGTATTCCAGTCTGTAGGTTGAGCAGTCACGGGACTCCATGAGAGATACTAATGTTGATGAGTCACTTGTGATGGAGCAGGAGTCAGTAGAGGAGGATACTAGGCACATCTTGCATGATAGTCCTTTGTGGGAGAGCCAGATAGAGGCTCACATTGAGTCTATGATGGATATGTGGCTAACCTTGGAGTTAGCCATTGAGGAGGAGAAGTCATATGCAGAGACACCAAGTACAGTGACAGCAGTTGCAAATCCATATCCCCTAGAGATGTTGGAGGTTGATGGGATAGTTATGTGAGGGGATAGTGGATAGGAGGAGCATTACATTCCTAATCAGGAGAGGGAGGAGTTGTTGGAGATGGTGGAGCATCCATCTTTGGGCCGACACACTGATGAGGTGCAAATAGATGCACATGTATTTAGTAGGGCTACAGTACTTTCAGGGAGTCGCACTCTCTAGGAGTACATCGATGGGGCTTGTAGCATATCTTGCCCAGTTTGGCCCATTATAGAGAGAGGGGCCTTCATCTATAGGAAAATCTCATTGGAAGACAAGACATATTAGCATGAGTTGTTTGTGAGCTGGAAACAACACTCCAGGCATGTTCCATATGTATTTCTAGCTACATTGGATTCTTCTTCCAGGATAGATTTGTGGGAGATCATGAGTTGGTATTATCTTGATGGTATGAATTTCTTTGTAGGGAACTTAGTGGAGCATGGGTCCTTAGACATGACATATGATACAAATTGTAGTTGGTAGTGGGGCACAAATCGACATTTCTTCAGCATTCCATTCTGGTTTTAGGAGAGCAGGATCAACATTGGATTGAGTCAAGACTTGGATTTGGGAGAGGTGATGAGTTGGTATGCAGTTGGTGGTGAAGATTATAAAATTACAGGTATATCATAGCAGGGGCCAGGGAACATTGATGGTTATTGGCGGACTTCACTTCATGGGGTATCAGCTAAAGCCAGAGGCAGTGTTCAGTCCATGCTGCGGGACTTGGTTGATGTTTGGCCATGGTGGCATTGGGATACGAGAGGAATGTTTGAGGACAGGTGTTGTGAGAGATCATTTTGGGATCCTAATATTGAGGGGTCTATCTCGGGTGGTTTGACATAGGTGCATACCAACACCCAAAGGTTTTTATGAAATCTGGGAATAGGGTCTCAGTTGCAGCAGACCAATAGAGTGGCCCGCATATTTTGATTGCTTGAGGGCAAGAAATCTTGGTGTGGAAGGTATGTAATATTCCATTTTTTGGTGTCACCTATGACAGGGCTAGGATGGACTTCCAGAGTTAGGAGTAGACTAGTCACATGTACAGTTTGGTGTCATCAGCAGGCCCAAGGGATTTTTTGAGGATTTTTGAGGAGTTTCTATGTTTTCGGGTGGCATTCTCTTGATATATTCAATCATCCGAGTAGTTTAGCTTTCATTCTGGTACATTCTGACAACTTTCAGAAATTTGAGTTATTTATGGGCTTAACTCAACTAATTACGCTCAAGGTGGCATTCCGAGAGGAATACATGACATAACACCTTACTTTAATAGTGCATTGGAATTGGGATGAGGATACCTCCCTGATGGGATAGTTGGACATGATTTTCAGTGACCAGAGGAGACGTGGTAACTGATTCACTCTTTTCTTCATTAAAAAGGAATATTTTAATAAGAGGGAAAAGTGCTCCATAAATAAAATAAAATAAAAATAAGACTCTAGAAGGCTCCAAGAGATCCATAAAAGAAAGAGAGGAGGCCATTGAGATATATCTTTGGATCATATCATTTGCTTGTGTGAGAGGTTTGAGACGTGGTTCTCTACTTCAGCCGTAGCCCCAAGATGAAAACCCTCAGGTGATTTGTGAGTGTTGGACAAAAACCCAACTCTCTTTGAGGAGACTTCATTCAAAAGTTTCATAGAGCTTCAGAGATGTTGGAGTGAGGATCATTCAAATCTTTAGCAGGTGCTTTAGGGGATTCAGTGGTAGTTGTTGCTGGAGGGAGAGTGCAACAGTTCGGTTTTGGAGGCCATCACAGTGTAGTATTGCAGCAGATTTTCTTGAGGCCAGTTGTATTTTAGTTGTCTCAGATATCATTCATTCTAGCATGTAACCCCAATATATTATAATAAAGCTAAGTTATTTTTTTCATCATGAAGTTATGGATTTTCATGAAATTGTATGTTTATTTTACATGGAAATCTTCTATTAAAAAAGCATGTTGATTTTACGGCATAATTAGGGGTTTAGATTAATTTATGTAAATTTAGGAAAATATCCTAATTGGGGATATTACATCAACTACACATTGAGAGTATGATTTAGGCCTTTGGAACTGCTACTTTAGGGAGTCCTTAATATTTTGTATTGACACATTCGCGTGTTGACCAATGTATCCCATAAACTAGTCTAGGGCCCTTCCTTCAAAGGCTATGGATAACTACGCTCTTTTGACAACATCATTATTAATTATCTGTGCAATCCATATAGACTCCGCTACAAACTAGAATCAATCCATATCCTCATCCCCCACACCCTTAAAGGTAGGCAGTTTCATGTGTGCAACCATGTCATCTTCAGGTGTGGGGTAGGAGAATTCTTACCCCTGCATGGGTTTGATGATGGCGTAGCTGAGGGACTGATTCCAACTTGCGCAGCCCCACCCTGGTCAAAATGAGGTGATCCCCTTAAGGGACTATATATCGATCTGTCTCCTTCTTGATTAACATGTTTGTATTTACCACTTCGTGTCATGTTTCCACTTTGGTCGGAGGTCATTCACTCGGTGTGGCTACACAGGACACCCTTTTCACACAATAACATCTTAATAAAAAATGGCATGGTTTGCGGGAACTTACCTTTAAACCCTTTGAAGAACCTTCTGTCTATTTCCGAATATGACACAAACTAATCAACAGAAAATTCCATTATGGATCCTCCCAAAATAATATCAACCCAGTGGTCTACAGTCTTGGTGATATTGTTATCAGTCTTTTCCAATTGTTGGATCAATTCAAGGGTCCACTATGTGACTTGATCGTCTTTCTAGTAGGTCTGGAACTCCGCCAATCATGCCAACCACTCTAGAAATTCATGTGCGAAGTATATGAATAATATTTCATGCACTTCTGAAAAATGTACTTTTTCTCCACTCTTCAACAGATAGCTTCTTACTTCTATTATATTTTAGGGAAAACTCTTGAATCTATTTTTTGAACTAGTCCTCAAGTTTAGGCTTCAATGGCCACCAATGACCCCATGGCATTACCCGATCTCTCTCTCAAAATGCTCTAGGTCTCGACAAAGGAACCATTTGTTGGCTTGAGGGGTCTTGACCGAGGTTAAGTTTTAAGGTTTTCCAACAAACCCCTATACTACTAGTCCTTTCTGAAATGGCCTACTTGTGCAGGTCAAGGTCTCATCGAAGTAGTATGGGAGGGTGCTGGAACTAGTTTTCCACACCTTGAGAGAGATAAATTTAGTTGAAGTGGATCCTTTTAGATCAGACAGACCCGTGCAGGAGAAGCCCTAATACAAAAACCATTAACAATATATCGGTAGAGTAACTTAAGCAAAGGTCATAAATCATCAGATAACATGCTAACTGAAGCAAGGAGACTAGTCATAACCATATCTATGCATTCATTCTATCGCATCCACATGCACATATATAGATAATTAGTATTCAGCGAGCAGGTCTAACCTCAAAAATAACATAATGCATAGTCGATAATCATAACACAGAAGCATTTAGATATCACAAAAGGTCTTCTCATTCATTCGTATCTAGATCCAACTTATAGATTCTATCTACTAGCGCGTGCACATAGCCAACGGGGTCTGCACACAACAAGACTCAGGGTCTCCGCTCACGTAGCCAATAGGAACCCTTACCTAGACAATCAACACAAAATATTCACAACTTCGTATGCACACTTAATTCCAAACTTAGCTTGTCTCTAGACTCGATTTATCCATATATTTATAACATATTATCCTATGCTACTCTATGGTCTACAAACCATGGTTTGTGAACTCTTGGTCTACCCTTTGACCCTTTACAATTCATTGGGGGATTTGACCTACCCCAAAGCCCTTGCACTAGACTAAATATTACAAAATCTTACAAAACTGGAGAAAAAATGTGGTTAGGGGACCTAGCTCCAAAACACTGACAATTCATCAGAACATAGGTAACTTCGATACAACAACAGTTGCGTCAAAAAATAGTGGAAATTTACCAATTTCAAAATGACTAGCTGAGTGATTCATATCTCTACGATGTCTATAAGAAGGAAAAAGACCTTCATTTTCACTGTTTGTGTTCAGTGAAAGAGCTCTGGAGCAAAAAAAGAGTTGAAACTTATGTTGTTGATTGTAGACAGTCTGAGAAATTGTTTTCGATTCCATCTATTCTAGGTAAGAGCTTGAGCCTTTATATAGCTTTCCATTAGCATTTTCAATGTTTTTAATATTTAAAAACTAACTTTTGGGCAAGCCCTAGATATTTTGGGTGGGTAACACGGGTGCCCAATGGCAGGGCCACATTAAATGCACTACCCATTAAGGGACAATGAGTTAGCATGCTTTTCTTTGCACAGAGCCCTACGTTAGCCATCCCAAACATTTTGAAGCTTGGTTTGCTCTAGTTTGCAATGATTTGGCCAACGACTGATCCATTGAAAACTTTATTTGTGTAGGTACAAAGAATTTACCATGAGTATCTGGTGTGAAAGAGAGAATGAGAGAGAGGAATGGGAAATGGTTATGGATCCAACATGTTTATTAGTTCTTCGGAGGTGCAGATTACTCAAATATGCTAGATTAAAGATGATGAAAGGGAAGAAGGACCTTCTGAGATAGATAATCCAATAGTGGGATGAATAACATCATGTATTTCACATTAGGGGTGATGAGATCATGATAGATAAAGAAGGCATCTGCTTCATGACTGGCATACCATGCAGAGGGTCAAGGCCCAATCTGACAGGATCGAGAGCTGATCCCCAAACCACCATGGGGCTGATCCAGACTCACTGTGCTAACAACATTTCATCGGTGAGTAACTGGATTCTTGTAGCACGGGTGGCCTCGAGACCAATGAAGTCATTGTTGTGGATGATTGTCTGCTTGGTAGCAGGAAAGAGTCATCATGTGGCCACCAAGGCCCAAGTACTACTAGCACCGGATTTCCTACAGCCACAGATATTTGATTGGTGTGAAGGCATTGTCTACCAAGTTTGAGAACAGTTGAAAGCCTGCAGGACCCATTCCCAAAGAGATTTGGGGTATGGCACTCTAATTCTCTTGTTCATAATATGGAGAGTGCCTTGTATGAGGCCTCATATGACCATGGATGTTGTGGAATCAGGAGAGCCTAGATAGGTTCATTGGTCCGCCTTGATGCCTTGGACTCGAGAGGGTACACTTCGTCATTTCTTCAATGATGCATTATTTGCGTGGCTTAATGACCAGATATTTATGATCAAGGATATCCAACTTCATAGGAGATCTGTGTTACAGAACATTCTGTCACCGTCCCTGCAATCCCTCGTCTCGTACATTGGAGGACTATTCCCGTGACCTATGAATAGTAAAATGTCCTGAAAGCACCTTGATGGCATCCTTCTGCATAATGGCAAGAATTCTCCTCAAGAAAATTTCCTTTGGAAAACCCTAAGAACCCATTTTTTGGCATTGGTGTGGGTAGCTAGTTCATCCCTCGCGCCAATGGGGAAAATACGCACCAGTGAGCATGCCAGCTGGCACTTTTTCCCTGTGTTGTGCCCACACCAAGCCTATTAAGGAATGTTTTTTAACAATAGAAGGCAAAAATTTGATTCTAACAACTTCAGAATGAATCATCAAAAAGCGATTGGGTTGTTTGGCTTGAGATATCCTTGATTAGGAAGTGGTTTTCCACCTCTTATGGAACCTTCCTAAGACCTAGGACTCTCCCCCATGATTATAGGGATCCCAACTTCCTTTTCTCCTTCTATAAAAGCCTACCCTCTCCATTTTCTAGCTAGCTGAACTTTTGGGAAGGAAATTATAGCCGAGTGACAATCAAGAGCAGAGCTAAGGAGAACCTTGTGAGAGAGAGATTTCTGTCAAATGCCTCACGAGCTTTGTGAGACACGTCCTGCTGGAATCCTATCGAAGGAAGATCACAACGTCAGAGCACTGATTGTAATCATTCTCTCTGTTAGTATGAATCTTTCGTCGTAGAATATCACTTTAGCTATGCATAACAAATAGCCCTAACATCGATTATGGCTGCCAAATATCTTTAAATCTGCAATTAGGTGATCCAAATAATGCTGCACAAATCCAGATCTAAGCATAAAAGACATTAACCAGATAAAGTAAAATGTGGCTCCATGCATCCAATAGACAAGACAAGAACAATGTATTTGAAAGAATTTTTATATTATATTAAAAAGGGGGCACCTGAGAGGAAAACAAGAGAGGAGTTTTCCGGTTCTCCTCAATGGGATGGGTTCTTGAAAGTCCTCAATGTTTCAGATCTAAAATTCCTCTCTCTTGTTGTTGTAGAAAACCCAGACAAACATAGAACTCAATGGAAGCTCACAAGGCAAAAATGTGACCTAGTATAGATCCAGAGTGATCTAATGCAATGGAGGTGACTAATGAATGGGGAAAACCCTTCTATTTATAACAAAATACTAGGGCAGTTTAGAACTCGGTGCATGAATAAAATATTATTAATCAAATTCTAGAACCACCCTTTAGGAATATTTTATTATATTTGTTGGAGGGAAAAGGATTTTTGACTTGGGTCAATACCTTTATTTATAAATAATAAATAAATAAATGATTTATTTATCATTTTAGGGAAATGATGGGAATATAATTAAATAAGTAATGGTTTATTTAATTACTTATGGATGATTTAGTCAAATTTAACTAAGAATATTATTTAAATAATGATTTAAATAACCTATTCTTAGGTAATAATTAAATAAATAAGGATTTATTTAATTAATTTCCTTGTTTTGGGTTAAATATGATCGGGAAATATAAACAAATAAGTTATTTCACATGGTGAAAGCAATTTTACTTGGGGTAAAATTGGTCTTACATGGTGTACTTGGGTTCATCTAATAATAATAGGTTAGATGAACAAAAAAATGGTGTAACAGATTGCCCCCCAACGTACGAGTGTTAGGAGCAAATCATATGACCAAAGTACGTTGTAAGAACTCAATCACTAAACATCAAGAGGGAAGTAGGAGAGAGAAATGTAAGGTAGTCTAATGTGCTAAAGGACTAGACCCTGAGGAGACGAGACTTACAGGTGAAAAAAGTATCTATTTTATGAAGTGGTACCTGTGCTAAAGGCAGCAGGGGAGGCATACCTATGCCCGCCAAGACAAAGTACAAAGAATAGGAAATCCAGTAAACAACGAACCAAACCATGAGGAATATGCTGGCATAAATAAGAGCTAGTAAAATAGAATGATGGATCTCACATACATGTTATGCCTAGAATAACTGTCAGGACTTATACAAGAATATTTTAGTACATGAGATATAAATACACCCAAATTCCCCCTACACACGGGAAAGGGTTCGCAAAATCTGACTGATACATGCAAATCGAAGAGGCGCTACAAGCGACTAAGGCCAATATCATCAAACGGGAGGAGTCGCATCAAGGGATGAAATGAAGAAGTCATTCGGGAATGTGGGGGGCTACCTGCAAGGCCACCCCCTCATGAGGGTTGAGACATCTCACACACACCCGGGAATCACCAATAGATGTTGCTGCATCACTGGACTATCAAGTGTATAGATCATGATCATGCTGAAAAGAGCTCGAACCAAGGTACACTGCCTCCTAGACCTGGCTTCTGGAGTAAATGAGATGATGTCGATAGAAGTAGGTCCACCATAGGTGAGGTAATAAGGGAATCTCAAACTAAGGCACGAGAGAAAATAGTAGAGCGACGAATAGATGGACAGTAATGATGATAATGAAATGGAGGATGATCCAAAGGGGACCATAAAAAACATGAGTACAAAATGGTATCTCATGACGGAAATTGACACAAAGAGGAATGAGTATAGAGGCAAGGTGGGGCCCCCAATGAAATGTGTTGTAAGTGAGAAAATCCGATTTTGATAAGATAGAGTGCATTGCAAGGATTAGGAAGGATGTGGCCTTCAAAGTCCTCTAAAAGATATGCCCCCTTACCAAGGTCTTTACTGATAATGTAAGGACCTAGCCATAATGAGTCGAACTTTCCATGACCGAGGGTATCATGGGCCTAGTCATATACTAGAACAATTTCACCTTCATGAAAGGTACAAGGTGGAATTTTCGGTCATACTGAGCTTTGGTGCGCTTTTTGGTCACTTCAAGAGTTTGCAATGCAACACGACAGTCTTCAGAGGCGTGCTCGAGCATGATAAGTCATTGTTCTAGAGGTTGGGTATCAGGGAGAAGTTTGACAGCCAAGTGAAGGGAAGGGATTTCACACTTGATGGGTAAGACTGCCTCCTCGCCAAAGACAAGGTGGAAAGGAGTGAAACCGGTGGTGGTTTTAACAGAAGTACGATAAGCCCACAAAGCAGGGAAGAGCATGAGATGCCAATTTGTTGTGTGCTTATTCACCATTCGTTGAAGTATGGTCTTAAAAATTTTGTTGACCGCTTCAACTTGGCCATTACCTTGGGGGTAATAGGAAGATGAATATTGGTGCTCAAAACCCAATAGGGAGGACAGCTCATGCCAAATCTGATCTTCAAAATGTCGGCCATGGTCAAAGACTAACTGTTTTGGAACTCTAAATCAAGCAATGACGTGGTTAAAGAAAAAGAGGGTTGTAGTGGCTGTCGTATTGTATAATGTTGGCATAGCTTCGGCCCATTTAGTGAAATATTCAACCGCCACGATGATATATTTGTGGTTACCAGCAGATGGAGGTCGAAATTCCATAAAGTCAATGGCCCATTTACAAAAAGGACCAGCTGTGATGACAGGAGCGAGAGGAGATCGTGCCTTGGGGGTGAAATGTTGGCAATTGGAACAATGTTTGACTACTTCAATGCAATCATTGAAGAGAGAAGGCTAGAAATACCCCGCGCGCATGATTTTTTGGGCAGTGGCGAGGCCGGAGGGGTGGCCACCACAAGCGCCGCTATGACAGGAATTGAGGACTTGTTCAGCTTCAGCGTGTGTGAGGCAACGACGAAGGATAGTGTCTACTCCATGACGATAAAGGTCATCGCCGAGTAGAAGGTGGCGAGAGGCTTGGTGTCAGATACGTCGTCAAGCATCATGATCAAGATGAAGGGTGAAATTTTGGGTTCGTAAGTAAGTAAGGATGTCACTGTACCAAGGATCTTCAGTGGTGATGGAAAATAAATGTTCATCGGGAAGAACATCATCAATGATTTGGTGAATAAATGGTGTGGGAAGTTGTCTTTGGGACAAGATTTGTTCAGATCACGAAAGTCGGTGCAAACATGAATGGTGCCTTTTTTTTTTTAGGACAAGAACTGGGTTAGACACCCAACTGGTGTATTCGATGGGGTAAATGAAACCAGCTTGGCAGAGCTTATCTATTTCAGCTTTGATGGCATCCCATCTAGAGGGATGAATGGGTCTCAAATTTTGATGGACCAAAATGGTATCAGGCCATGTGTCGATGTGGTGTTTGACAATGGCAAGATTGAGTCTGGGCATTTATGAGTAGGACTAGGCGAAAATATCACGGAATTCTTTGAAGAGTTTGGTGTAGGCTTCAATTTCTTTCGGAGTGCATTGGGTGCCCATGGTGATATGTTCTTCAATACCTAGTTTGACAGAAATGTCTATTTTGATGGTAGGAGAGATATTGGCCATATTTCCTTCTTTGAAAGCATCAGGTGTAGGGATGGGGTTTTTGAACCAATCAACTTTATCAGGAATGAAGTCTTTAGATTCGAGAGCATATTGGTCATGGGAATGGTGTGGGAGGAAGTATGCACGATGGTGCATATCGTCCCATGGAAAATTAGGTTCGGTCATGGCTTCCATGATGTCCTCATCTGTTTGAAAGATGGGAAGAGTGGGAGGAAGAGGAGGATCTGAGGAGGTAGAAATATGAGACACCTGATTTTGGGGGGAAAGGCTCATATGCGTGTCGGAATGAGGGGTGATAGTGGAGCAAGTAGATGAGTGGTGAGGCGAATCGTCGGGGGAATGCACTAAGGGGTCGGTTGCCGGGAAACACGGTGATGAGTAAAGGTAGGAAATAATGGCTGAAGGTTCGGTCATTTCAGTATCAGGATGAGAAATGGTAATCAGGGTAGACATATGGTCTGGTGTTAGGAAAAAAGGATTACGAGCAAGCGCGGCTTTGAATTGGCGGTATGCGGCTAAAGAAGCACGATACTCGGCAAGGCGGGGGAAAATATGGGTATAATGGCCATGGAAATCGCACAAAGAACAAGGGTGATTGGTGCACAAGTGTTTAAGTTTTGGAAGAGAATCGGGTATGGTGACATAGACCTCAGGAATTTCAGATTCTAGAAACGTTTCATTGACCATGGTTTTTAGATGTGGTAATTCAGGACAGGTATGGGTAGCGTGGCTAACAACATCGCACAAGGCACACTGGATGGGATGCTTTGAAGGTCAAGGAGGGGCAGAGGTTGTCGGGGCAACTTTGTCCTTTAATGCCCCCCTGCGAGCTTTGCTATTGTCACCTGACATGGTCGCAACAGGAGGTGGTTCCTGATGAGGGGACTGAGGTGCAGGTGAAGCGGGAGAAGCCATGGGTATTGGTTGAACTGGGGTCAAAGCGAGATAAGGTTTGGGTTGGCCAGGCAAGGTAGTGGCTGGGGGGTCTAGGTACTAGACGGGTATACCCAAGGTCAAGTTAGGGAGGGATAGGGTGGCCAAGATAGGGACGGAATGAGATCCAGGAGGGGGAGCAAGGAAAGGAATCTAACCAGCAAGGAAATGGCCAAGAGGAATGGGGCCAAGGGGGTTTTTCTCGGGCAAGATCAACCCAGGAGGGTAGAGAGGCATGTGAGGAATATTCAGGGAAGGAGATTCCGAAGGAAGAAGGTTGGCTAGTGGGGGAAAAGGGCTAGGAGTTGGTGGGGTTGGGTGAGGGTGCGGTTGCTTACTAGCCAAAGTGGGATGTGTAAGGTCAACCCAAGAAGATTGCATCATGCAAACATTCTCCATGCTAGGATTAGGTATGGGAGGAGGTTCTAAAATGGTTCCAAGCAAGGAGGAGTCTTTATAGACGCCAGGGGAAACACTAGTCAAAGAATCAACAGTTTGCTTATTGGTGACAGTGGAAATGGTGGACTTAGGGGAGGTCTAAGATTTTGGTTCATGGTAACTCAATTGGTCAATGGTGACAATATTGCCGTTATGAGGGAAAAACCTCTTGCGGTGGACTGCATATGGGATGACAGACATGGCATAGGTGTAACTATGCCCCAAAAGAATGTTGTAGTCAAGAGGAGCATCGATAACTTCAACGTCGACAAAAACAGTCTTGCCTACAAGGGTGAGAGGACAGTTACGGAATATGCCAATGGGCTGGGAGGCATGGCCATCCCACGCATGAAGGGTGATAGTGGAAGGGGCCAGCTTAGGAGATCCGAGTTGTTTCCAAACCGAAGCAGACATCACACAGGTAGATGCCCCCTCATCAATATACACCGAGTGACATTGGCATTTTAGATTTTGACTGGGATTTGGAAAGCAACAGAAGCAGGAAGGGGGGGATGGTCTGACTGACAGGCATCGAAAATAATTAGTTGGTCATCAGCAGGATCTACAGCACCCACGGCAGATAGTAGAGCCTTCTTTTGAGAAGGACACAACTGGAGGAGTTCCAGTGTTGAAATGGCAGCAGGTGATTGTGCCAGATCATCTACTATGCTTTATGAATGGGCAGCCCGACCAGAGGCAGCATTTCGGTGTAATGGGCCCTTAGGCATCTTGGCATGAACCTTAGCTTTGGGCGGAGGGATTTTCAAGGGACCATTGGTTGTCGACAAAGGCTCTGTAGGACCTGAGGATGGGGACTCGGAGACAGATGAAACGGGGGGTGTGGAGTACTGATGAGACCGAGTTTGAAGGTTAAGGTCGACGGTGAGAGGTTGGTCAGAGACCATCATGAGAATCTTGTAATCAGAGGAACCATAAGGGGAAGGTTGAGTGGTTACCGGGGCATGAGGTGGTTGAGTAGCCACGAATCCTTGTTGAGGAAAAGGATCAATAAACACAGCAGGTTGAGAAGTAGCCATATTGGGAGGGATAGTAGGGGAGGAGTGTTGTCCCCGCACGGTGGCCTGAGACTCCCACATCTGCCGCATTTGGGGTAACAAGGGACAATCGTGAGTGTAATGACCATAAACACTGCAACACGAACAGGACTTATTGGTGCGAAGTGGCCTGTCCAGCTTGGGCTGAGAGCCGTGTGGCTAGTTGGCAATGGTAGAATCAGTACTTGAAGGATTGGATCCACGATTACCAGAAGCGGATTGATTTCCTTTCCTCTTTCTTTGAGAAGGAAGAAGATTAGTTGCCCCCTGTTGCGAAAATACTTGCCCTAGAGGGGGTAGTAAGTGCGGTTGTAGGGGTGGAGAAGGCAAATGAGTGGGAGGTCCAAATGCTGGAGGAGCTGGGACACCAGGCTGTGGGTAAGGATAAGGGTTAGGATGGGCAACATTGAGGTAAGCAAGAGTGGGGGCAAAAGGAGGAGGCATGTCGTATCCTGGATACATGCCACCAGGAGGGGGAAAAGTGCCGGAGGGGCTGGCCCCTCCTGGAGGGAAACCATAGCCTAGAAGAGTTTGAGTAGAGGTATGTGATAGACTTCCATTGATACTGTTGATAGAGTGAGATGCCCCCGAGGCATTAGGGCCACCAGGCTTGGGGAGGTCGGGAAGGACGGTATAAACATAACCAGATTGAGCATAGATAAGGTCATATTTCAGGGCTATTTGGAGGGCGGCTTCTTCGGTTTGGGGAAAATGGGATGCGACATCTTTGCCAATGGGAGGTAAGAGAGAGCGAAGGAACCAATCCATATAAACCCGATCTTCAAATGGGGGAGCGCAACATAAGCTACGTCTTTGTCGCCATTCTTGGACATGAGTGGAAAGGTGGGTCGAAGAGGATTGATGAAAAGAAGTCAAGAGTTCAGTACCATTGTCATATCGGAGAGGGAGCTGGAAATAAGATAAAAAGGCTTGGGCAATGGTCGCAAAGGTGGTATGGGAAGAGGTGGCTTGATCAACATACCATTTAGAAGCTTCGCCGATAAGCGTGTGTTGGAACAATATAAGATGGATGGAGTTGTCAGTAATGGAATTGGATGAACACCACATATGGAAAGATCAGATATGGTTAGAGGAATCTTCACTAGCAAGGCCTTCGAACTTGGGAATGTCGGAGGGGAGCTTGGTTGGCATAGCAGGCCAACTAACATTGTGGCAGATAGGATCATTGATCAGCTGATTGAAGTCGGGGAGACTAAGGCTGGCCATATAAGGAAGAAATGGGGCAGTCAAGGTAGGTCCCATAGTGGTTCCGCTGGTAATGGACCAGCATTAGAACTGGGGTTGTCGCTGGCACTAGGCCCTGAACTAGACATGGTGAAGGTAACAGGGGGAGAACCAGGAGTAGGGGGAGAACCCGAACAATCAAAAGAAGATTCGGAATTTGGACTCGAGGGAGGACTTACTCGATGACAACGGGAAGGAGGAAGTCGACAAACCAGAAACTAAGGGTGAAGGCCAAGAAGTCTCCAGGAGAAACACCTTGGGGGCGCAATGACGACAGGAAGAAGAAAAACCGACAAGGGCAGGGAGGGACAAAATCAAGTGAGGTCAAGGGCAGAGAGGTGCAGTGAAAATTGTTTTTAAAGTCTTTTCCAGGCGGTGTTAACTAGGCTCTTCTTCACTTAGGGTCAGTGTGTGGCGTGCGTTAATTTTAATTGTTTAAACCCAGACGTTTTGAGAGTAAAAGAAAAAGTGTGCTGCGTAATCTGAAAATAAATCTGCAGTAAATAAGACTGAAAGAATAGAAAAGTAACAGCTAACAATGCATCAATCTAACCCAAGAAGGTGGGTCTCTCAAAACTAGTCTATAAGAGGGAAAAAACTAAGCAAAGCATGTGAAAAAGAGGCCAATAGATCTAAGGTCGGGAGGGACGGGGATCTAAAGGATAAATCTGCTGAAAAGAGGTGCAGAGAACAGCAAAGAGGTAGAGGCAAGGTTGTTGCTAAAAAGGAGGAGACCAGCTAAAAATAGAAGGGACAAGGAGGTGGCCCTAGAAATGAACCCAAACAAAAATATATGAGGTGATTTAAAAGGGGGAAGAGCTGATCTAAAGGGATCTGAAACTGAGGTATCAGATCTGAAAGAAATAAGGCTGAAACTCTGGAAATTTAGACTTCTGAAACAACAAAAACTCTCCCACAAAAAGTGGAGGGTACTAGAGCCCTAAGGGGCAATATTCACACTTAGTTGAGTGAAACATATCAGAAACAGGTCTAAATGAGTGGAGACAGAGGTTGGAAAACCTTGACAAAAGATTCAGACAAACCCAGAAAAAATGCTAGAAAATTGCAGAAAAAAGTGCAGGTCACAGGTTCTAACCTATTTTTAGTCCAGGTCGCAGATTTGGGGCAGAAAATTGCAACCTCAAGGCCAGGTCGAAGTTTTTGGGCCGATAAGTGCGACCTGCAGATCTGGGTCTCTCGGCAGCAGATTTCAGAAAAAGTTGTCGTCTCAGCTGCGGCTGATGTCTGTCACCTGCGCAATAGGGCCAGAAACACACGGAAGTTAAAAATTTTAATGTTTGAGGGTTTTAGAGGTGAAAATCACCATAAAAATAGGAAAAACAGAAAACAAAAGAGAAACCCTATGGTCTGAAACAACTGGATATGCAGGAATATATAAAATGATAGCGGTCACAAAAGAAAACCCGTTTGGAGTCGCCAATTATTAGTATGAATCTTTCGTCATGAAAGATCACTTTAGCTGTGCATAACAAATAGCCCTAACATCGATTATGGCTGCCAAATATCTTTAAATCTGCAATTAGGTGATCCAAATAATGCTGCACAAATCCAAATTTAAGCATAAAAGACATTAAGCAGATAAAGTAAAATGTAGCTCCATGCATCCAATAGACAACATAAGAACAATGTATTTGAAAGAATTTGTATATTATATTAAAAAGGGGGCACCTGAGAGGAAAACAAGAAAGGTGTTTTCCAGATCTCCTCAATGGGATGGGTTCTTGAAAGTCCTCGGTGTTTCATATCTAAAATTCCTCTCTCTTGTTGTTGTAGAAAACCCAGACAAACATAGAACTCAATGGGAGCTCACAAGACAAAAATGTGACCTAGTATAGATCCAGAGTGATCTAATGCAATGGAGGTGACTAATGAATGGCGAAAGCCCTTCTATTTATAACAAAATATTAGGGCGGTCTAGAACTCGATGCATGAATAAAATATTATTAACCAAATTCTAGAACCACCCTTTAGGAATATTTTATTATATTTGTTGGAGTGAAAAGGATTTTTGACATGGGTCAATACCTTTATTTATAAATAATAAATAAATAAATGATTTATTTATCATTTTAGGGAAATGATGGGAATATAATTAAATAAATAATGGTTTATTTAATTATTTATGGATGATTTAGTCAAATTTAACTAAGAATATTATTTAAATAATGATTTAATAACTTACTCTTAGGAAATAATTAAATAAATAAGGATTTATTTAATTAATTTCCTTGTTTTGGGTTAAATATGACCGGGAAATATAAAGAAATAAGTTATTTCACATGGTGAAAGCAATTTTACTTAGGATAAAATTGGTCTTACATGGTGTACTTGGGTTCATCTAATAATAATATGTTAGATGACCAAAAAAATGGTGTAACACTCTTGTATCTTAATATACATGACTCTGCTATTGGTTCCATGATTGTGTTTGTCCATTAAATAATGCAATTTCATTCATTCCTCTTTGATTGATCGATAGTTATAAAGTGTGGAATATTACGTTGCATGTTGTCTCTCTTCTTTGCATGTGTATAGGTATCTATATGCAACAAGCTCACGGATCGTGACCTATCTAGCTAGGAATGGAAGCACTACTTCTTCTTCGACAACAGTAGCGAAGGAATCACGGTAAGCGATCTATCCCGATTCTATATTTTGTAACTAGGAATCAATATCTTTGCGTGTTTCAATTGTTGCTATACCCACTCTAGGGCTACTGGGATCACCTCTATCCACAGAGGGGATTTACCTCCCCAAAAATTTGGGGACCATACTAGGGATCAGTGGGAGTTGGTCCTTCCTCCATTGGGTTGTTTTTTGGCTTTTTTGTTTGGTTATTCTATTTTTATGGTTCACCTTCCTTAGTGTTAAAACCCTGTTCAGCCCCCAGAGAGGCCCATAAGAATGTCACCAATAGTGAGGAGGACCCCTCTCGCTCATGACCCTCTAGGTGAGGGGGGCTAGGGGGACAAGCTCGTACAGAACCCAGAGGGAATTTCTTGCGGAGTTTTGGATTATGCTCATTTATCTGATTTTCCCATAGCTTATCGGAGGCACACCGTAGGGGTGCCGAATCATCTCCACAGCTTATTGAGGCGGTTGGTGCGGGCAGTGACGTGCTACCATGAGCACCATGCGGATTAGTCACCTAGGCTTTCTATTTGCATATTTTTGAGAGACATGTCATCCCTGTATGTAATTGAAACATACATGTATATTTTGGTTTCATATGATGCACACGTTGCAACACTCAACATATATATATATACACACACACACACACACACATCTATTTTCTATATGGATCTTGCTTACATATGATTTTGTTTTTACAAATTGCGAAAATTTCTATCTAATACCATGTTGGCTACTGCATCCATTAGTGTATTCATTCATCTTGGTATATGTTGATATGTGATGTAATCAAAATTTCTTTCAGGTAAATGAATACGTAGATACAACCTTAAAATGCATGGTTTTCTAATTGAATAATGACCATTGAGCTGTAAAACCACAAGCTGTGAGTCCAAATGTACAAGTAACGTGCAAATGCCGAGGTTAATAGCCTCGGTTAATAATTCCACAACAGAACTATATTTTTTGACATTATTTGTAGTAGGCACTAGACAAACACCTTGTAAATTAACCAACTCACCAGCAGGATTTTAAATTACCCAGGCTGCCAAAGACAGGTTCCTAGTAATGTGGGAGGCACCATCCGTGAAACCAACATAAGGAGTAATAGACATCTGCACAATGAGGAAGACCCAATAAGTAGAAAATGCTTACAAAGCACACTGGACCACACATGCAAAAAAATGAAAAAATCACCTATGTACATATACTATGCAAGAAAGATTCAAGAAAAATATTTCTTCTGGTATAACCCATTTCTGGGTTGCACCAAAGGAAGACCTTCATAATCGGTTAGCTCATAAGCCCCATTTCTCAATACACATTTAACGATATAGGGCCCATGCCACATAGGTTGGAATTTACTTTCCCCAAGATTATCATGAGCTTGATCATACAAGACGATGAGGTCTCCCTCGATAAAAGAGCGTAGAGAAACCATTTGATCAAAATGAGATTTAACCCACTTTTTCAATGCCTCGATAACCAAAGCAGACAAGCGGCAAGTTTTTTCCAATCTCTCGAAATATCAGAGAATTTATTCCTCCAGTGAAGTGTCAGGTAGTAATTTCACAACCAATTTTAGTGAAGGGATCTCACATTCAACCGGAAGAGTAGCTTTCAGACCATACACCAACTAGAATGGTGTGAATCTGGTTGCACTCTTTAATGACGTTCGGTAGGCCCAAAGAGCTGAAAACAACTGGAGATTACAACTCGATTTTTGTATATGAATTTTTCATTGAAGCATCATGACAAGCACCTTGTTCACAGCTTCAACCTAGCCATTTTCCTGAGGGTAATATGGCGTTGAGCTGTCGTGACGCAAGCCCAACTTCTATCTCAGCTCTGTCATCATATAGTCTCGAAAATGAGAGCCATGACCAATGACGATGGCTTGAGGAACACCGAAACAAGTGATCACATGGTTGAAAATGAACTGTGCAGTTGTCTTACCATCTGCAGCCAGTGTAGGCATCGCTTCCACCCACTTGGTGAAATAATCTATGACAACGATGATATAATCATGTTCCCTACTTGAGTGAGGGTTACACGTCATAAAATCAATGCCCCATTTGGAAAAAGGGCCCACGGTAATGACAGGATGTAATGGGAGAGGCAACGCATGCATCTTGTGTTGGAAGATCTGGCATGCGTGACACTTTCGTACTGCAACAATACAGACTTTAAATATGGATGTCCAGAAATAGTTTGCATGAAGTATCCTCTGTGCGGTAGCATAACCAAACATGTGACCGCCACAAGTGCCACTGTGAGATTCATTCAGAACTTTCTTAGCTTCTTCTAAGTTCAAACACCAACGGAGTATGGAATCGACTCCAACATAATATAGGGTATCTCTGACAATGCAATATGGTTGCGACTAATGTCGAACGCATCATCAAGCATATTTCATTAACTTGGACTGGAAGGTAGATGTCTGGAGGTACACGATGATATCACCGTAACATGGATCGAGAGTGCTGATTAAGAAGAGAGTTTCATCTGGGATATGATCCTCAGATTGAGACGGAAAAAAGTCGATAAGGAGAGAACAAATGAGATCAACAAAACCAGTGATTTCTTAGATTTTGCAGTATTGAACTCCAAATCAAACTCTTGGAGGATCACAATCCACTTTGAGTACTTGCCCCCCAATAATTGTTGAGAGAAAATGTAAGTAATGGGGTTGCAGTCAGAAATCACGATTACCATGCATAACAGGATGTAATGGCGAAACCTTTGAATGGTCTGGACTGCGGCCAGCACTAACTTCTCAACATGTGCATAATGTGTTTCAGTGTCGAGGAGGTTCTGAGACAGGTAATAAATCATGTGTTCGTTACTGTCATCGTCATCTGTACGAGAACCATGGAAATTTTACAGAATGTGGCGGCCAAATAGAGGGTAAAGTCACGATGATAATTTGGATGATTTATTAATGGAACATTGATAAGCAACGTCTTAAGGTTATCGAAAGATTGCTAAGCAATCTCGTCCCAACAGAAAGGGACGTCTTGTCTTAGAAGCTGCGAGAACACTTTGGCTACCTCTGCATAGTTCAGGATAAAACGACATAAGAAATTCACTTTCCCTTGAAGACTCTGAAGCTGATGTAACGAGGATGGTGAGGGGAGATTAACAATAGCCTCAACCTTAAGAGGGTCAAGGAAAATTCCATCCTTAGAGAGAATGAACCTTAGAAGTCAACCAGAGTCGACGCAGAATACACACTTGTGAGGATTAAGCCTAATGTTGTAATGTCTAGAGTGGAGAAAAATATGGTGAAGATGTTCTGGATGGTCTTTGCACATACTTGGATGACCTTCCAGCTCATTCAGCTCTGCGCAAAGACCATCCAAAACATCTCCGCTAGATTTTTCTCCACTATAGATGTTACAACATCAGGCTTAATCCTCACTAGTGCATCTTCTGTGTCGACTCTGGTCGACTTTTAGGGTTTTTTGTCTCTAAGGATGGAATTCACCTTAACCCTCTTAAGGTTTAGGCTATTGTTAATCTCCCTTCACCATCCTCATTACATCATCTTTAGAGTCTTCAAGGGAAAGAAAATTTCTTACATCGTTTTATCCCTAACTATGTGAAGGTAGCCAAAGGGTTCACGTGGCTTCTAAAATAGGACGTCCCTTTCTGTTGGGATGATATTTCTTAGCAATATTTTGATAACCTTAAGACATTTTTTATCAACGCTCCATTAATACATCCTCCAAATTATCATCACAAATTTACCCTCTATTTGGTTGTCGCATTCAGTACAATTTCCATGGTTCTGGTACAGGATGATGATGACGGTAATGAACACGTGATTTATTACCTGTCTTGGAACCTCCTCAACACTAAAACATGTTATGAACATGTTAAGAAGTTAGCACTGGCCGCGGTCCAATCCGTTCAGCGGCTTCTCCATTACATTCTGTTATGCACAGTAAACATGATTTCTGATTGCAACCCCATGACTTACATTTTGTCTCAACAATTACTGGGAGGCAAGTAATCAAAGTTGATTGTGATCCTCCAAGAGTTTGATTTGGAGTTCACTACTACAAAATATAATAAATCATTGGTTTTTTCTAATCTCATTTGTTCTCTCCCTACTGACTTTGTTCCGTCTCAATCCGACGATCATATCCTGGACGAAACTCTTTTCTTAATCAACACTCTCGATCCATGGTACGGTGATATCATCTTGTACCTCCAAAAATCTACCTTCTGGTCTGATTTAATGAAGGATGATCAACGCCGCGTTCGACATCAGCTGCAACCATATCACATTGTCGGAGATACCCTATATCGTGTTGGAGTCGATTTCGTACTCTGCCAATGTTTGACCTTAGAAGAAGCTAAGAAAGTTCTGAATGACTGTCACAGTGGCGCCTGTGGCAGTCACATGTCCAGTTATGCTACCACATAGAAGATCCTTCATGTGGGCTACTTCTGGCCATCTATATTTAAAAACTATATTGTTGCAGTACGAAAGTGTCACGCGTGCCAGATCTTCCAATGCAAGATGCATGCACTGCCTCTCTCGTTACATCCTGCCATTAATGTGGGCCCTTTTGCTAAATGGGGCATTTATTTTATGATGTGTAACCCTCGGCTGGGGAGCATACTTATATCATCGTTGACGTAGATTATTTTACCAAGTGGGCCGAAGCGATGCCTACAATAGCTGCGGATGGTAAGACAACTACACAGTTCATTTTCAACCATGTGATCACTCTTTTTGGCATTCCTCAAGCCATCGTCATTAATCATCGCTCTCATTTTCAGGACTATATGATGGCAGAGTTGACATCTAAGTTGGTCTTGCGTCATGACAGCTGAACGCCATATTACCCTTAGGAAAATGGCCAGGTTGAAGCTGTGAAAAAGGTGCTTGTCACGATGCTTCAATGAACAATTGGTATACGCAAATCAAGTTGGAATCTCCAATTTTTTTCATCTCTTTGGGCCTACTGAATGTCAGTAAAGAGTGCAACTAGATTCAGAACATTCCAGTTGGTGTATGGTCTGGAAGCTACTCTTCCAGTTGAATGTGAGATCCCTTCACTAAAATTGGCCATGGAATTACTACCCGACACTTCACCAGAGGAAGAACGTCTCCTATATCTCAAGAGATTAGATAAAACTCATTGCTTGGCTGCTTTGGTTATGGAGGCATAGAAAAAGCAGGTTAAAGCTCATTTTGATCAAACAGTTTCTCCACGCTCTTTTATTGAGGGAGACCTCGTCCTCTTGTATGATCAAGCTCATGACAATCTTGGGGCAAGTAAATTCCAACCTATGTGGCATGGGACCTATATCGTTAAATGTGTATTGAGAAATGGGGCTTATGAGCTGATCGATTATAAGGGTATTCCTTTGGCGCAGCCCAAAAATGGGTTGTACCTGAATAAATATTATGCTTGAATTATTCTTGTGTAGTATATGTACATAGGTGATTTTTTTTTTTTGTGCATGTGTGGTGTGGTGTGCTTTGTAAGAATTTTCTACTTATTGGGTCTTCCTGATTTTGCGGATGTCTATTACTCCTTATGTCAGTTTCACTAATGGTTCCTCCCATAGTACTAGGAGCCTGTCTTTGGCAACCTGGGTAATTTACAACGCTGCTGGTGAGTTGGTTAATTTACAAGGTGTTTTTCTAGGGCCTGCTACAAATAATGTCACAGAATATAGTGTCCTTGTGGAATTATTAACTGAGGCTGTTAACCTCACCATTCGCACATTACTTGTACATCTGGACTCATAGCTTGTGGTTTTACAACTCAATGGTCATTATTCAGTTAGAAACCCATGCATTTTAAGGTTGTATCTATGTATTCGTTTACTTGAAAGAAATTTTGATTACATCACATATCAGCATATACCAAGACGAATGAATACACTAACAGATGCAGTAGCCAACCTGGTATTAGATAGACATTTATGAATTTTTTAAAAACATTATCATATGTAAGAAAGATCCATGTAGAAAATAGATGTGTGTATATATATATATATATATATATATATATATATCTGTGTGTGTGTGTGTGTGTGTGTGTCGAGTGTTTGCAACATGTGCATCATATAAAACAAAAATATACATGTTTGTTTCAGTTACATCCAGAGACGACATGTCTCTCAAAAATATGCAAAATAGAAAGCCTAGGTGACTAATCAGCATGGTGCTCATGGTAGCAAGTCACTGCCCACACCAACCACCTTAGTAAGCAGTGGCGACGATTCAGCACCCCTACGATGTGCCTCTTATAAGCTAGGGGAACATCAGCTAAACAAGCATAATTTGGAACTCGACGAGCAATCCCCTCTAGGTTCTGTACAAGCTCATCCCCCTCGCCCCCCTCACCTTGAGGGTCATGAGTGAGAGGGGTCCTTCTCGCTATTGGTGACATTCCGACAGGTCTCTCTGGGCCAACATCTACATACATATAGGATTAGCTGTTACAACATGAATGTATATCAAAAAATCATAAAACTCATAAAATTAAAAATATTCTTACCGATCTCCTCATTCCAGTCCTCTCCCTCTAGGAGCGGAAGTTTTGGGTCTCTGGTAAAATCGGTGCCCAAATAGGGCTAGTCCTCCATGACGATCAATTTTCATTGGAGCCAGTCAAATAACTTGGACCGCCAAGACATCTACTAGCCGCCCCCTACCCTGGGCATTAATGCCACCCATCGAGCCCTCTGTGGCTCTCTCAGTGGTGGATCTGGGACTATAGCCTCCTGACGTTGAAAAATTGGTAATCAGTCCAGGAAGAACGACACCAGAATTCACCCATATCCAAACTGTTTCAGTTTGGTCTACTTGCATTTTTTGAGTTGCCGTTTAATGTTCATGGTCACGGCCGTGGCCCAGTCAAATATAGTTGGGTTCATGAACTGTGATGCAAGCAATAGTTTCGTCTTTGTGACCTTGTGCGATGCCTGTGATCCTGTAGCCCACGTAATGGTGTGTAGCACTACTCTCAGTGTTAAATCGGGGATGGTCAGAATGTCTACTTTCCCACTCTAGTTCCTTTACGTTCCCCTGTGCACACCCTATTCATGAACATTGTCATGTTTTCCCCTAAAGGCCTGGTGCCGGTCATAATAGGGACTGGACCCCTATGTGATAGTCTAGTGATGAAGTATACGTATGATACTTCGAGCTCGAGTTCCTGATCTCGAAGTTTAAATTTCTCCTCATTCTCATCCCAAATGCTGATGAGATACTGCAGTAGTTTGGTATGAGCCCAGAGACATGGCGTTAGAAATAATTTTTTCAGCCCGCAATTTCGAAGGGCATTCATACAATGCTCATTTCCCATTGCCAATTCATCCTCTTCGCTATGCTCCCTCTCTTTCCATTTAATGACCATCCTTTTTGCTGGATATCTACATCAATCAAACATAGGAATGTTGTAAACCTCCTTGGGTATTCAAAATTTCATTTCATTGGTTGTCTTTTGAGAAATTTTAGCCGGATTTTGTGTTGCGTCGTTAGCGTGGCTGTTTGGCTAATAGTTGCGCCAGTTGGCACGGCCTCTATGTAAAACAGAGAATATTGGCGCGGGTCAGTGCCTAAAACCCACGCCAACTACGGAGACCTAAAATTTGGAAATCCTTCCCTTAAGGATCTCAAACAATGATTAAAAACAGTAAAATGTAACTTAAAATATGGACAAAGAGGTCGGCTCTTACCTGAATCATATGGAAGTTGATTTGGTCCATTGGATTGGCCGCACTCGCCACCTGAAGATCGAATCACAAAATTGTCACTGTTGCTCTGCAAAGAGGTAAAAAGTGAAAAGTAAATCTTTTTTACCATGGTTTGTATTTTACAGCTTTTTCAAGTCCTAAATGGGTTTTTAAACATGTTTGTCGACATATTTTTACATTATTTTCATCGAATATGTTTTACGCACACCTTTTTGTGCAGCAACAGGTTTTTCACGTGGTTTTGATGAAGAGACGAGTTGTATTTTATACTTATTTGGACTCGGTAAAACCACGAAAAGTCACTTTTTGGAGTCACCTTTCAGCTCTTTTTTGACTCTCTAAAACTGAAAATATTGCCGAGTCACTTGTCGTTTTGAGCTCATTAAATTGGCTGTGAAAAAAAATCTACCCAGTATACGTTTACCCCTATTTCGGGCTGGGATAGATTATTTACGAAAAAGGAATACCCCAACCTGTCGTGACTAGGAGGTTCTCTCAGATATAGTTTTCTACCTTTTCGGATCTGTGGGACTACCTACGAAAAGGGACTGCTACAGTTTTCTTTTCTGTTGTCTTTTCAAACTCTCTAAATATGAAAAGACGTCGAGTTCTTCCTTTGTCAAACTCATTAAAAATTGATGACATCGTACTCCGTCATAATGACGTTACTCGAGTTCCTCCTTCCTAGGGCTTGTAAAATGTACTAGGTTGGATTTGTCCAAAGGAAAAACTTACATCGCAAGCATATGCTATCCCCTTCAAGCTTGTTTTCCAAAATAATATGGATACTCGCTAGAAATGGTGGGGGAAAATGGAACCAATATTATAGTTGTGTCGGCATTATGTCGCTCTTGAACATGGCTCTTGTCTGCATTCATGTCGGGTTTGGGACATCTCAGCTTGTTATCTACTTGCCTCCATGGGTTTGGGTAATATCTTTTGACCGCTCATCTTCTCTTTGCCAGGTCACCATTACCTCAGATCCCTTGATGTCAAATACTGCCAAATCCAGTATCGTGCCACCAATATGTTCAAGAGAAGTTGGCCTCTGCAGTTTTTAACCTTCTTCTAATTCTTTGTCAGTCTTGATTCACAAAAATCATGTTCCTCCACCTCGTGTCGATGATGTGGGAAACATTATGGCCCACCTTCGATCAAGGTTACTTCCTGTTGACTTCAGCTCATTATCCAGGAGGTTGGTATAGAGACTCCCTTCAGGTACCTTGGAGCCTGCATGCCTCAATGGCAGGGTCTTCGCATTCGAAACAAGGTTTTCATTACTGGCCTTCAATTGGATGATTATGTGGGTGTTCGATGTCAGATCTCTGTTCACATTCCATGGATTGTACCTTTTGTACCTTGAGAGAAAATTTCATTATTGGTGGTTTCTCTCACATTTGTTAACAACTTTCATCATTGGCTATTAATCAGACGATGTTCTTGCACGTTCGACTTCAGCTCACATATTCGCATGCTCGAACTTGTACTTTTTTCAGATCGAGATGGAGCGCAAGACCCTGGATTTTTTCTGATGAAATCAAGGCTGTGGGTTCTTTGTGGATTATTATGACTTATTACATGACTCTTTTGATTGGATGGCTGCGACCATACCTGAGTCTACTTGCTGATCCTTATTTTACTGGATGGCTATGTCTATACCTTGGATCCCAATTTTTATACACTTTATTATGGATGCATGCATCCATATCACATATCATGTATTAGAGATATTAGTTTTATTTGTATTTGCAGGTCTTTTGATGACAGTGTTTTCAGATGGACACATTCTCATAAAGCATTTCACCTCTCCCTCGCTCTCAGACCTCATGCTTTAGGGGGCATTTGTTACACAGCATTTTTCCACCATCCCTAGAACCCCTCATCCTGTACATTGGAGGACCATTCCCATGACCTGTGAACAGTAAAATGTCTTAAAAACACCTTGATGGCATCCTTCCGCATAAGGGCAAGAATTCTCCTCAGGAACATTTCATCTGGAAAACCCTAAAAACCCATGTTTTAGCATTGGCACAGGTAGCTAGTTCATCCCTTGTGCCAATGGGGAAAATACACACTAGTGGGCATGCCAGCTGGCACTCTATCCCTCTGTTGTGCCCGTGCCAAGCCTATTAAGGAATTTTTTTTAACAATAGAAGATGGAAGTTTGATTCTAAAAACTTTAGAACAAATCATCAAAAAGAGGTTGGGTTTTTTGGCTCCGGATCTCCCTTATCAGGAAGTGGTTTTCCACCTCTCATGGAACCTTCCTAAGAGATAGGACTCTCCCCCATGATTATAGGGATCTCAACTATCCTTTCTCCTTCTATAAAAGCCTGCCCTCTTCGTTTGCTAGCTATTTGAACTTTTGGGAAGGAAATTATAGTGGAGTGACAATCAAGAGCAGAGCTAAGGAGAACCCTGTGAGAGAGAGAGTTCTGTCCAATCCCTGAAAAGCTTTGTGAGACACATCCCGCTGGAATATTGTTGAAGGAAGATCACGACGTCAGAGCACCGAATGTAATCATTCTCTCATATCTTAATATACATGACTCTGTTATTGGTTCTATGATTGTGTTTTTCCATTATATAATGCAATTTCATTCGTTCCTCTCTGACTGATTGATAGTTATAAAGTGTGGAATATTAAGTTGCATGTTGTCTCTCTTATTCGCATTTGTATAGGTATCTGGATGCAGCAAGCTCACGGATCGTGACCTTTATAGCTAGGAATTGAAGCGCCACTTCTTCTTCGACAACAACATCGAAGGAATCACAGTAAGCGATCTATCGCAATTCAATCTTTTGTAACTAGGAATCAATAGCTTTGCGTGTTTCGATTGTTGCTAGACCCACTCAAGGACTAGTAGGATCACCTCTGTCTATAGAGGAGATTTACCTCCACAAAAATCCAAAGTTGGGATTGCCACCTAGCACTCAATGGGGGCCAATAGGTAAGAAGATAAATCAGTTGCTTTAAGTATTTTTTGCCTTTTGAATATTTATGCAACGTTGTTGTTTAATTTTTGACATGAAGCACATTACTTGACAAAGATGTGGCACTCATATGACCTGCTAGAGCCCCTCACTATTCACGGCGAGGAATGCATCTACTTGGGGCTCGATTAGCAGCAAAGGCTACGACATTCGCTAAAGAGGGAGATGATACACGCATTTTACACGAGGTTACTAGGAACCTCGAAGGATTGAGCATGGGTGTGCCACCTCTTCCCATGAGGGAGAACCTGATTCATCTATAGCGACACACAATGGATGTGCAAGAGAGATTATTGGTGTGTTTGAGGAGGTTAGCCAGAGAAGTTATATGTTGTCATGAGAAGCAGGCTGAGGAGGAGTATATATAGATGTATAGATGTCAGAGTGAGGCTTAGCAGAGCCAATTTTGTATAAAACACCCAAGTTTTGAAGATTTTTTTTTATGTAACCAACTGACCCATGACACACACACACACACACATATATACATATACATATTTTCTCGATTTTTATCTTGTATTTTTTATTTTTTATGGTGAAAAATGTACACTCATGCATGATTTTTTCTATATTAAATGTGACAAATGAAAATCCAATAAATAAATTTCTAATGAATTAGCTAATGCATTATATTCTCTAGGAATGTGTTCAAAAGTAATCAATTGCAATTGACGTTCCAGAATTCATACCCTCAAGTAATAACGTAATAAGATAGGAAAGTAGATGTGATAAAAGTTGTTCAAATGCATAATGACTAGCTGGGAATATAACCAGACCACTAGATTGGATATGTCGCGAGATGTAGCTTTAGTGAGGGTTGGATAATTGACATGTACTCAGAAATATTTTTGGTGGCATTGCTAAGGAAGATTCCCCCAGAACTAAGTAGTTCTGACTCAGGTTTATAGAGGACCCAAGCAGCTAATGCAACATGTCATGTGTGACGACTGGCACCATCTACATATACAACATATGCCAAGGATGATGAAGACATATGTGTAAAATAAGAGAGCCTATATGAGAAAAAATACTCAAAAACCCAAAATATTCCAGACAAACCAAAAAAATACAAAACTTATATACATAAAATTACAAAGAAAATTCCTAGTGAGACTCTAGGCGAAATACTTGTTCAGATAGAACCCGTTGTGAGGCTCAGTGAATGGGATTCCATTACAGTTCTGAAGTGCATAGGCCCCTTGAGAAAGGACCTTCGTGATGACACATGGACCAAGCCATAATGGTTGAAGTGTTCCTGCCCCCAAGAGGTCGTGTCTCTAATCGTAAAATAGAACACGATCACCTTCTTGGAAAGAACAAGGCTTGATAGATTTGTCTTATCAAGCTTTAATTCACTGCTTGTGTGCTTTGAGGGACTGTGTGGAATCTCAAAAAGTTTCATCCAAATGATTAAGTGATAGCAAGCACTCTTCTTCAGCACTAGTGTTGGGTAGGAGTTCAAAGGCTAGCTTAAGTGATGGAATCTCACACTCGACTAGAAGAACTACTTTAAAACCGTATGCTAACTGGAATGGTGTGAAGCCTATAGCAGTATTCAATAACGTTCGGTATTCCCATAATGTGGAGTATAGCTTTAAATTCCATGGGGTTTTATGATTGTTGACTAACCAATGAATCATCGTCTTGAGGATGCCATTTACAGCTTCGATTTGATTGTTAGCTTGCGGATAGTAGGATGAAGAATGATCCTGTCAAAAACCTAGCATGGAAGTTAATTCGTCATCATTTGGTTATGAAAGTGTGAACCATGACTTGTGAGAATTGAGCGGGGTACACCAAAATGATAGATAACCTGATTGAATAGGAAAATAGAAATGACTTCTCCATCATCTTGGAAAGTGGGAATGGCTTAATCCCATTTTGTGAAATAGTCGACCGCAAATATGATGTAGTTGTTTCCATCAGTGGAAGTGGGATTACATGTTACGAAATATATTCCCCATTTAACGAAATGACCAAGGGAGATGACCGGATGTAGAGGGGCGGAATGAGTGCACATTTTCTTCATAATAATTTGACATGAATGGCACTACTAGACCACAGTGATGCAGTCTTTAAACAAAGTGGGCCAGTAGTATCCTAGACGCAAGATTTTCTAGGCAGTATTTATGCTTGAAATATGATCACCGCACACCCCAGTGTGGCAATCATTTAAAACATGTTGTGCCTCATTAAGGGTGAGACAACGTCGAAGAACTGTATCCACACCACGAAAATATAGAGTATGGTTCAGCACGAGATAGTGTTTCGCATGGTGACAAATGCGACAATGGTCGTCTGATGTGAGAGTTGGGTGCAATCATTGATTTTAGAGGTAGAAAATAATTTCCCCATACCAAGGATCAATAGAATCGACTAGATAAATGGATTCATCAAGAAATCGATGATGAGCTACTTCCTCTGGGTCAATTTTGGGAAGATTCAACAACAATTCAGTGAATAATAGAGATTTATTACCTTTGGTAGCAATAAAAACCAAGCCAAATTGTTGGAGGATTAAAATCTATTTTGAATATTTTCCTCCAATGACCTGATGAGACAATGTGTGTCACATGGGATTCTCTAAAGCAATGACAGTAGTCTTCTGCATTAATATGTAGTGTCGGAGGCGGGTGACAGCAAATACCATTGCGAGAGATAGTTTCTCCACATCTAAATATTGTAATTTAGGTCCAATGCGACCTTTTGATAGATAATAAATCACATACTCACTGTCTTCATCATGAAATTTAACCAAAACCATTCGCGGGGAGGATGGTGAGGCTACTAGGTAGAGGAGAAAGACACGTGAATAGTTGTAGACACTAAGAAGTGGGGCAGAAATGAGTACCCATTTCAGGGTGTCAAATGACAGTTGAGCTTGATCATCTCACATATATGATAACCCTTTCTTGAGTAAGCGCATAAAGCCTTTCGTCATCTCCACATATTTTATGATGAAGCGACGTCCGAATTTTTCCTTCCCTTGTAAATGTTGGAGTTATAGAATGGATTTTGGTGCAAGTAATTCAATAATTTCCCTTACCTTATCGGGATCAACCCTAATCCTATTCTTGCAAAAAATGAATCCAAGAAGACATCTAGAATCAACAAAAAATATGCATTTATGTGGATTTAGACGGATGTTGTAGAACCTACACCAAGAAAATATTTCTCTAGTATGTGCAAGGTGATGACATCATTTCTTGGAATGAGCAGAAGATCATCCAAGTAGGCTTGTACAATGTGTCTAATATCGTGAAATGCATAGTCCATGGCCCTTTGAAAAGTGGCTCCATCTTTCTTCAGACCGAATGGGAGCTTTCGATATGAAAATGTGCCCCAAGGAAAAATGAAGGCGGTTTTATGTTGGCCATCATTTTTAATTGCAATCTGGCTATATCACGAAAAGCCATCCATAAAGGAGAAAGATTTTCATCCTGTGCAAATTTTCGATTATCTGATATGTAAATGGAGTAGGATAATTTTATTTTGGACAAGTAGCGTTCAAATCACGATAGTCAACACAGACTCAGATGGTGCCTTTTTTCTTATCTATGGGAACCAGATTGGGTACCCATTTCGTTAAAGGAATATGATAGATAAAACCAACATGTAAGAGTTTTTCGACACCTGTCTTGATAGCTAATGCTTTGCGAGGGTGGATAGGTTGGAGCCTTTGTCAGATAGACTTTGCATTGTCATGAATCTTGATTTTATGCTTAACTATAGAGGAATCTATGTCATGAATTTCGTCGTAAGACCAAGAAAAAACAACGTAGAACTCCTTAAAAGGGGATGTGAAACGTGAAATTTCCTCCATACTGTAATATGATCCAACCTTAATATTTTACATGATACCCATTTTGAACGAGATATCTATGAGCATGGTCTTGGAAATGTTACCCATGTTACCTTCTGCATAGATAGTTTCAATAGTCGTATAAGCAGATGGAATGATATCAAGTGGGTCAAAATATGGGAATTGTATAGTGATCGTGTCTAAAACATACATCGAAGCACGATGGTGAAAATATCCCCAAGGTATTTCCTAAAGACATGAACTCTCAGATAGCTTTGTTCGTAGGAATCACTTCATCGAGGAGATCCTTAGACGGAACTGTGTTTGGTGAGAGGGTGGTACCATTGTTCAAAACCAAAGCAGTGGAGGGTTTAGATGTTGATTGGATGGCTTGAAAAGAAAACTCGACTAGTGAGAGTAGTGTCTAATCTCCATATGAATCAACTTATGAAGGTGTCGGTGGGATCCAGGGGTCAATAGAGCCATCTGAGATGGTGGATATCCTTGAAACTATGTGTGGAACCTTAGGCAATGGGAGAGTAAAGCAACCCATTAGGGAAGATGCCTTCAAAAGACCAATACCGACTCTGACACAAGAGTTAGGAACTCCTCCTACTAAGGGCACAAATGCTGCTAGGTAATGTGGAATAATTAGGGGTACAAAAGGATAGTTGATCCACTGTAACTATCTTCCCATACAATGGAAAAAGGATGAGTCAGAAAGCCGAAGAGACAATGGAAATCATTGCATAAGACCAACTGCGACCCAAAATAATATTATAGTTGAGACGACAATATACGAATTCAATGTCCACAATTATCATTTTCCCACTAAGTGTAATGGGGTAGCTAGCAAGGTAGCCTTTTGGGAGGAAGGTGTGGCCATTGAATGCTTTGAGGGAATTTGATGGTGAAGACAAAGTAGGAGAACCCAATGCGAGCCAGCATGTAGTTGAAATTATGTAGGTCGAAACAACTTGAACCTGGAAAGCAACCTAATGTGAAAGGCAAGGTGTACATTTTTCCATGTCAAATATTGCTAGCATTGTAGAAATTATATGCACTAAGCATGCACATGTCCTAGATCCACCTGATCTTACACTATTTAACTTTATGCAAGATACTGAATCTATTCCACTTGTTAATATTTTGTGGAAAATTTAATTGCACACACATGTAAAGCATAAATAAAAATAATCGCACATAACACAGTTGTTTTTAACTGGGAAAGCCTGAAGCTAAAAACCCCAATTATATATTATGTATCATGAAATCATATGACAATCCTCA